>VXAL01019044.1:1881-21546 GCA_013399475.1 Chauna torquata
TTCAAATCTCCCCTTATAAACCATTTTATTACATATTTAATTTTTTTTTTTTGGTTCTGCCTGAGAATCTTCAGTCTTACGTAACAGCCTTGAGAAGCCCATCACTGTAAATATTAGCACACGCCTATGTCTGTACTACTAAAAGAAATACTTCCAGGGAATAATTTCAGGCTGTGAAATTCAATTTCCTATACTGTTAAATTGTTAGAATGGTCCTTTGTCATATTTTGAACAACATGAACTCGCATTTTTCAAAATAATTCTCAAAGACACTAAAGAAACAATTCTCAGTAGGTGGTCTGGATCCAGTCATCCTCGTCTGAAAGGTAATAAGTGGCATAATGGTTTGATATGAGCCATATCAGCCATTCTGTGCCAGTTGGTTTTTTTTGTGACAGTCCCTGGCATATTTAATTTACTAGAACACACACAGCCTGACCAGTGTTGAGTAAAGTGAGCATTTTTTTCTCATTGACATAAGTACTGTTTTTTGTATATAAAGCAAACGTTGTCCTGATGTTATTAGGTCATATACATCTTGTGATCCTGTCGAGCTCCTCCATTTTTTTTTTTTTTAATATTCTTACTAATGGAACTCACAAATTAGAGAAGAGACATTAAAAAAAATGAAGTATGACTTTATTTTGAATTTTAACCCAGGCTTCAGTATCTCTGACAGTGCCAGCCATCTTTTTGTTGCCTTAAACTTAATAAACATACCATCTACTCCATCTTTCAGTTCTTTCCTTAACAAAATTACTCAATACTATTGGATCCAAGACAGATTTCCTGCAGCTTTTCACTTGATACAGCCACTATTTTCATAATTCAGAATCATGTATGCCAAGTTATTTAGAAACTAAAAATATGTACAAGTCTACAACACTAACCATTTTGGGGAAAGCAAACAAAACAAAACACCACCACCACCACAGTGGACTTATATTCCTTTTGTGAAATGTTAAGGGACCAGAAAGAGTTAAATGACTTCCTAGGGTCCCATTCATATCTATTCTCTACGAATTTACACTTCTGATAATCCAGAGGTATCTAGATAAAATAGAATTCCAGTGTTGTGATGCTGAGCATTACATCCAGAGCTGATAAAATAAAAATCTGCAGTGTTTTTAAGGATATATTATGTCTCCTCTTTTGGCACCCTGGCAAGACCACACTAGAGAGCTCAGGCAGGATCCAGTGTTAGACCAGCCTAGACAGTGAGAAACTGCGCACAAAGGCTTTCCCCCACAGAAGGGCTGCTGAAGATAAGATGTTACAGATGCTGGATCTTCAAATCCTTCGACTTACCCTCTAAACTTCTGATGCGCTCAAATGTATGGACATCCCCAGTGCTACCTTTTTTCGTCCACAGGCTATACCATTATAGGGCTCAGCCTCACACAGCTGTTATTATGATGCAGGCTCTTCTTTAAATAAAATATGTCTTCATTCTAAAAAAGCTGGTTGAACTTCATGGCCATTAACTACTGCAAACTTTGTGGACTATAGAAGAGTTTTGTTACTGTCTTTGTTCAAGACCTACTGCTTTGAGCTATGTAATTATCGACAGTAATAGAAGCAACGGTACAGACTAGTATGATCTTTTGAACTTCAGCATCGGTGCTTTCTTGTGGGATTCAGAAAATGTGATCTGAAACTTGTACAACACAGCAAAATTAAGAAGACATTCTTAATACAGATTCTAATGACTAGAGTATTATGATGGTGAGATGGAACAATTTACTAAATGGTGGTTTATATGGTACATTTAAAATTAAAAAAAATTCTTTTTAGACAACTGAAGAACAGCTGCTTTCTATTTTTATCTTAAACACAGTTCACTCATCTAATTCATCTTATCCATATTTGTACAATAATTCTATTTACTAGCTTATCAACCCTGTCAATTATCACGGCTTGATTAAGCAAACACTCTGAACTCGTCCTGCAATTGTGTCCTAAATTTTGGTCTCCCTGGAAAGTGCAGTAGAAACAGGGAGAACAATAAAGACAGAACATTACACATTGTGCCCATTAGTTAAGACACACATCCCTGAGGCAACAGAATGCAACTTAATATATAATAAGGTCACCTATCTAAAGGAAACAAAAAGGAAGTTCAAAATACATATCTTGAAACTTTCTATAATTCTATAAGTAGAATCCTTTTATGCTCTTGCATATTATAGTTTGAGAGCTATATTGAAGAGAAGCTTTCAATTTGATATGGAAAATAGACACTGAATATTATGTAAGATTCACTTAAAAAAAAGAAAATGTTTTATAATTAGGATAAATACGTAAGCAAAGTGATCATTGACATTAAGATTTCTCTATAAGTTGTGAGAGTGTTTCCTTTTGCAGGAGCACAACATATTCCTTGATGCCAACTTAATTTAATTGGATGCTCTTTAATACTGCAGAGCAACTGAAGTGTTCTTAAAATGGTACGCTGTATCATAAAAATACAACTAATGTTTGGGACGTTGATTCTAGAAAATATACTTTTGTTAAGAGAAGAGAAAAAAATTTTCAGTGTTACTGTTTCAGCTTAACAAAATAATATGAAGTACAGGCAGACAGTGGTAATTCACAATATAAATAAGCAACTCACAGTAAAACCTTTAGAACTTCTTAAAAGTATTTCTAATAAAGAAAATATAATTTGGAAAAAACATGAAAATCTCTCTTCTGGATTAATATCTGAAGATAGTCACTAATATATGGAATTGTGTGCATGTAATTCACTCAATTCACAATGAAATGGAAACGATGGTAACCTTTACTCAAGGCTTCTCTCTGGAATGAAAAACACTAAGTGGCAGGAAAATAGTTCTAGTGCAAAGCACGACTGTCCCTCACAAAGGAAAACGTTCAGGTATCCTTATGCCACACTAAACCAGATCAATTAAATTTCACATTCAGTAAGTATAGTTGTAATGCAAAATCTGTACACTCCTAATGGAAGCCACCGCTCACAGCATCACTCAATTTCTAGATATCCATATTGTATAATGCTTATTCCAATATGCAAATTTGCCAGACATTCAAAAACCAGTCCAGGGAGTTCATTCCATGATCTAGTGATGCTGCTCCTGCAGAAGGAAGTGCAGAGTTGTTTAATCTCCACACAAACTGAAAATCCCCACCAGCCCCAATGCAAGCAGGAGGCCAGCTCTGTATTTTTTTCCCCTGAGAGATGCAGGTGGAATGGCTGGAATGAGGATGAGGAAGAAACTGCCCCTTCTAGTCAACACGGAGTCCTGTAGTCAATAAGGAGCATGCCTCTCCTCACATTATCTTCTTAAAATGTGAAATGAAACGTTTTAAGTTCCTTTCAAATTTGTATTCCCGGTTTCCTTTTCAATATAATCAAGAAGCACCAAACTTTTGCATGTGTTTCTCATTCTTCACCTTTTGCTAAAAAGCACATAAAACTTTAAATTGGCACAAAGGAAGAAACAGATTTTTGTTATTTTTGCACTCCCTGTATTTTTGTTCTTAGAAGCATTAACTCCTTTCTTATAGAATGGTTCTGCCCCCTAAAATTATCAGTGAGCTTAGCTTTACAACATGTGCTGAAAAAGATTAGCATAATGTTTGAGGGATCCTGACTGTTTTAAGTTTCAAGAGAGTCAGAGCTCATTATAGAGGACTTTTTAAGAAAGTATCTTTCATTCTTGAAGCAATAACCTACAGCACAGTTGGATAAGCAAATAAGTTTCAGAATTAAGGAGAATTTACCTGAAAACGATCTGTGTGAAACTATTCAGAGCCTTACAAGGGAAGAGGTTTGGAGTGACTTCAAACAGAAAACAGTTCTCATGTAGAAACGAAATTGTCCTCTTGACCATGAATAAAAGCACACAGAAAGGACTCAACACCCAAAATTAAAATCTCTGATCCATTATGCACAGAGCTAGGCAAAAGTGGGAAGCAGGAGGGGAGACAAGACAAATAAACCTATCTGCAAGTTGTGAATCTATCCCAATGTTCAACTTAAAAAATTCATCTAATTTGTCTTCCAACAAGACTACCTCAGTCAGAATCTAAAATGAATTGTATTCATATTTCTCAATCAAATAACTGAATTTCTCATATCCCCAGTGCAACCTTATTTTGACAACAACTGCATACAATTCTAAGTGGAAGAGTGTGCTGTTGCCTTTCCTTTGGTCTTCAAAAAAGGGAGAGTGGGGAGGATACATACAGTAAGATGAGCGAATACAGCAGCATCTTTCACAGATCAGTTATGGATGCCTCTTTGCATTAGTATTTTCTGATGAAGTACTTTAGAGCAAAAAGCATCATTACGGTCTAGCAACATTAATCCTCCTGCAAAGCTGAGTTCAGGAACTTATATTTTTTAATGCATGGGTGTAAGCTTGTTGTGGTTTAACCCGGCAGGCAGCTAAGCACCACACAGCCATTCGCTCACTCTCCCCCCACCCCTCCAAACCAGTGGGATGGGGGAGAGAATCGTGAAAAAGAAAAAAAAAAGCTCGTGGGTTGAGATAAGACAGTTTAATAGGACAGAAAAGAAAGGGAAAATAATGATAATAATAATAATGACACTAGTAAAAGAGTATACAAAGCAAGTGTACACAATGCAATGCACAATGCAATTGCTCACCACCCGCTGACCGATGCCCAGCCTGTTCCCGAGCAGTGGCCCCCCCGCTTTTCCCCGGCCAGCCCCCCCAGTTTTATTGTTCAGCATGACACCATGTGGTATGGAATATCCCTTTGGTCAATTTGGGTCAGCCGTCCTCGTCCTGTCCCCTCCCAGCTCCTTGTGCACCCCCAGCCTCCTCGCTGGCGGGGCAATACGAGGAGCTGGAAAGTCCTTGGCTCTGTGCAAACACTGCTCTGCAGCAACTGGAAACATCACTGTTATCTTCCTCAAAAAATCCAAAACACAGCATTGTGTGAACTTCTACAAAGAGAATTTAACTCTATCCCAGCCAAAACCATGACAAAGCTATATCACTATCCAAACAAAAAATATCTTTGACTGGGGGGGGGAGTTAGAAGGAAGCTTATATTTTTACATGGTCCAAACAAAAATCACATTTCTCAGTGTTTCTGAAAGCATGAGGCACTGCTACTATCCTATCTATTCAAAGAGAGCTTGTAAAGATAAACCCAGAAATGCATCTGGACGTGTTTGCAGCTGAATGTTCACAAAGATGACTTGGGTTCTTCCAAAAGCAAAACATTTACAAATACTTGTGCTGTTCCATGGGGAAAATCTGCATAGATTTGTCACTGTTTTGACATTAAACAGTTTTAAAAGCTGAACATTTTTGTGTCTTTTAAAGCATTCAGTTGTAAACTGCAGTAGATTAATCTAAGGTACTTATGCAATTTGGTAACAGTTGTGTAAATTACAGGCTTCAGGAAACTCATATTCCTTCAGTGGGTTTTGTCAGACATGTTACTGGAGAGCTTCTTGTCCTTACATAAGCTTCTCTTGGGTATATAGTGCAATGCTCAAGTGCCTCCCTACAGCTGTTCTCTGAAGCAAATAATATATTTACATTTTCTTTCCAGTAAATAATGTTCTGGATTTGTGTGAGCAAACTTGCCTCTATCTGCTGTTATCTCTAGAAACGGTGTAACAAAACATCAGATACTTCACATTTTCTCAATTTTCAGTTCATTCTTTTAACACTTTCACTGCACCAGGAAGCCTCAGTCAACCCTCAGGATACAGGGAAGGACTGGTGGAGAGAATTAATACCCTTGTGTCATGTATGCTGTGTAGACAAGATACCAGTCACAAAGCTTGAGCATATATATATAGTATATACCTACATATCACATCAGCCTACATTATATTTATGTATAGGTATGCAGTTTATATTAAGCATAAGTCCTGGTGGCTTTCATAATCCTGAATCACAAGATTTACCATGGTTGCCAAGGCTCTAAAATTGTTCTTTTTTTAGGCTTTTAGACAAAGCTGTGCTCAATAAATAAATAAAATTTAAAACTACTCCATCCTTTATGAAAACATATAACGAATTAATAAGTCTCTTGAGTTGATTCTTGGAATTACATAAGATACATTCTCATTCACTGTATGTATGTGCATATATAGATATAAAAAATAAAAATATGGAGGAATATCTCTTGAAACCATTTCAAATGGCCAGACTGAATTCAGTAAGCTTAGCCTGTACATGCAATCTTTGTTTATAATACATTTTTCTTCAAGACTACCTGTGTCTAAAGTTGAATGTATTCTAGTTCATGGAAACAGGGTTTCTGACAACTAAAGTATGGATAGGTTTAGAAATGTAAAGATGCTCTGATATCAGCTAAAAGTAGAAAATCATTTCTTGCACGATAGTCTACAAGGAAGAACTGAAAGTCTTTCCTCCTTTAGTGTAACAGCCAGTAATACCCTGTCAAAGGCAAATGGACAAAAAAGGATTTCAAAGAGAAGGTGTGAAAGTTGTCTCAAACTCCATGCACCATTTTGATTGCTTTTAGTATGTATAGATCAGTACTGTTCAAATATAAAATTCAAAGTAGAAATCCTCCAAAACACTTTCCTCCCCTCCTCTCCCTCTCTCCCAGTCCAATTCTCCTTGCCCTTTCAAATAAATATTCTCTAGTTTTCACACAATAGCCTTAGCGCCTTATAACAAGGGATTCTGGGGGCAGCAATGGGTGGTTATTGTTGCTATTTTAATGAGTGGAATATTTGTGTGGAAGGTGAAACCAAGGGAAAGAAGTGCATCACTAGACTACTTCAACATTCCCATGACTCTGCTATCACATGAACAGAAAGTGTCAGAAGTTCACTTATTAGAAGTAAGAATCAAGAATGCCAAAGATGACCTGATCTTTCCTTTTCTGCTACTGCTTGTGTCCTCATTCTGTTACCATTCCCATGATAGCTATTGGCACGGAAATCTGCAGCTCTGTTAATACCTGAATAAGCCTACTACCTATCATGTACGCATGCTATGAGAATTAACTCTCCAGTCCTTCCATGAAACTGTTAATTTTGTTGCTGAATTGTTTTGCTCACCAGCTCTCTTTCAAATAGCAGTTTTCTTCAACAACAACAGATTGTTTTTAAAAGGAGCAAGTATTTAATCCTTAAAGCTATTTTGCCACAGTGAAACAAAATAGCTTCAACATATTTGGTCTCCCAATTGAAAAATAAGCCAGCTGAACTAGCAATTCAGAACTCTTACAAACTGCAACACACTCTTCTTCGGTGCGTTTATTGACTGAAATTTCCTCACACACAAAAATTCCAAGTTTATGTGCAAACATGGAAATCTTCGTTAGGCAAAACAGAGGAAGAATGAAAGGGAAAGTAAACGTGGAGTAACTGTCCTACAGGAAAACCTAATATTTAATCATTTCAAAAACAGTGTTAAGAAGGTGAAGTTTAAACATTTTTTCAGAACGGAAATACCAAAAGATTTTGAGAGGGAAGTGATGAAATATTTCAAAGAGAAACAAAATATATGATGACAGCTGATACAGTAATGCTTGTATCTGTTTTCTTGTGATTTCCTCATAAGACTTAAGGCAAGATGATTGCAGAATATTTTTTGTGATCTATTGCATATATTGTGGAATTTCTTGTTTCAGAGTTACAGCTCTTTTTACTTTAGGTGTAATGTTTTGACTCAACTAGCTACTTGGATTGCTCCCAATTGCAGGCAGTCTAACATCGCAATCCAGAAGCAAGAAGAAATTAAGCAGACTGTGCTTCAAGCTGCCTCTGCCATCTTTGATATCTCCTGCTGGAATGTCATCAGTTTGCGTTTTGTTACACACCTTCTAGAAAAAAGGTGTGAAGAACATGTTGGAATGCTGAAAAATTTTCCTCCCTTTGAGTACCAGGAGCTGGATACTTGAAAATGAGTATTTTTTCATAAAATAATATCTCTTTCCCATTTCATATCTCCCTAGGAACTAATCTGAACTTCATGTCCAAGCTGGTTAGCACACTTCCCTGAGCATCAGAGAAATTTGCCTAATAGATTTCCAAACAAACTAGCATATTGGCTACTTACAATTTCTTCTATGCAAAATATCTAATTTTTAAGACTCTGGTCTTTTACTGTAGGCTTATATTAAAACAGGCAGTTCGGAAGGTTTTTTGAGAGTTAGGGTAGGTGAAATAGATGCTTCTGGATTAAATATATATTGCAACATTGCCCACAGTGGGAACACAGGTTTGGAAAGGACTCTGCACTACTTCAGATGAAGGGCTGATTTCAGTTTCATAGGAGTACTATGTAGAAAACTGTCCGGCTTTGTCCTCAGGGCTTCTATGCTGGCTGTTGACAGAAGCCAAACCTTCATTAAAAGAAAAGTGATTGCAGCAACTGATGAGCTGTTGTTCTGGCAAAACACATTATTCCTCAGTTGCAGAGCTAAAATCTTTGTGCCCACCTCCTGTGAGGCCACCTGGCAGTTCTGCCAGAAGCCTGGGTGTCCTTTCACTCTAAGTCAACTTTCCCGGTGCTGCAGCTGCTCAAATACAGGGCTGCTACATCAGCTCCAGAGCTGACAGCTGGAAGCACCAGGTCCAGGCAATGCAGAAGGCATCTTGGGGGCAGTTCCTGTGGAAGCCTCCAGCACTCTGGAAATCTACCAGGACCTGGGTGAGAAAAGAATTCTGAATTTAGTATTTTGGGATCCAGCATTGATCCCTACAGTGATAATACAGAGGCAGTAAACTGTCTTAGCCTATAACTTCTGTACTAAGATGAGAAATCTACTTCAGTTAAGGTATTCTAAGAGAGATGCTAACAGTTGACTTAAAGCCTCCAAGTTATTGAAAGCTAGCTACACACTTCCACGAATTTCTCCAACAGCATTGTGCCTCCTACCAAATAAAAGTCGACTTAGCTTTGTTACACATGCTTCACTTTTTAAGCAGCATGCGATGTCTCTTTCAAATGGGACAATAATGCTGCTTTCCCAGCACCACCATTTCAAGCATCAAGTCAACACAGTGTTTGGAGGAAGGCTTAACTACGAAGAGCAATGACAACTGTATTCCCATATGATGAAGCTAGGCAACTTGCAATATCATTCTACACCAATAATAAAGCTGAATGCGTATTTATACTATAACTAAAAATTGTAGATTTTCTGCTGGCATGCTCCCCCATTGCTCAAAGACGTGTTACATCATGATCATCATAAATATATATTTTTAAGGAACAAAGTTACCTATTGTTTGCATTCTTATAGCCACTTTCTGATACCTTTTAGCATTCAGAGCAGTCTTTCCATACCTGGAGAAAAATAGGAAAAAGAGGCTATAAAAGTGAGGGAAAATGAAGCTTGAATACAATTGTTCTGTGTTCTTTTCTAATCTCCAGCTGAGGAATGGCATTGTGAGATTTGAACGCACATGCAGACCTTCCACAATCTGGCCATGGATTTTTTAATAAGACAACAGCTAAAAAAAACATAGGGAGAATGTTTCTCAAAACAGCAGGTATAAATCCCATGCATATGGAAAGAAATCTCCCTGAAATAAAGGTTTTATACAATAATTCTATTATATTCTTCTTTTGTTTTAAAGCATGCTTAAAATAACAGAACAGTAAAACCAAATATGCTTGTATATAAATCCCAAAACAAGTGAAAATAATGTATAGAAAAAACATGAAAATTCTTGTAGTATACAGTAAAATATACATTTAGCTTTATTATCGATGTAGAATGACATTGCAACTAGCCTAGATTCACCACTTGGGAATACAACTGAACCTAATGGAGCCGAATACATAACCTAGATGGTGTGAGCATATACATTACTGATTGTGCAATGCTTTGCCATGACAAGGTCTCTGACTCAGTCCCAGTAGATTCAGGAATGGTCACTGAACACAAGATATTTTTACACTAACGTTACACCATCCTGCCAAGACACAGCGTCAGCAAATGCCTCCCATGCAGCTGAGCTCTAGACATGACAAACTTAGACCAAGGAACAGCACCTGACTTGGAGGACTCGCCATCAGAATAAGCAAGGTTGCACACGTTCTACATGTTGCCTGTGTGAGGGACAGGAAGGTAAAGAGATCTGCACAAATTCATGCAGTAGGTCAATCCTAGGACCACAGTAAGAATCACAGCATCCTAATGCTGATTGCGGAGTTCTAACTATTGTGCTACATGTAAAAGACCTCTTAGCTCTGGCAGGTTTTACATCAAGCCCTAAGGATTACAGAATGTGGCTGATGACTGTGATTAGTTTTTATTGTTTCATGTGTACCAACAGCATGCTCAGAGCAAAAAACAAAATGAAGACAATGCCTGCTGTAGAGAGAGGGGAAAACCTAAACGTGGCAGATAAAGAAATGAAAACAATTACAGATCTATCATGCTGGCTCAGAATCCATGCAGTTACAAAAATAATAAAGTTAAATAATAAAGTTGCCTGCAGGCAATCTAAAAGGGATTTAATTATTTTTGAATTATCCATCTTGGATGAAAAATCAAATTCAGCCAGAACCAAGAGAATTAAACATTCTTTTAACCCGGGCATGAACTATATTTTAAAGTTCTTTTAAGTAGCACAGTTGTGTATCCTTGCTTTGTTTATAAAATGTATGACATCAGCCACACAGTAAATTACATGAAAACACATTTGTAAATACAACACAAAGTTGTGATATATTTAATAGTAAATACAATAAACCATAACCAAACATTAATTGTGAGCTACGGTATATGGTGTTCATAGATTTTACAAAAAAAACAACTTCAAAAAAAGTTTCAAATGTTTGCAAAATATTTCCTTTGTTAGCACTATTATATTTCCCTCTGTTCTACAAATGGTACATTTTCACCACATCCAAGTTATAAAGCATAATGGGTAAAAAAATCAGTGTTTTTTTTTCATCTGTAGATAGATAAATGGAGGCTATTACATGGAAAAAGATACACATGTACAAAGCCATCGCAAGACTGGCTAAAAGTTCCACTAATTCATGTAATTTAACAAATTTAGCATGTCCTAGTCCTATTTGTTAAAGGTTGCCTCACATTGACTTCTGCTGCAGACTGAGGTGAATATACGCACGTACACTGTAAGGTCTGGAAGACAGCTATCCATTGCATTAATAGCTTCCAGAGCCAGGTTGCATCTTTCATTCCTGTAGCTACAGCATCCTACCTGCAATCCTAATTCCTTGTCCTTGCAGAAGAGTTTCTATGTCTCTACTTGCTTTGTAGGACCAGCAAAGACACCCTCAGCCTCTCATCGCTGTTCGCCTCTGTGCTGATTTCACCCAGAATTCTGGATTTACTGAGTGATCTGGAACCAAGAAGGGTCATCATCCAGGAGGGGAGGAGGCATTCCAGGCATGCAATCCGGAATGCTTGAACAAGTCAGTACAGTCATCCTTAAAACCCAAGAGTATCATAGATCTTTAAAGTTTTCTTTTGGATAAAAAACATCTTTCAAAGGGCCATACAGTAGAAATAACACAGTAATCCCTGAAAACCATCATTTTTCTTTCATAGCACATGAATCTCATTTTAAGAGGCGTATCAGATATGCATTCTCAGATATTCTGAGAATATGCAGATATTCTTAGATTAAGGTACCTAAGCATCTGCTTTGATTAGCTATTAGTAAATGAATGCTTTATCTTTTTTTTTAAAGTAAGAGTCAGTATTTTTAAATGGGATACATCAAGAAAATACTACCAGAAATTCTTCCTCCGTTAATCCTGATACTTTCTTAATAAAAAGTTAACTACTCCTTTCCCTGCCTCCAAAATGTGGATGTCTAACTGTCAAGAATTACAAAATTGCAAGAAAATAATTATTCCCAGAGATTTACCTGCCTTGGAGTTGGGCCAAGAATATAGTAACACTAGCCTTTCATGATGCCTCCTCACCAGAACATGGAAAACACAGAGATATAAAGCTGAAAGGCTATGACAAGTACTTTCCCAGCTTTCTGAAAAAGTCAAAAAAAAAAAGCTAACAAAAAGCTTTTGCTATTGGACGTGTAAATTTACTTCAGTTCTTATTAAATATGATTAACAGATTAATGTACCAACATTAAAACTATTGATTCAAGCTAACTCTTGCAGGAATAGCAGAATATTTTAAAATACTATATACAGATGGTTTTTAAATTACATCTATATCTCATTCCATACAATTATATTACAATACAACAACACTGTTACATTTAATTATAGTGTCTAACTTCACACAAGAGGAATCCAAAAATTTTAAAAGACAAATGTCCTATCTGCCTGCAATAAATACTCAACTGCTAGACAGGTAAATTGCCTGTCAAATATTCTCATGAAGCTTTGATGGGCACTTTTGTTTTATGATAGGCTTTTTTTTTTTCTTTTTACTTGCATTAGAAATACCTTGGCAGAACACGAAACTACTTTAATGGTCCCTGCCTTTTACCTCAGAAAAGAGTCTGGCATAAAAATTAAGAGCTCATACCTCCTGCAGGCATTCTGAAAAAGTTCTGTTTGCTCCTTCATTTGGAAAGAGGACCTAAATGTATGTATTTAAAGTTATCTTTATGCATAGAAAGCCCTAGAAATATCTAAAATCAGCTACAGCTAAAAATTGCCTTTCGGCATTCTTTGACTGAAAAGTCATTATCAACAACATAGAAAACTATAACTTGTTCACAAGGTCCAAAGCTGTTAAGTCTCAAAACAAGGTTTACAGCACTTTTCCCTGTGACCAGCAGTACCATTCACTAGTCTCACACGGGCTTTTGTCAAACCAACAGGAAAAACCAGCATCTTCCTCTGAGTTCTCCCAGTTGTGAATGCCCAAGAGCAGAGAGGTCCGTGCATCCTGCCACAGCCTCCTTTAGCCAGCAGACAGCTCACAGTGATACAGGAAGGGGAACCGCCCACGCAAGCAGAAGCCTTTTCTAAAACTTGTAATATTTTCAAACAATCTATGTATAGGACAAAGCTTTAGCTACCTGAAATGTTTAAAGATTTGCATTTGAAAGAGCAATATCAGGGGAAATGGGTGAAATTAATACATACTATAACACATTTAGGTATTATTTTTCCATATTTTAGTTGATTCATGATTAGTTATTGTCAAAAGAATCAATGTAGCTAATGAGGTATTCTTTAATAATTATTATAATTTCTTAACAAAGGAATGTACTGTTCATATGTAAATTACCTTCCTGGTTAATGAATAAAGCCAGTCAATCAATCAGCTCTACAAAGTGAAAAATTATGAATAAAAGCCTTTTTTTTTTTTTAGGCTGTCCTCTGTTCCTTAATTATAGAAAACAAATATGGTTACTGATGTGCTATTGCCAGCAACTTTATATTTTATAAATAATTACTATAAAAATTAAAGAAAAAAAAGTTAGTAGTTTATCCAGCGAAACACAAATGAAGTGTTTTAAATACTTGAAAGTAATCATCTAAAAGATTTTGTGTGGAATGACATAACAGCATCATACCTTAAAATACTCAAACAGCGCAGAAAGACCACTACACTGAAACAGATAGTTGTGTTTCCTTGATCATCTCAATGATTAGTGGATAAGAAAAAGATTGCTTAAAAATGTGGTAGGAAGAAGTAGCTATTCTATTGAATTTGTAATTGAGCAATAATATAGCAGTGTTATGGTGTATCCCAATTTTCAGTTGACACCTGATTTTAACGCCTGTAGTAATACAGGATAATAACATTCTCCTAAGACAGGTATGTTTCAAGCAGATTTGCAACTCAAGTTAGAATTCTGGTATTTGGTACTTTGTATCAGGGTTTTAGCAAGCAAATGTATTCTTTAGCAAACATAGCTGCAGCTTTGCATTGTTGTTGTCCTTCTCTCTGCGCTCTGTCCTTCTCTTTGCTTTGTTTCTGATACCAGTCAGAGGTATAAGAGGAGGCTACTCACCAGACTGCAGCAGAACACAACACATCACCCTCCACAAACCACATTTAACAATAAACCCATTTTCGAAGCTTAGATTAGGTCTTGCCAACAGGATGCTGAGTGTAAAGCTCATGTCAAACAAAGCATTTAAACCTTTCTTTTCAAACATGCAAGTAACGCCATTTAGAAGCAGAAGTTTATTGTGTACTGTACTCAGACTCGGAGAGATGTTAGAGGGCCCTGGGGAAGAGAAACCAGAATATTTTGCACTGCACAAGACCAAATAGTATAGTTTACAACTTAGAAAGTAGACATGTTGAATCTCTTCCTTTCATGCCCCTGTTACTCTAATAATAGGAATTCAAAAAATGCAGAAAGAAAGATCAGAATAGTTCTGATGCTTTATTTAGCATAATATATCAGCATGTTTCAGGACATCTGACCTTCATGTTCACGATCCAATTCTTAAATGCTAATTTAGTATAAAAAAATCACCTTGTGGCCTCAGAATGAACACTATGCTGTTCTTTCAAAAGCTTTCCCATTAGTATTCAGCTTGTCATCATCACATATGACCATTTCATAGACATTAACAAATTATGAAACTTTTTTCAGATCTGAACAAAGTTGTCTTTTTTCCATCTAGGAGTTGCCTAACTGAAACAGTGAGCCTGACATTCTGAAAAGCATTAATACCTTGTGCACAAGCATATCCTCTGTGTATGCAGAGTAAATCAAGTGCATCTGGGACACACCCTACATTCTGTGATAAATCATGAGCCACAGCCATATGCCATACCTTCCATAGGCTCTACGCTTTGCAGCACTTCACATGCTATTTTGTTTATAAGTAATATGCCAAATACATCCTGGATGCACCCAGTTTACCATGCACTGTACAACTGTGCAGTTTACACAGAAATCTCATGACTTCCTTGAATTCTTCTGAGCACACTTTTCAAGCACAAAAAAAAAGAAAAAAGAAAAAAGAAAAAAGGAGACCTTTTGGCAGAAACTCGAAATACAGGTAACTCCAGATGCAGTGTAATGTATCAGCTTACAGATAATAGTGAGAAGCATGGCAATTAACTGATTTGTCTCAAACCACAAAGAGACACTGCAGTACAGCCAGGAACAATCCATATTCCGATATCCCATACCAATCCCAGTTGCAGCCATACGCATAACAGCATTTCTTTGACATGTCAGCAAACAAGTTACTTTTGCCTAAGTGAAATCAAGGTACATGTGAAATACCTCTATTTCACTTAATGTGAACTCTGCTATTAGAAATTATTCGTTCTTTATAAATTATTCTTGGGAAACACTTCTTGTTTCACACAGTACAGTTTCACAGAGTACACTGTCATTACAGGATACGCCCTGTAATCTGAGAGTTATAACTATTACAGCATGTCTTTCGGAAATTGTAATGGCACACTGCTAATTAGCAGTACCAGCTACAGTCACACTTTCCTGCAAAGCACTTCTGGGGAGGGAAGAAGAGTGATGATACTCCTATTTACGAATTGTAGAACCCAGACTTTGCCTTCTGGCTACTTGATACTATTTTATTTATCTACATGAAATCATTTAAACAATGGAGTAAATGCAAGAAATGAAAAGTAGCCAACAACGGCGTTCAGCTGTGATCAGAAATGGGTGAGGTTTGATAAGGCATGCTGGTTTTAAAACCTTTTCAGACACAAATGACTGTTCCAATATTGACAAAAATATTAATAATTAGGTGCAGTCCTGCAAGCCAGATTCATTCATCTCTTCTCTACTAAAGCATGCATCTCTCAGACTATTTAATAACTAGTTTGTTACACACAATCCAGAAACAGAGATTTAGATTTTGCTTTTATGCCTACAAGTATCATCTTTGTTAAATCAGTGAGCCCCTGGAACACACCATTTATATACTGCAGATTCACCTTAGGTTAGAACAGGGTATCACACAATTTCCAAAATTAAACTAATAATTCCTACCACATTTATGACTATGAGGGAAAATCAGAAGCTTCCTTCTGAGGAACAAATTTCTGAAAGAACATCACATAACTGGACCAGCTAAGTTTTAATCAAAAACGGTTTGGTTTTATCCAAAACTTAAATTCATTCAGAACACCTAATTTATTTCCATGCAAATTCATCCCCAACGTCTAATTTCTGTATACATCATTCTGGCATATATATATATGGCATTTTGTTATTGCACTTTACATACTTTTGAACTAAATTTGGAAAACTTTGGGGACTGTCTGGGCATCATTCGGCTGGTGGTGAGCAATCGCATTGTGCATCACTTGTTTTTTTGTTTCTTTTCTTTGTTTTGTTTTTCCTTTCTTTCCTTTCTTTATTAAACCGTCTTTACCTCAACCCATGAGTTCTCACAATGCTTCCTTTTTCAGTTCTCTCCCCTACCCTGCTGGGGAGGGGCTGCACGGTGCTGAGCTGCATACTGCTTTGGACCACAACAGCTTCAGTGCAAGAGAGCCCGGGACAAGCAGAACGACCTTAGGTGCTCTCAGACTCAAGGGGCCAGTGGCGTGACACAGTGCTCTCCACAGACAGGAGCAACAAACCGGCCAGACAGGCAGCCTCCACCGAAAAACGCTCTACCTGCCACCTAGTCCTCAATTTCCATTCAGGCTCTATGCACACACAACAGATTGCACAACACAGCCTGTTTTACACTTTTTGCAATCTAGTCACGTCATTCTGATTTCTGTAGCAGGATGTTATGGTAGCACTCTTGGCAGGTGGAAAAAATTTCTTTTTTTTTTTTTTGATTGACTCTCAAATTCCTGTAACAGTTACCTAATATCAACATTGTGCATTTTTATAAGCCTAATTTAGAGATGTACCGTATTACTAAGAAAACTTCACACACTCCAGTTTTCTTCACAAACATAACTTCTATTAGAAAAATAAGAGGGAGGTGAAAGAAGAGAGTATAGATAAAATGTTTTGTAATTTTTTTTTTTATAATTGACTTGTGCTGAAACTAATATTATTCCTGTAACAAGAAATAATAATAATCATTAAAAAAATGCAAAATAAGAAAAAAGTCATCCACTGCTATTTCTTACATTTGCCTTGGTATCCTGAGAACCTTCTCCTATATCTTTCCTGCATTTTGTCTCTTACCTGAGTTCCCCATCTGGATAAGTGAAAGCCAGAAGCTTTCTGCTTTTGCCTCTCAACACTACCAGAATCAGACTTCAAGTTGTCCGGATCTAAAACAATGATTCAGACATCATGTTAAATGGATGTAACATAACCAGTCCAACTATATTTAGAAAGTTATTAGACTGCTTCCTCTCCAATATTGACATATGCGCACACAAATTATTTTTTATCTAATGGCCAGCAAAATTAGAAGTTTATAAATCAAGTTTATTACACATTTCTGTAGCCTCAAGCTGATGAGCACAAATTAAATTTTATGTTAACCTGCTTGAGTAGTTAGCACACAATTAAGGTCTTGAAGAATCACGCTGGTGGTAATAATATATGAGAATTTGATCTAAATCTCGGGATTTAACAGCAGCCTGTGAATAAGTTTTTATGCAGTCTATCACTGCTGGAAAACAGTCTAATATAATAATACTGGACTAGGAGGAAAAATGAGTGAAGCAGTGCATAAATTAAATGTTTTTCCTTCTTATTTGCTCATGCAGCTTCTCATTTACTACCATTTCAGTTAGAAACTATCTATCTGCTTTGTTTCACAAAACAAAACAACCTCAAAACAAAGAGCCCTATGAATCTTAAGAATATCCTGAACAGTCTCGCAGGTCTAGGTCTGTTCACAGTCTAAACAGACTAAATAAGGAAATCTTTATTACTGCTGTGATTTTCTTATGATCCAGCATTGAAATATTCAGAGACGAATGTTTAAAAATAGAAATTCATTATTTGCCAGAGAGACTGAACATATCTCGAATTCAATGCATTTCCCTATTTTTTAAGTTTTCTTTTTAACTCAAGGCAATGATTTTTCAGATTTTATAAGTAAGAAGTGTGTTAGGATTTTAAGAAGTAGATGAATAATTGGCAGGAAAGGTACAAATAAATATGTGAATTATTTTTAAAGTATATATACATCTTGATCTTCAACATACTGCATTATTCCTTGTTCTTAGGTTAACTCACAAATATGGTATCCCCCCCCCCCCCCCCAAAAAAAAAGCCCCTAAATATAACCTTGTTCTGGAATTTTTACTTTCCAACTGCAGCACAATTGCGGGTCTCTGATTGACACATTGATTTATTCCCAGCAAGGGTCCTGTAATTAATGTGACCTTTTGATAAGGTGGGAGATATGGGGTGAGACAAGTGCTCTCATGAGAGCTATTAGCAACTTCTGAGCAATTGCTAATGGTAGAGAGTTATCTTTTTTTAATACAGTTTGGAAGATAATTGACAAACCATGATAATGAGTATGTATAGGGAAGGAAGGAGAGCATAAAATAGGTGCAAGAACTGTTAATTACTCAAAAAAAGGTGAGCTTTCTACACTGGATAAACTGTGAATTTGGGGCTATGGCCTCAGAAATGTATTTAATGATCCCAATAAAATGTAAGAAAGAAATCATAGGTCTACATGAGCCAGAAAAAAAGAAAGGCAAAAATCTTCATCTGTCTTAAGAAGCCTTAACTCTGCCTTTACACAGCACAACAGGTGGTTTTATTTCTTCTTCTCAGATGGTATTTGTACCAAGGGAGTTTTCTCATTTCCCTTCCCATCTGGTTCTGCACACAGTGATAGAACATAATGCCAAGATGACTAAGTTCTACTAATATTATTTGAAGATTAGCTCTATAACAGAGAAACTAACCTGTTACTTCATAATCAAGATCCAGTAACCAACTGATGACAACCAAACTGCAAGTATTTAAGTTATGATCATTTTTAAAACACAAGGTAAGATTAAGCTGGCCAGTCAGTAAACAAAAATTACATGAATATCTGTCACTTGGCAGTCAAAAGGATTAGGAAGTAAGAAGAAACTTAAATATTTATTGTACGCATGTGAATATATATATACACACATATATATATAAACAGATTTGTTTACAGTTACCATAAATATATACATCTCAAATGTGATATATCTCATTACAGATATAGATAGCAGTTTGTGTGGAACACAAAATGGCAGAACAGCCTGTATGAACACAAGAGGATAAACACAAACAAATGGAGAAAACTGTGAGGAGACTGCTTCCAGATCTAAAGGAAACTGTAGTCTGTGACTATAGCCAGGACAAATTTGGTCATCTAAACAGAAAACCAAAAAACTCCACCCTCCTCTGTTATTTTTAACTATTCTGAATGCCTACACATTTATGTTTTTGTGATTTACAAGTCACAGGTTAGCTACCAAAGCAAATCATTGACAAAGCTTGTCTTTTTGGTTTAACACATGGTTATAGAATTTTGTGGACTGAAGGAATAGCAGTGTTTTCCAGCATTTCTCCAGCACCAACTTTGAAAGCAATGGTGGCTAGCCAGTAGCAAATGGCAGTAAATTATACACCAGAAACTTATGGGGAGCAAGCTTCCTTTGGGCAGTGAGTCTCCATGGAGTTGCATGCAAAGCTCAGCCAAAGCAGGATGCAGTGAAGAAAATGCAGCAGCAGATACCGTTTATGTCACTAGACAGAAAAACTTGTGCAATAATCTCAGTACCAGTGAAGAACTGCTGCTGATGACAAATAGCTTTTTGGAACTTTGAATTTCTCAAATCATAGAATATCCTGAG
>VXAL01019052.1:4440-29564 GCA_013399475.1 Chauna torquata
AAAAAAAAAACACCACAGAAAAAATGAGTTCCTCATCCAAAGCATATTTCATTTTGAAGACATAAACGATGAAAGACTTTCTCATTATATGAAAAATATTTGCATTAAAAGCCAAACAGGCTTAAAAATCATGTGAGGTGACAGATACACACTAGGTAACAGGAAAAAGTAGAGTTTGGAATGTCAGAACACCTGGACCTTACGTAGAATATACATGAATATAAGGAAAGAATCAGATGAGTTTGACCATTTAGAAAGTAAAAAGCTTCACAGCCTTTTCCTCCCTCTCCAGCTAAAGGTTAGTCATGAAGAATTTTAGTACTCTGCTATTAATATATAACATGGTGTTTAGAGGACACGATTTGGACTAGGACTCCAGAGGGCTAAGCGCACTACAGGAATTTACAGAAACATGACTCCTTCTCCAGAGACCTACTCAGTTTTGCAAGCCTCCCCTACTTTAATATCCAATCTTTTTTTTTTTTTTTAAACAGTGTAAGAAGAAACAGAAAGCTCCAAATATCTCCTAAGAACACTGTTCAGATCTGAACAGAAAGCAAAAGGGACAGTTGTGAGTTGTTCAGAATCTTTCCAGAGCTTCGGGAAATTTCTACAAATACATTCTGCACAGTTCTACACATTTTTACTGTACCACCCTGATGTTGTATTAGTTTCCTTTTTAATTTCACTACTCTACTTCTTATACTTACCAATATATGTAAGGGTGGATATCTGTTTCTCTGTCCCAGCTGAGTTACTTGCCAAGCAACCATAAACTCCTGCATCTTTTGGAATTGCCTTTCTTATGATCAAAGTGCCTTCTGGGGTCAATCTATACCTGGAAATACACAGGGGACCAACCAAAATGGTTAGTTAAAGAAAAGGGAAAAGGTGTTACATCCACACTCCAAGCAACAGCAGCAGCACAACCAGATAGTCTACAAACAGGTATTGCTGTCTTTTTCTCACAACAAACAACATAAATAATACTTGGTATTATTATTTCTATCAGAGGATATCAATCAATGCATTTTCTGAAGAGTACTGAATTTAATCTCATAAAAAACTTCCGAAGAAAGTAATCATAGTATTTCTAGTTTAGAGATGAGGCAATTGAAATTAAAGAGTTATAAGATGAAGGTTGAGGTACTATTTCCAAAACTCACAGGCTCCTGTGGAAGAAACAGAATATTTTGGCATTCTTCACAACTTTCTCATACTCATGTTGCTAGAGAGAGAGAAAATTATAATCCCTACCTGTTTGAACCAATAATAAACATTTCATTGTGTGTCCATACTACTGTTGGCTTTGGATAACCTGTTGCAGAACACCTGATGGACACTTCAGAGCCTTCTGTAAAAGTTTGGTTCTTAGGTGAAATGACAACCCTAGGTGGTTCTATCAAAAGAAACGGAAAATAGCAATTAAAAAGATCCATTTTGTAAGCACTTATATATTATTATAATCACTTCAGTTCCGTTTTCAAACAGTTCTATAGTGAAAAAACAGTCCTGATAAAGGTCACACGAATGTTTCCCTACAACTGCCTCTACTTAACACAAATAATAACCATTAGACACACATGAATTGCGTCTTAAGGTCAATTACTATACTAAAACGTTATCAGTCTGGTGATAACATGTTTTTTAAAGTCTCTTCTACCTACAACATTATTCAAAGAGCTTCTATTTCTTGAATTAGCAATCCTTTTTCAGAGCCCACTCCCTTCTTCTTTTTCTTGACCACAGTATACCAGTTCCTCCACATAAAACACGCATGCCTTTACGAAAAGGTTACTAAATCAGGATTCAGGCTACAAGGGCCACATGAATTCACGTGCCTGCACAGTTTGCTTTGTTCTGAGACACAGAATCTGGAGCTCCCAAATGTGGGCATGAATTCTGTCAAAAACCCACCAGAACCAAGCAAAGACAATCACCAGGACGATCCATCAAGGTCACAAGGCCAGGCCGAAATCAGAACAGATTTCAGCTGTATTTTCTCAAGAAAGGCGACTGGTGAGCTTCATCGAATCCATCCACTTACATCCTTGGACAGATATTCTCAATAAAGATTAAAGACTACCAAAACAATTCACGGTGACAAATGACATTTTCTTCTATACGACTTATGATTTTCCCTGCTTATATAGGCAAGGAAAAGAACCACATAGCTCAATGCAAGAAAAAGTAGCAACAACTGCTGCTCCTTCACCTTATGTCAGGCATGACCCCGGCTACTCTTGGATCAGTAGCATCGATCTTCATTTCGGAAGCTTTGCCTGTTCCTTCATCAGGCACTGCTAGTTTTACTATGTTGTCCTCTGTAGATGATTCTTACTAGTAACCTTAAACTGAAAATCCTAAGCTTAACTCTCTTTTTGGAGCATAAAAGAGGCTGAATACATGTGCACAGCTCTTTTTTATTAGCTTCAATGGGAATTACAGCCTCCTACAGACTCAGGTGACACATTTGACATGTTTTTGTTGCTGCTAAGAAAAATGTATGCAATAGCCAGTACCCGCAATGTATTTACGTGTGGCATAGTCCATCCAGGACAATAAAGGTGTGATGCTATGCAACTTCCAGGTTAGCAGCATGATTTTTTCTAGCTCAGTCCGTCACCACGTGAACAGAAACAAATCAGAGAGCTACCAGCAATTCCTTTCCCTGGAACAACTAATAGCACGCCCTTTGGATTATCACCGTGGGAAGGAAGATGGTTTTCTAAGTTCTGCGGCGCACTGCCGGCTGCTCAAAAAGCTGCTGACAACATCACAGCGCTCCCAGCCCGCGATGCCTGCCGCGGAGGGGAAGCAGCTGCTGCCTCCTGGCAGGGCAGGGCACAAACGCTGGATGCTTTAGTAGCTTTTTAAGCAAGCGGTATTAAAACATAGAGTTTAGAAAACAATCTTCCTCCCCTCAGCCTCAGCGCACCTAGTGAGAGGGGACTGGTGTCTCTACTAGCACTGGGACAGCGGAGATAATGAGAAATTAAATTGTTTTCAAGTGCTCAAACATCACATTCAGGGCGCAGAGGAGAACAGCAGAAGACCTCGACCCCAGTTACAATAGGCTGATTTGTCCTGTAATGCTTCTTACCGAATCTGAAAGCAAGTTCCCCAAGGAACACAAAAATAGTTCTAACACATACTTAGTGGTAACATCAGCATACAAGTCATAGGCATACTTTTATTTAACCTTTTTAGTATACTTTTATTTAAAATAACTGCACCATGTTTTGTGCTTTGAGTTTCATGAATAATTCCCGTCTGTTAGCCTTTCACAGAACTTCACCTGCAGGCCCCCACTAAGCACGTAAAACCTCTCTTCCAGGAGAACACCGGCGCTGCTCTGAGGAAGGCTTCTGGTCGCGCTTCGGCACCTGGTGCTCTGGGGGAGCGGAGCTGTGCCAGGACTCCCTTCAGTCACCAAGGGAACGCGCCAGCGTGCCGAGGATCCTGCGATCCTCGTAAAAGCGCATGCAAAACCACCCAGCCGCGGGCAAGGAAAAAATGAAGTAATAAACAGCAACTAATTTGCACGCAGAGTTGCAAAACTAAACACAGATGCAGCTACACAACGCCTTATCCTTTTCTTTCTGAAATTCAGTCGTTAACCTTCCCCAATTTCGTTTTCATTTCTTGAAGGGATTCCGCAGGGTCCTGAAGAGTCCCTCCAGCGTTTGCTAAGGGTCTGAATCCTCTAAGACCCTGCAGGAAAGGCACCAGAGGAAGGCAGAGCCACAGTTTCAGAAATACTAGGAATAAATCCAGACATGAGGGGGCAGGGAGAGGCAAGAAATGGATGCAAGTTACGGGACTGTCCTCAAGTGATTGATGATGTGCACAGCTTTCACAGCTATTTTTGTTTTGTTTTAAATCCTGCCACTAGACACTGGGAGATATTCTGCATGCTCTGGTCTTATGGAAGGTCTATGCTCATGTTGATAGTAGGAAGCTGTTTGTTCCAGATGGCAGTTACAGCCTGTGCTTCCACAACACACCACTGCCCATGCAGCTACTGTCACACAACAACAGTGTCGGGGAGCAAGAGAAGGTGGAAGCAGTATTTAACACACAAGCTACGAACTGGACTGAAAAAGAGTCAACAGAGAGCTGTAATACTCAAGCTACCAACTAGATCCCCTGAGGCCACATTTGGCACTAATTAACCACCTCCTTCTCTTGCTTGAAAGCCAGCCAGGCACAGAGAACAGGCTTTCTTGTATGACAGGTCAATTGGACTTCTTTTGCTTTGTTCTTTGTACCACAGGGGACAAGATTTGGGCACGGGCAGGAGAAGCACAAGCTCCTTACTGTACCAATCTCGTTTGAGACCACAGAAAAAAAAATTGCCTTTTAACCAAAGATCATGTGCAAAGCTTCTGAAGAGAACCAAGGTTAGCCTGGGGATGCCAGGGTCTGAAGCGCTCACACTTGCTCCCTTCCTTGGCCTTAATGTACATCTAAAGCATTAGAAGCAATTAAACTGAACATGCAAAAAGGACAGCAAACACCAAATTTTTCTTCTATTCAACATTAAAAAAAAAAAAAACAACCTCATCACGTTTTGTTAGCAAAAAGCAAACAGTCTTGCTGACAGTATTTTTCATTACTTTCTGTATTCTCCCCAGAGCCACCCTGTAGAGGATATCTGACTGAACCATTACCTGTAAAGTATCAACATTTTTTGTGTGGCACCCTCAAGGTTCTGTCTTGGCATTTTTGCTAAGAGCATCTTTGGAAAGCTGAATGATTCAAATTGTTCACCTGACAAGTAATGGACTAATAAGGCTGAATAAGAGCAACTATTTAAATGTATTTAGATCAAAAACCACCCTCTAAGAATGCAACCACTTCAGGAGTTTGCATACACTTGCTCCAGATACACTTAAAGATTCTGAGGAAGTGAAATTTTACAGAAGTCAAACCCTACGCAAGCAGATTTTGGCCGAGCATAGATGGAGCCCCTTCCCTGGGTCCAGCCTGTTCCCCAGCAGTTCGCTGTAGTTTCAACCCATTCCCGTTAGCACCGATTAAAAAGGGGATGGACAGACCTCCCTGGGCTTCCAACTACCAAGATACAGCAGGAGCAATGTTTACCACAGAGCCCTACTTTTAGCAACACAGGAATTGTAGTTCTGGTGTGAAAAAATAATTCTCCTCAGACTCTGAAGTCTTGTGTGACCACAGCAATGTCTACAAACTCTTGTGTTTCTGTGAGTTTTCTAGATATGCCTTAGTTTTTTCCAGGTGGAAACGTATAAATAGGAGTGCATGGCTTTGATCTCAAACCTTCTAAAAACCTACATTTTGTTAGTGTCAGGAATGCACTCTGGATGGCAGTGTAGGGGGGGAATCTCATTATGATAGCTATTAACACATGTCAGCAAGTGAGACAGAAGACTAGGGTTATTCAGATACTGAAGAATTCCACTCAAAGAGCAGACTTCCACTTTGATGTCAGTTCAAGCATGAATAATACCTATTAAAAAATTTCATAATGCTACAAAATAATACATACACAACCTATCACTACATTTGCAAAAGGAATCCTCTCTGCTCATCTGATTCCTATTATTTAGTTTAAATCATGTTTTAGCAATGTGCATTGGAATTAATATTCAATACAGTATTTTCTGCTTTTGTTCACTGACGAAGGCTCCCGTTTGAATGGAAGCTGAGAACAGATTTGTTACAGCATAAATAAAGATCAAAATATTAAACAGGGATAAATACAAAAGTAGCCTTCAACATTAATCAGCCAGCCCCATGCATCTGTACTTCTGGCATCAACCCAGTGAAACCAACGAAAAAGGAATATCATCTTTGGACATTATCATCCTACTTCATTCACTTGCCAGCCGTCTCGTTTAGCTGCCAGTTTCCCACTGATCTCCTCCCCAGTCCACCTGCGACCGCGCAGAAGGCAGAGCGTGCCATCCTGCATCACCCCTTGCCCTGGCACTCTGCAAGGCGACTCTGCACAACACAGCAGGGAAACGTTTCCATAACTGCCCACGCGCTAGCCCAGGTAAAGATACACAGCAGTAGCAGTCATGGCTGCTGCTGTGAGACTCTTCCCAAAGCTCCCAAGCACAAATTTAACTTCTGTGGGGCACGAGGTAGAGCACGATTCGGGATCCTGTTCAGCCAGGGAGTGCACACAGGCTGCGATGTTACCAACTCCAGCAGCACACGCAGGGTGGAACAAGCTGCTCTGCCTTGACCTGACCTTGCAGCGTGCACCACGGCTCTCAGGCGGCATGCTGAGACACAACAGGGAAAGGAGAACTCGTTTTCTCTGTGTAGTCAGAAGAACTGCTTCCCAAAAGGCATGTGGATGTGTGCTACTGCCTAAGAGTCTTCTCACAAGAGATGTTTTTTATAACCTCTCTTATAATTTGGCATTCACTGACCATATGCAGACTCTACTAGAAAAAATTAAGTGCATTATTGTAAGTATTCATCAACTAGAGGCCAAAAAGAAAGCATCTGACACTACACATACCACAAGCATGGCCTTTACAGTGACTTTCCTGCAGGAGAAAGACCCGCAGAAGGAAAGGAAATGGATTTCTTCCTCCTCATGTCCCTGTCCTAGGTTTGTAGTCAGCCCTAGAAGTTGGTAGACTTGGAAAAATCTCTTGATGAACACCTTTATAAACCCAACGAAGTCACGTTTCCTGCTCCAGCAGAGCAGCGCTGACAAGCTGCAGATAAACAAAGCATCATCTTGGAAAACTGCATTCTTCCAAAGGTGAAATAGGGCATTTAGTGGTCACTTCTCAGGGGATGTGTCCCCATCTTCACTGGGCAGACGGTGCACTTCACGGAAATGCAAACTGCATTTGTTTACGCTCCTGTGCGAAATCTTTACCAAGGACTGCAAGCAGCTCTCCTGGAAGGGCTGCCAAGCCAACGCCTTCCTTACAGCTGCAAGTACAATACTTAACAGCGAAACTAATAACTTACTTGTGCTTTTTACAACTATTGCAGTAACGGAGATCAAATATCCTGCAAGAAGCTAAGTTCCCATGAGATTTGCATGGAATACTGTCTTGAGCCACAGGTTTGGGTGGGTCAGCACACATCTAGAAACGCTAATTTCTAAATTCGGTTTTGCTCCTCCAAATCTCCTCTTAGAAATTCTTCTAAAGAGATAGATTTTCCATGAGAAAGCATGTAGAAAATAACGAGCAAGACATCAAATGACTTATTAAAATGCATGACACTTATTTCCAGTTTTATTTAATACCCTAATTTTTCATCTTTCATCAAGTTAGAACCCAAATTTGTAGGAGTAAGTACTCTCCCTACTATGCATAATCTGAATATTACCAAAAAATACAAGAGATTAATCATCACTTATTTAGCTGAATTTGTGATAAGTGATAGAGAAGACAAGGCAAATTGAAAGATTTTTTTAGCTGGAAGAGAAAGCTTTGTTTGTCCTGCTTCCGCACTGATCTGTAGAGGAGATCACCCAGGGAACCTTAACAAAAGAAACACCTGGAACAATAAATTCAGGCCAACTCATAAAACCAGGCTGTCAGTGGCTAGTCTAACAATGCAAACATTTTTTTCCCATCAGTTTCCCTACTCTGAATGCAGGCAAGAACCTCTCATGAACCGCAGTAGTGGGGAGAAGACAAGCAAACTTGCGGACTCTCAGCGATTTTCCTGAGCTGCAGAGAACTCAGGAGAGGCTGCTCAGGCAATTCCTGCCCCTTCTGCTAACCTGCATTTCCTGTGCAAGAGGCTAGCTTCTAAAAAGCAGCTTAATGACCACCCCTGAGCCTGCTGTGAATGGTAATTAGCATCTAGCAGAGGGATACCTACTGATTCAGCTCTTTTTCTTTCAAAGAATATTGACTTCTGCACCAAAGAAGTGCTGAGAGTTTAACTACATTTTCCTTCCTGCTCTAAAAAGGCTGGAAGTGCCACAGTGATAACACACCTGAGGCAGTAACTTCAAAATAAGCAGCTTGGAAAAAAAGTTAACTCACCACCTCAGACAGTTCCAAATATCAGCTTAGAAAGAAGCACAGAACACACCAAACTGCTTTTCGTTCTTTAGGACACAGCAACTTGCATTTAAGTAACTTTCTAAATTCGAAATAGCAAACAGAGCAGTAATACTTCAATTTTATTCCCTTTTGTGTTTTCTTGGTGTTTAAAGAACTGAGTACGGCATTCCCCTTGTCCACTACTACAGTGTGTATCCCTGTATCCAAATAACCATTTACATAGAGATCTCAGGGACTAAGATGTTTATTTCTCTATTACCTCTTTTCAGAGCAAAGAGCAGGGAAAAGTCAGGCAACAAAGCACTGGGTTATGCCAAGGAAGTAAACTGCCTTTTGTCCATCTAGGTGGTCTCTTTCCAGGAATTATTCCAGATGCATATAGCTGCGTAAGCACAGCCATGCTGAGGTCCTACTGTGTTCATTCAGCTCTGCTTTCTGCTCTTGGTCTGGGATGCATCTCAGTATGTACCAGTGCTTTGGCTGGGTCAAGTCACATACATCGTCCCCTTAGGTTTTTTTTTTTTTTTTAAACTTGCTTTCAAAGCATCCCTATCAGCTCCCTAAAGCAGACAGCACTCTTGCGTCTTGTCAGGCTAGCGGGTCCTGCCTTCCCCCACTGCACGTCCAATGCAGCTGTCTCTGCAGGTACGACTAGGACAGTACAGTTCCCAAGGGTTCTCCTGGCAAAACATCACTTATTACAGCAATTCTCCAATGCCCAAAATCAACCACACATTTTACTTCTTTTGGGGGCAGGAGGAATGCAGAGTATGTATGCTGATTCCTTGCAGGTGCGACTCAGGTTGCTTCTGAGGCTTAGCTGCTGGCACAGACCACTGAAATATTTAACTGTGCTTGTAAGCAGATGCCAGAAACGCCTCTCAGCTGTGATACTGATGTCAGGCAGGCATTTAAACATTTAAAAATATTCAGCCAATAAACAGATTAAGGTAAACCAACCATCCTATGGACAGAGTAACTACAGCACATGCTATTTTATTCTACCTGTATGTTCAGATACAGAAACACATCAGAACATTATGCTGACCTGCATGCTGCTCACCAGCAAGTTCAACGCGCAGCAGCTGGCACTTCAAGTCCTTAAGTGGCTCCCCATAGGACAAATGTTCAGAGCTGCCTCACTTCTGCTTAATCTCCTGCTATAATACGTCACATCCTGAGATTACCAAAATCAAACTTCTCTACTAATCCCCAACATCAACACAGCAAAAGCTGTAAAAGCTTCTGTACACAGCTGCGTTGTAGAGGCAAAAGACAGTTGCAGCCCTTAAAAGAAGGGTTTCGTTGTCTACCCTTACATCAGAAAACACGCAAAACCAAGACTACGCACAAACTCATATTTATCACCACCCATGGATGCATTTCACTGAGAAATGTATCACCAACATACATCGCTGACAGACCACGTGGTCATTAATGTTTCACACTCCTGGTCAATCTCTACAGTTCTCCATGCTGCTGATGATTTATTTGAAGCTTCTGAAAGTGTAGCGATATAAGACCGTTACAAGTCCAATCTGCTGAGAGGATCCAGCACTTCACACTATGTAGCCACCACATAATGTCAAAAATCGAGGGTGTACTTTAAAAGTTAGTCAGAGCATTGAATCAGCACCAACACAATCCTAGAAGGCTCAAGAGTTGATGCTCCTGAACATTTCTAAAGCCGCATTCAGTGACCTTTCAGCCTGCTCTGAGCAGCATGCCACCACTCCACAGACAGGCACCGGTTTTAAACAGGATCTTCATCTAGCTGTGCTCAGTGGTAGTGTCAAACAAGTAATGACTCAGTGTAGTAACTAACTCAGAACATGCAACTGGGGAAAAAGTCAACTCTCATTCAAGTTTCAGTCTGTATTTGTACAGCTGCTGGCCTTTGAAAAAAAAAAAAGAAAAAACATTCTCTTTCAGGAGCACTATCAAACTGAAAACCTTCAAAAACAAGGGTTTACTACAACCCACTTATGCATGTAAAGCAGATGCTGGGTTATTTTCAGAGCTACAAATATTTGTTCTCTGCCTTAACTCCTACTCCAGAAAGAAAATGGAGATGAAAGCAATGTTTATTCTCTTACGATCCAAAAATCAGAGATCTGTATTGGATCCGTCCCAACAATAATAAAGGGATTCGATATGAATTTAATATGACATTCTGAACTACATGCAACCACATAAAGCATGAACCCATCTCAATCTATTAATAAGACCACAAATTTCCTTCTTCAGAAGGAAAACATTACAACCCTTCTAAGCTTTTTCTTCTTACATTAAGCCACCCTTTACTCCTTTGCTGTCAAATGTAAACCATTCTTTTGAATGCTGTTCTGGACCCTTACAAGCAGTAAGGGCTGTCCACGGCACAGTTAATCATACATCAGAGTACCTCCAGAAATGTGATAGAAATCATTTGGTTCAAGCAAAATAAAATAAATAATAGCACATACAACCATCCTGACACCATTCGGCTTCTGTATATAGCCATTTAAAAGGTCGGCTGGAGATTACATTTTCCAAACAACAAGAGACAGACACTACTACAGAAATCCAAATTCAACTGCAGCTTAGTGTTTGCTACATATTTATTCTATTTCAAGCATCTTTCATCAGAAATCAGAAGAAAATACATCTCAGACTGTCAACTAACCCTGTCTAAACTGTCCAAGAGGGTTATCTCAGGCACATTTTAAAGCTGTTAGCAATACCAGTACCAGCCAAAATGTAATTCCCAACTATTTGATATAATTATTCTACATATATAAATGATTTGGAACTAAATATTCTGCTGTGGCAGCAGTAAACTTCTCTAGCTTTACTATAAAAACCTGCCAGAAGTAATTTGCTCATTGTGCTAAATATCCCAGCTGGTCTACAGACATTATGGAGAAAATCTAAATCCCAGGAAGAGAGGAACGAGGGAGGGTGCACTTTTCTTGCCTTTGACATGCTTGAATGATTGTCTTGATGAAAAAATCCTGTGGAATTCAAAACAGTTTTCCAAACATGTAGGGGCTGAAGTTTTTTCATGGCTTTCCTCCCTGCCTTTAACTTGCTAGAAATTTAACAGTTATAACTCTGTAGTAGCTACCTAAATAGTAATTCAGACAGATCAGTGAAGAAACACCTCACTGCTATATTTTATATAATTGATTACACACCCACTTATTCTGCCTTGGTAAAATCAATCTACTCTTCCTTTGAGAAAAACTGCATCCCATCAGTAAGTGTGACAACTCCATTTTTGATCCCTCTTTCTTTTGGAGCACCTTAATGCAGGCAATTCCATTAATTTTTTTTTCCCATGTGTTTCTAAGTTTTCCATCAGCTAAAGCACTAGGATTACAACAACAAAGCTAATAAAGCTACCCACTCTGCTAAGAATACCATTAGCAAACAGAAATCCTGTCAGAGTCACCTACAGGTAGATTATCAAGACAGCCAAAAGTTAAAAACATGGGACAGAAAAGTTTTCTTTCCAAAACATTTTGCAGTCCTGTCTCCTCTTATCCACAGACTGGATGCTAGGAAACAAAGGTTCAAACCTCCATGTGACCAAGGCAATCAAAACCAAATCTGCAGTACTTTCAGATTTCAAAAGGATTACTTCAAGTCAAATTACTGCATTTTTACATAATTTTTTGAAATTTGTTCCTGATACAAAGCAAGAACATGGACCTAGAGCTGGCTTGGTCTCAAACCATGCCCTCTTTTTCAGTCCTGACATATTCTGAAAGTCCTTATCTTTATAAAATCTAGCCTTTCATAAAATCCTGATTAGTTCTTAGCTTGTATGGAATGACACATGATGACAAATAAAATAATATACAGTAACACTCAGAAGTACTATTCTGTTATAAGGAGGTACAAAATAATCGAGAAGAACACAGAAACTCCTGCCAATTTAATTGCACGTGTATAACTGCAGTTTCACTGGAAGAAAAAATATCCACACAGCCAGTCCTTAACTTTTCTCAAAGTCAGGCTCAGCTACAAATATTGGGAACTGATGCTTCTAAGAATGTGTGTGTATGTACACAAACAAGAACAAAGTCTGTCTGCAGCTCTCTGTGCTCTACACTTTAGGACATACTCACAGAGATACCTCGGGCTCCACCCAGTTCTACAGCTGAGTTAGGCTGGCAACTACAGAAGTATCAAACCATGGTTCATGAAGGCTCACAGCACACAGCAGTCTCACAAAACGAGCGCTATTGCTGTTTGGCAACTCATGTCAATGTTTTAAAACAAGAAGAACTACTTTACTTTCCACCAGTCTCTAAGTGGTTTCATCAACAGGCATAAAATGCAAAAGTTACTATGAGAGACAATTCACGAAAAAGATAAAGTTAAAACCACGTCAGAGTAAGCTTAACATGTAGTTTTCTTGTTACCTTGTACTGTAAGGAAGACAGAAGCTGTGGAAGATCCACCCTCGTTAGAAGCGATGCAGGTGTACTTGCCAGCATCTGTGAACTTTACGGTCTTCACCTCTAGAGACAGGTTGCTCATCATCCTTACCCGAAGGGGCTCCTTCAGCCTCACATCCCTGCCGTTTCTCTGCCAGGTGAGATTGTAACGCACAGTGCTTAAAGTCAGGCAGGTCAAGATGGCTCCTTCACCCGGGACAGCTGTGACATTGTTAGGAACCTGAATTACGGGTGGAGGCTCTGAGTAGGAAGAACAGAATAAAGAGCAAAATAAAGAGAAAAAAGATTTAGGAACCTTTGCTCCATGTGCAGATTCTTGATAAATAACTTCAAGTACACTATAGTGTAAAAAAATCATAACATTGGTTTAATATTTAGTTTCATCTCACATTGCTGAACCTAAAAAAACAGGGAACCCAGGCCAGCATCCTCATTCCCTGACACTAAGCTACCTGGCAGGAGCTTACATCACAAGAATACGCCTGATTTGTGTGAAAGAACTATCATATCGCACAGGATGAAATACTACGTCATGTCTGAGAGAGGAGATAGTGCTGTTCTTTGAGCTAATCTTGCACTGGGAAAAGCCAGCACGAGATCGCAGCCCCGCAGAAGGAGATGAGAGCACCACCACCGGGTCTCTGAGTGATCTCTGACTGAAGTGTGACCACACATGGTGGAACCTGAGTCACACTCTAGATTTTTGCGGGTTTGTATATGAAGGAGGAAAAAAAAAAAAAAAGGAAAAACCATTACTAGCCAGCTCTTCTAACGGAGACACTGAAACTAAGCCACCAGCTGCCACAAGCATCATTATGTTCTTTACAGGATGGTTTCTAAGTGTATGTGGAAGGAGAGAATGTCTGCTCCCTTAAGTCTATCTGATCAAGGATGTTGTCAAACAGGATATAGAAAAGGCAAGGCAGTAAACACAGTATGCAGAGACACAGACCTGACGGATGAACAGTATCAGAAACAGTGACAACAAACAAAACCTCGTCGTGCTAACTGATGGGCTATCCTGCTGGCATCACTTCAAAGAGGGACCAAGCTGGACTTGGCAACTGATAGGGATGCAAACCTGGGCTCCTGGATAGTTGGGGGGCCAGGGGTAAGAGAGTAGCAGAACTACATAAACTGGTGAAAGAATGCGCAGGGGAAGTGAATCAGGGAGGAAGAAAGGTGGGAGGAGACCGAAAGGGATACAAAAGGGGCCTGTCGCATATAAAATAAAAATATCATCAGTCAGTGCACTTGCTTGACGGAACCCTGTGCCTGATCACCGCAGTCTGTCCTGTCTTCTTACTAAACCTTTTCTTAAGTGTAGTGTCGCTCTCTCTCCCACGTGCGCTGCAAGGACTAGCCACCAGCTGCTGCTGAAACCGGTGCGAGTGGGCTGCGTGCCGGCCACTGGAGTCAGAGCAGGGGTGTAGGCGTCTGGTGCCTGTGGCATCAGCTGCTGGGGGGACTGGGCTCCCAGCGTCAGCTACTGGAGCGGGTGACTGTCTCAGCCACCACGTGCTGGAATGGGAACGGCGTGTGTCCCGAAAGCCTGCTACTGGAAGGGACTGGCATGAGCAGAGCGAGCAAGGGGCTCAGCACCAGGGGCTGGAGCAAGACCGTGGGTCACAGCCTGTGTGCCTGGTGCCAGCTGCTGGGGGGAGGTTGGGGGAAGAGCCAGTATCTTGCCCAAATCAAGTGTGCGTGGAGGCATGCACGTGTGCAGCTCACCAGCAAATGTCAAGCTGGAGCAGCTGGTGAGAAGCATGTAAGAGGGCCCAGCATCTGGGTAGAGGCACCAGGCAGGCAGAGGAGCCATGCTAGTACTCGAGAGGTTTGCAAACATGCGCTTAATCCACGACACCAGAGACTGGCGTGTGCATGCCCTCACCAGTGGGCTTCAACCTGTACCAGCCAGAGAGGAAGGGGACTCGTCTGCCTGTGCTTCGTGAGAGTCCTACACGTAGGTGCTGCTGAAGGCAGCACCGTGTCTGCAGCAGTTGGTGCAGCTGGCTGTGTCAGCGTCCTCCGAGCGCATCTGCGACACACGCAAACGGGAAAGCAGCAGCATGCCCGTGGGGCTGCGACAGAGCCCCAGGTCCCCAGGCACACCGGGCTGGGCTCCAGAAATGCATGGGCCTGGAGCTGCTGGAAGCAGTGGCACTTACAACATCCCTCAACAGTTTCCATGCACATTTTGGACAATTTCAATCTTTTTCTTCCTACCTGTACATATTTTATGTTTCAACTTCCACTATTTGTTATTGTTTGCTTTCTGCTCTACTCATCTATATAGTTTTAGTCACACTCCTAGAAGGATGGAGCTGCAATAATTTTGTACTGGAATTTAGCTTCGAAACCACAAATGCTAAAAATAGGAGCAGTTGTCTTGATGCTTCTTTAGATATCACTGACAAAGGAGAAAACATTTAAATGCTAGAGAACATAAATTAACTATGTAACACTTTACGCATTCCGTATATGCTTTCTATATATATGGAATACTGGTTCTTGCAAAAAAAAGTCTTCAATGAATAATGTTCTGACCAGGATGCTTCAGCAGAAATAAGACAGCTATAAAAGCAAGACCAAATCTTTATCAGCACACACACACACACAAAAAAAGTTATCCTAAGCAAAGCAAGCCTAAGAGAAAAAAAAATATATATATATATGTGTGTGTGTATTTATTAAGGTTTAAATTTGCTCCTAAGCTCAGAACCAGCCATAACTTCGTCATTTAAGTCTCCTGTGGGCTCACAAGCTTTACGCTGGCTCTCTGCATACCCATGAATCCCTCACACACTGGGTGTGCAGCTCTGCTTCCCAACGAACGCAGTCCCCAGCTGCACTCGCTCTTATTATCCAAACAGTGTATTTTAACATATGCAGAAGACAGTAGAGAAAAGCTGGACTTGCTTATTGAGACTGGAGTTTCACTCCCGCACTCTAGGTTTTTGGGGGGTTATTTTGGAAGAAAAAACAAATCTAATGTTTTCCATGGGAATATCCCTAACAGTATGTTTCTTAAAGAAACTCAGAGAGCTAAGACCAGAAAGAGATGAAGGCCAGTACAGGACTAAGATCCCCATCTTTTGACTGTCAGTCCGGCAGGGCACACCTGTCGACTACACCAGCCTGTTACAATAGCGTGCATTGCCACCCAACAACCCCCGGTCAAACTCTAAACTGAATTCCCAGTACCAATGCGCCTGTATAAGCTATGGAGCCATTTGTCATACTAGTATTAACTCCCTTAAAATGTCAAAGTCAAACTCAAGTGTTTGCTTTTCCTGAAACTGGAAAGTGTTGACACGGCTCCAATACCTTTCACACAGCAGCTGACAAAATGCATATTCTGTGGTACACTGTCTGTCAGCTGGGCAAACTAAAAATACTTGAAAAGATTGTTTATTTTGCTTAAAGAAGAAATTTCAGATACTTTTCTTCCAAATATTTGCATACAAGGCTTTCAAAGCATCTCCCTCACATTATTCCGCTGCGTGGCTCTGAACTGAACTAATTGCTCCTGTTTACACAGTGTGTCAGCCTTGGTGGATCTCACAGCACTTCGTAATGAGACGACACAGCAATTTCCCCACCACACTCCCCCTTTACTTTCAAGTGCTACCAGTACCACAAGAAAAAAAGTTAGGATTCTCTTTCAGTTCTCTCTGTAAGGAAGAGGATGGTTGCAACTTCCCGAGTAAGAATCCTTACGCACACAATTTCTGGGGCAGAATACACCAGCTGCTTGTACCCCACTGCATGGATTGAAATGAGCAAACGAGAATATCCTATTCACTAGAAGGATTTTGGTAGATAACACATGAAGTAGCGCTTAGCTAGGATTGGCATAAGTATTGATTTTACTGTACTATTCTACTTGAGTACTTCGCATGACTAAAATGATGTTCCTCTTCTCAAATTTACCACTCAGTACAAGAAGCTGTTTCTCTACAAACTTTGCCTTGCATGGAATCAGTGATGTCTGGCTGCTTTGTCTTTTTTTTTTTTTTTTTTTTTTAAATTGTTTGATTTTTTGTTTCAGAGAATGCAATCAGAGTTTTCCTGGAGCACAAAGGATGAGAGTCCGTGGTCGTAATATTCAGCATGGGAAATTCCAGCTAGACCATTATGCAAAATATTTTCCTAGTGAGAGCAGTTAAGCACTGAACAGGCTGCCCATGGAGCTTGTGAAATCTCTGTCCTTGGAGACATTCAGTGTTTGATTGGACAAGTCCTTGGTAACTGTGATCAAGCCTGGAATTTAGCTCTGCTAGGAGCTGCGAGTTGAACAAGGTAACTTCCAAAGGTCTCTCCAACCTAAGTTGTTTTGTGGTTCTGTGATTCATGATTCAGGTTAACTAACCTGAATTACCTAATGCAGGAGATAAAAGACATCCTCGATTTCAAACAGTTACATGAAAACCTAAGGCTGAATTCAAACTGCTGTTCTGAGCTCTATTACCCTCATTGCCACTTTGACTCAGCTCCAGTGTCTTCCCTACTCAAGGGCAGTAATTTACACTTCTACATGACAGATGTTTGATCAACCCAAACAGAAGGCTGAATATAACAGATTTTTATTTCAAAACAGAAATGAATTCACAATTGCATTGCAATCGTAAAAACTAAGTAACAAAATCTGCTACAGTATGAAAGGGATTTCACCCACCCACCCATATAAGCAAGCTTTTCTTCTTTAATTTTTCTACATAAATTGTTTTGCAAAGGTTTCATGAACTTCATGAACACAAGCAGATCAGTGCCTAACTGGAAGGTAATTACTAAGTAGACGCAATTTTTCGCTGATTGAATGGTTAGGGAGGGACATGCTCATTCAGTGCAATTTCTCGAGTTTTTCTATCCGTTCTCTTCACCTCCTGAAGACTCGGTGATTTCCTGCAGATGACCTCTCACTGCCCACTGAAGTAGTTTAAGACCACACCTGGTTTTATGTTTTCTCCATCTGTGCTTGGGATGCACCTTGGTTTAAAGTAACGGAAGCTGAATTTCTCCAATGCAGCAAAGAACTCTCAGTGAAGTGAAGTAAAGCCAAGCCTGTTGTTGTACTTTGGGAAGCATTTCTAGCTGATCTGCAGCTGAAACTCTTAAAACCATATTCTGCAGGCAATAACCCATGCCCACCTGTCCCAGCTGTCAGCCTGACAGGGCACAAGCAGCAGAGCTTTACATCTGCCTTCACAGAAGACCAACTTTACACTCTCTTCTCCCACCCCAGATTTCTAACGTCCAAAACTTGACCAGGATGCCACTACTCTCTTTCCAGGAAGGACTCTCTCACATCACAACTAACTGTCACTAATAACTACATTATCATTTAAGTGCCCCGAGTCTAAACTTACATAAGGAAAACGCCCTCTCCCTCACAAAGTGGGATAATCAGTGCTTTACACTTTGGAACTGCTTTAACACATAGGTACACCAACTATTACTGGATGGATGACCAGATTCACACCAGTTGTCCCTTAGATCAAGATTTGATGAAGACAGGAATACTTTAAATTAAATAGAAAATGAGAAGAAACTGATTAAAATCATTAATTGGATCATCCAGTTAAAATACTTGTCAAGAGAGAAACCAATTGACTTTTACATCATACAAGTAACTAGTCTTCAGTCACATTTTTGGGCAAGCAATCAAATACTGTTTATTCAAAAGTATCTTTATGATTTTCCTGATTTATTCTTCATTTAGTTTCACCTCCTCCATCCTAGTTACACACTTAAAAAATTCAGAATAATAGGAGAAAAGACTTCCAACACTTTACCGAATCAGAAAACTTTTGAAGGCAACTTTTCTGATTCCTCATCTATAGGATAATAAATACCTACAATCAAGCAAGCAAACAGAATTGCTACAGCTTGAAGTAAAAATAAGAAAAACTGAAATCTCAGATTTAAATTTCTGCTTCTACAGGCCACATCTATTCTGCAAGCCCAACTGCTTGTGAGAACTAACTAAAATAAATCTGATGTTAATATTCAAAACAGGCTGGCTAAGTAAACATCAGCACACTTGTGTACATGAGTGAGAAGAAACATTAATTAAAAATATACTTAGAACTGGAAATATCTTTTATAGGCACCAAGTGCTGTTTCTCTGTGAAACATTCCAGCACAATATATTACCATACTTCAGCACAGAAGGATGAACTAGAACCCACCTGATACATCCAGAAATGTCTGCGCACGTCCAGTCCCTGCAGTACTGGCTGCAATACATTCGTAAAAGCCTTCATCAGACAAGGAGACTTGGTCTATTTCCCAGCTCATACTAGATGATTCTCTGGAGAAAGAAAAAGGCATATTCACTAAATTTCTGAAGGAATAAAGAGGTACAAGAACTTGGTTTCCTGATTGCAGCCAAAGATTTTCACAATAAGTTAGAGGAACACCAGATCCTCTGCTGAATCAAACTGCATCTAACTTCATGATTTTTAAAGAAAAGATAAATATATTGACAGGCTTTTTATAACTATTAAGCAACGCAAGTTTTTGCAGGATGTTTCAATTAAACATCTACAAAGATGACTAACATATGTCAACAGTTGCCACACAGTAACTAAGACCACTGTATTTGCAGTTGTTCACTCAGCTGATCATACTTTATTGTTGTATTTACTGCTTGAGAAGTGTATTTACTCTCTTTCCTTAATACCCACCAGTTTCCATATAGAGCCAGCACGCAGTAACAGACCTATGGCTCTTTCTAGAAAGGATAACGAGGGTTCATCTTCCCAGCGCAAACTTCTCATCAAATCTTTCTATGTGCAAATCCACTCTTAGGTTCACAGAGTAGAGAGGGTAGCATCTACCCTACTACCTGCTTCAAGGTGACTCCATCCAGGCAGCTCTATTTCTGCTTTTCAAACTGCAGGGTCTACCTCCACCCCAAACATTTAAAATCCAGCAACAAAGTACCCATATGAAGATGGCAACTTCAGAGGTACAGCCAGCTGAGCAGAAGTTCTGACAAGCACTAACTACATTAACTCAATATTCTGCGCATTGATTGCCTAACCACACAAAACCACAGTGCAACAACTATAGAGACAGAACTGATGGACTCGGGAATAAAAATGGAGGGTGAACCACAGAAGAGATGAGAGCAAAGTTATAGAACATGAATCCAGACAAATACAGGGATTTTTTTCCTATAAACCATGCAAGGGCAAAGGTGATAGGCAATAATACCACGTAGCTGTCACGTGTAATGTTAAAGTCAAGAAGAAAACAAAAATACAACTACATTGACTGGTGGGGTCATGTGCTTAAAAACAAACACTCTTACAGCTTCTTAAGATTCGAAAACCACAATTTTTTTTTTTTTTAAATAAGAAATGGTGCAGCAGACACACAGACAATGACAGAAATGAGAAAAACAGTGGATTTTCTACAGTGCCCCAGCACTCCCTGTGGCCTGTTGCTATGGTTTATAAACAAAACCAATGAGCACGAAAATATCCACCATAGCTTTGGCAAGTAATTTTCATGTTATGGGAAAACACTGAGTTAGTGACCCCTTTGTCTCCATTTTGTTTGTCAGAATAGTGATTTATCAACCCTTAAAGGATACAGAAAGAAAGAGAAAGCGACTTGGAATGTAATTGCAAGTTCAATGCCGTAGGACCACAGGACAGACAATCCAATCTGTGGGTTACACCACAAATGAAAACAGTGGTGACCTTAAATAGCTTCCTGTATATTCTCTCTTACTTCATACTGATTTTAGATAACCTAATATGTCATACATCAAATCTATGACATTTAACAGTGCAATGCTGGCAAATGGAAATGGCAGTAACTGCCAACACTAAAGAATAAAATAGTATTTCTTCCAAGTGAGAAACTTCTCTTCTTCACGAAGAGTATGTTAAAAGTGAAGTTAGGCAATCCTATCCTTCTTTATTCCTAACTTTTGCTATATACCAGATGTAGTACGTGGAAGCCTTGAGAATGGAAGCATAAAAGGAAACATGTCCAGAGTGGAAAAGCTTGGAAACACAGGCCCACGAGGTCTATTAATAAATGAATACATAAATACAACAGCAGCAGCAATGAATAATGTACACCTCGAGGCATCTGCTGGACACTTTGGCGGCAACTATACACAGCTCTTTGCAGTATGTCTTACTGTGATAACTCAGCACCTTTCACAGCATCAAGTCATTTATTTACCTAAACGATTTTATTTCCTCCTCTTATACAGAATACACAATTTGGCTGGTCAAGCTGCTTATCTAGTCGGTTCAGAAAACACAAACACACTCCCTAAGTCAAGATGCAGAATCTGAAGACCAAGTCGCATCCTTATTATCAGTTACTGTAAAAACCATTGGCAGAGAACACAGTGATAATTCACGTTGTATCTAACCTCAGCTCTTGGTCATCACAAACCACCACACGCTGTATCATGTCTCTTACTCAGGAAGCGATCGGCAGCAGGCTATGGCTCACATGAATGAGCTAAAACCAAACAAGCTTTCTCTGCTCATACTGCACTACTTAACGCGTAGCTAGGCAGAGTATGTTCTGCATGGTGTAGCAAATCAAATACCAGACTTGACTAACACCCACAAATACAGTAGATTTGGAGTGATTTTTATTTATTTTTTAAAAATAAATGTGTCGCCTTTCTTGTCAGAGTTTCACGTAAGAATTTTGCCGTTTCTGCCCTTTGCAGGGTTGGTGGTGCCATTTGTAACACAGGAACGGATTTTAAAGACATTAGTGCTCATTTCCCACTGGAATAAGGTGCTTAATTACTGGTTTGGGTCTCCTGAATCAGACTGGTTAGAAGCTCACAAGGACATTAATCAAACTCCCCATTTCCTTACTAGACTGCCACAGGATGTGGAAATCTAGGAAAACAAAGCTCTTACAACTTTAGAGAAATTTATTTTTCTACAGATATTACTCATCTAAAATTAGGAATTGTAATTGGAGCTGACAGCACGTCTGAAAAAAGGAAGTCTGTTCATTTCAAAAACCCTTAACCTACACTCATTGTAATGGCACTTTCACACTGACAACTGTCATGCTAGACATGGCACCTTGTCACCAAAACAAAAAAACCACTCATTCAGTACAGAGCAATAATAGAGCTCAGATCAGAGTCCAACTAGTAAACTGGACAAATCCAGTGCAGAACCTCACTACTAATAAAATGCAGACAAGAAAAGCCAAATTATATGCTGTTTACCTGTGATCAATAACATTTGGCTTGAGATATACTTTGTTAAATTAACTTGAATGATCTGTTCATTCATCTGTTCTGTAATGACAGAATGAAAAATGCGTCCTGATCATGAAGGTGCTGGATATGTGAGAAGCAGGGAGTAGAAGTGTGTGGTTTGACAACTAAAGAATGGAAAGAATTACACAGCAACCAAAGTATGTGCCAGGGTTGCCTAAACCTAAATGGCACATCACAAAAACAAACAAACAAAAAAAAAAAAACAACCACCACCTAGCATTTTACACTGCCAACAGCATACAGGGAACTTTGTAATTTATTTATTTTGGTAGTCATTTACTTGCTATTGAATGTTAGAACTTTGTCTTCAGTCTTCTGAAACGCTTCAGGCTTTACAAGAGGCTAATGCAGGCTTCTGATGCTGTTTTGTATTACATATTTCCCTTTGTTGTCAACTATCAGAATCACAAAATGGACATTGATTTTATATATAAATATTTATTTTATTCCTATTACATTCTACAGAGAAAGCGCAGTCCATTTTTCAAACAGTAATCTGAAGAGCTTTATGGCTTTGTGATAGGTTCAGTGTAAATTTTCCTCTTTTGGGGGATTTTCTAAGGAGGACTGTCTAGGCTCCCTTGTGAAACAGGCACATATACTATAAATCTCTCCATATAATACTGCTTCCCTAATGATTATCACCAAAAATAAAAGAACATAAATAATAGGATATAAAGTATAGAATAGTAAATAGAAATCATAGGATATAAATAGGAAGTAAAATAGGACAGGAAAAAAAGACACTACTTACTTGAAGAACTGATCCACTCCTAGTTTTATTCCATTTTTAGTAAAACGCTGAGTAAAAGGTATAAGACTTTCTACATGGCAAGGGATAGACCCTGGCTGTAAGTAATATCCTGGAGTCTTGCTGGGCATTGTAACTTTTGGAGCATCTGAAGAAAGCAAATATTCCCAAAAAGATTATTAGCACCTACTAACATGCCTCATCTTTTCCTTTTGTTAAAAGAAAATTCAATTTCTGTTTAAGTTATACTTAACAGATAATAAAATTAATTTATCCTTCACAACCCTGAAGGAGAACTTTGGAAGGAAATAGAGCACACAGAAAGTATTTGTATAAGTCAGTTAAAATTGATATCTCATCACTTTTCTAACTCAGATATGACAAATTTACATTCAGTTAAAGTTAACATCTCTTACCAGGAGTAATACTAGAAAATGAAACACTTGAAACTCTCTGAAAAAGATAATCATCCTTGTCATAGCCCATTATTTTAACAAAAAAAGCTTCATCTGGTGGAATAAAGTCAGAAATATTCCATAGTCCATAGGGCTTTCTTTCAGGATAGTATTTCACAGGCAAGGTCTTAAGAAGTTCCCCTGTAATACTCAGAAGTTCCAGTCGGTCTACTCTAGCAGGAAGAAGGATCCCTGTGGTATTTAGCAGCACAAAGGTAGGAATCCCTAGAAAAACAGAAACATGCTATTTCAAGTGTTTTTTTTTTAAAAAAAAAAAAGTTAAATTCCATATGTACAGCCTACCACACCATGAATGAACCATTCAGTTTCAACCTTTACTTACCAAGTAGCAGGAAACTAAACTGTTCTAAATTGTGCTCTGCTTATTAGCTGTCAGGAGACACAGCACTGATTAGGGCTTAAATTACCGATTTCCAACAGGTGTTTCTGAAATAGCAGCATCTTTATTAACTCCCCACCATGCCCCAGGGCCAAAGGCATTTTCTTAGGCTCCAGAAGTAACAGAAACAGAGTTGCAATTTTGAGGCATTTCATAGCTTTAAAGTGTCAGGATTAGTGACATTTTAAAAAAAAAAAAAACAGCCAACATGAAAATACACAGCAATGTGATGACAGAAGGACACTGACTGCTCTCACATATTTAAGGCCCTAAGTACAAGCCAGCAGTGGCCTCAGATTTATCACAAAGTTCACCAGAGGGATTATCCTGGAGTTCTACTTGATTTTTGGGCCTCAACGTACTCCTGAAAGCTGTTACTGCTTAGCATGGAATAAAACGGAAACGAACCTTGCACTGGCCTGCTGGATGTTTTCCTAAAGTCTAATGTTGGCTTCTTAGAAAACCCAGCTCGAAAGTCAATAGTGCTGAGACCTGTGATCCGAACAGAGTGCCTTCCACTGCTTGATGTCTGAAAAAGGAACAGTTGAAGATCACAGGTGCAGTTAGCATTTCAGGATTTGTAAGTTTCTGAACCATCCACCAAGTTCAGTAGACAGAACTCATCTTTCATTAAAACAAGGCAGAAAGGAGGCTTATGTCAGAAGTTATACGTAAAAGCCTTTAATAATGCTTTACTTTTAGATACTGCACCCAACGGCTGTAGCGCCTGCAAAAACAGCAAACTGAATTTCTCCCGAGGTAAATCACAACACAAACACACAAGACCAACAATTACTTGTAACGTGCCAGTGACAGTAGTAATTGCAGAGCACGTCTGGAAGTTAGGATTTTGACTACTACAAAATATATTACAAAACAGGAAATGAAACGGAAGTCAACAGAAAAAAAATCAGTGTACATTTGTTGCTAATAATACATAGAAATAATTTATTTCTAGTGCTACAATACTTTATTTCACCTATTTATTAAAAAGCTCCCTTTTTTAAACATATGCATAACTAATTTTATCCAAGAGGTATATGCAAACATGACAGGCACTGCATATCCCAAAGTAAGTGGCATGTACAGACCAGCCTCATTCAACACTGCATATTAAAGTCCTTCTGTTTCCCGGTCAAGGTCTCTGTTGGAAAGCAGAGGACACAGAAGTACCTCTTGCTCCTAGTCCTAGCCAGCCCACCCTGTTTGTCATTCCAGTTGAATCAGAAGGGGGGGGGACACCACACACAGACACACGCAAACAACCCTCATCCAGCCACCCTTGAGCAGTGCCAACCACTCTGCAAAAAGCCTTCACTTTATGCTCTCTGAGGGTACAGTAACTTCCATGCAAGTCCTCGACCCTACAAGTATTCTGGTTCGCCTTCTTTAAGCTACTTTCTGTCATTGCATGCTGAGAAAGAAAAGGCTGACCGCTACCTGCCCAGAGCACACAGGCGCCCGAGGGGTTTTGTCCTCACCTACTTCCACACCGTTCTGGTGTTGGGGAAAAAAATAGCTGCACTGCACCAAGCATGGAGTTAGATTTTACACATGCTTAACACCGACAAACCCATGTACACTTTCAACCAGAACAGTAGGAAAAAACAAAAGACTTGAAAGGCTATGAAGAATGATGCCTAAGATGCCAAGATCTAATCCGAATGTAGCAGAACCTACCCTGATTTTTTTCCTGCAACAATGCAACCTACAAGACACACAATGTAAAGAAAATCAGTATGTCATGGTTTTGGCTG
>VXAL01019059.1:5857-18323 GCA_013399475.1 Chauna torquata
GAACTAAGTAAGAATTTAAGTCCCTGTCTTCAAGCAAAAATGCACAGACCTACGGTTTGTCTTTCTAGGTAATATGTAAGGAGAGTAAGATGTCCCCTAAAGATGGTGCAAAAACCCCCACAGCCTCTGAATAAAGAGTCCAGTTTATTACAAAACTTGCTTCTGGCATGCTCCTGGGAACTCCAGACTGATGATGCCCTCATCAATATAAAATATGGACATGCCATACTTAACCACCACATTTTTGAAGAAAATTGTCACTGGTGGTTTCTTTGAGGAGCCTCATTTTGTGTGTGAATACTCAGTGAGTTCTAGAGGTGCTTCTGAATTGAGTCCACTGTGCGATTTCAGCAAAGAAAAGCCTAGTTTTTGATTCTGATTGGGCTTATGTGGGATTTAGGTCAAATCCCACACTCAAATCACAGCAGTTCTGGGCATTCAAAGAAATAAATTAAAATTCAGAAAGAATTGGACACAGAGAAATTCAGAAGGAGATACACATGGAAAAATTAGGCATTACCAGGATTAGGTAGCAGCTGAATGAAAATTTCCTGGCTTAAAATTTTTTGTTTAGATGCATCAGTTCTGCCCATGTCCGATTTTCAATCTGACCCTGAGACTCCAGCCTTCAGGGAACCCAAACATTCCAGAAATGAAATAAAAAGAACCCCAAATTTATTATTTTGTGAAGCATCATCCAATTAGTCTCATGATTTCTCAGAGTTCCTGTTATCCTTTTAAGCCCAGGAACAGAATATCTGACCTGCAGGAAATCCCTCAGAAGCTTGTATGGAATCATTTTTATGGTTTTCATTCATCCCTTCCGTCTAACTCCTCTTTCCCCCTTGAAAGTAATCCAATGGGATGGATATACGATGTCAAGAGGAGTTTTCATTTTGAAGGATGCAAGATCTTGCACACTGCCTTCACTAATAGTCATTCAGCCTGTCACATATCGTAATACTGCTCTGTGTGCATAGAACAATACAGGCTGCATTTATCATAAAATTTGCTCCGAGGCAACTTTCCGAGCACACAGATAAAGGGAATTCATTTGTGCGCTGATCTTTATGACAATGTTCTTCAACAGGTGGAAAGACAGTCTGATTTTGTCTTGACAGTGATGGTCTATTCCATATTGACGGCAAAATGTTTGTGCTTAATGATGCCCATAAATGCCAGTGAAACATTTTTTTTCCTGTCTCTTAAGGTCTTTAGAAATGTAAATATTCCCTCATTTTCTTTTTTTTTCAGAGATACAGATAATATTTGGATTCCTGACAAGTACTCAACTTGTGATTGAAAGTGGAGAGAGTGATAAGGTAGGGGCTGCTAGATATAACAAGTGATACGTTACTTACATCGGAATATCACCTGATGTTTTTATAAATGGCTTGCATTTCCACAGATATGGTCTCAGTTCTGCACTTGAAATTTGGATCAAGCATTTCCTTAATTTTGGAATCTCTGCCTAATTTGAGAGTTATTTATCAGTAGTACTGCAATAATATTTCTTCTGTTTTAAAAATTAATCCATGTTAATTCAAGAAGATATCAGTTTAGTGGTAATGTCTAGCTCCGTATTATGTCCTCTAGCTTCTTTTTCTTTTTGGCAGGATGGCAATGTCAGAATTAAATCATGTCTTTGGCCAGTGGTTTGCCTAGCTGTAGCTCTCCAAGTGCAAGTCCAAATCTTTTTTGTACCTCAGTGTTCCAAATTTTTTACAGTTCTCCTGATTTTCCCCTATGTGGGGAATTCAAAACATAAAAAGCAGTAAATTGATGAGTGGCAATTAGATTAGCTCCAGAGCATGACATAAAAGGTAAGTTTTTGTAAAAATAAGAATAATGGTGCCTGATTGTATCTAGCATTTCATTGCCACTTAGCGGTGTTTCCCTTTTTTGTCTTGGCAGATACTGAGTAGCATCAGGTCATACTAGCCTGAGAGATCATCTGCTTTATTCAAATAAATTAGAGATCTGGTCCTAGCAGGTTGACTCCCTCTTCTGACCTCTTGCCATTTCTGACAAAGAAGGCACTCTTTGTGATGGTTGGAAACCCTGTCTCATGTCTTTGTACATCACCATTTCTGGCAAAAGAAGACACAGGCGAAGGGTAAAGCCATAATATTTTGAGAGTTTTTATTATAGACCACATAATGTTAAAGGCAGGTCATTCCCCAGTCTTCTCTTCTCTTCAGAGTTATATGCAGCATGTGAAGAATAGGGTCATACCAACTGCAGTATTCATAAAAAGGTTAATCGCTTCTAAATAGCTAAGAGTACAATGTCTTACCTTGCAATCTGAAGGCCAATGAGAGTGTTCTCATTATATAGCACCTCTTACTTTCCTGGTCTTCATTGTGTGTGTCATTGCTAAAATTCCTGCTGAGAGAGTTGCACGGTTAGCAATTTTTAAGGCAGGACATTCTTCCTTGTATTTACTTGGTAGCTGAATTTAGTTCTTATTAAAAGACAGTTGTTACATTTCCAACAGAGCTTAAAAAATGCTTTTACTCCAAACACAGTAGTGAATACTGTCTTTTCTTTTTGTCAATGAAATTAAGTATGTAACCAGAACTTGGGACATGAAAAAAATGGGGAAAATAACAGGCAGACCAAAAAGCAAGAATAGAAGTTTGGAGTAGCAGATTTTCAAGTTGTTGGTCAGCATCCTCTGGGAGTCTGAACACTATTTCTAAAGGGATGACAAAAAAGAGAATTAAAAAATTGAAACTGTTTTTCAGGAGACTTGCACTTATTATATGAAGGTGTGAATTTCCATCAGAGGTTTGCAGTTAAAAAGGCTGCATTGGAAACCAGTAGCTAATGACAAATGTATTTTCTTTGTCTTTTATTCCATGCTGTACTCTGAGAAAAAAAAAAATAGCTGCCCATCCCCTGAACAAGCATTTAAACAAAATTTAGAAGCTGAAATATGAAAAGGAAGTTGGCTAACAGTGGACTAAATCAGATGAGCATATTACTGTAATGAATTTAATCACATGGGGAACTTATAATTATTTTACATCGCTTTAAAAAAAATCTAGTGTTGAAGACTCTGCAGGGAACAAATAGTCTCAAAAACAAACTGCTGGTAAGATTTAATACGTGCACCAGAAGAACAATTATCCCCTTAAGCTTTTATAAAAAAACTGTTGAAAGACAAAAGCGGGGAAATAATAAACTTTATAACAAAATAAAGTTGTATGCTTAATTGTAATTATTAAAAAAGAGTTTAAAATCATCTGTTACCCCTTCATGCACTTTTAAGTGCATTCTGAATACTTTTTAGCTGCATTATCTTGTATATAAACACATAAAGACATATATCAGCCTTTATGTGTGAATACAGATGAATGAATTAATAGCTCGTCTTAAGCTAAAGCTCTTCTACTGTCTAAATCTAAGCGGGTGTTAAAACTCAAAGGGGCAGATTCTAATCTGTTTTGCCACTGTAAATTAAGAGCGATTCAAAGGAAATGAAAGTGGTGAATCCTAATTTCACGAAGTTTAACTTGGATTTGAATTTGGCCTTAGGTTCTACAAGTTATAACATGAGTGATGGCAGAGGTATTACGTGTTAGGCAAGAAAGTGTTCCCCCTGAGTGACGATGGCAGGGTTAGCTCCCAGGTGTTTGGTTACACAAATTTGAAGTATTAACCTTTCTCATTTTCAAAGTTTTCTATTTTGTATCTGCCCATGGATGAGGCAGCTGCTCCACTGACTTAATGGTAGTCATGGGAAAGAAGAGCTATGCATTTGCTTGCTGCATGTTAATTGTGAACTTAAAAAACGTATTCCCTATGCCCTTCCTCTTAAAAACAGATACTGCAGATTTGTATTCACTCTTTCCCTTCCCAAGTTCTACACAGGCGTTATGAGCTTTCCAATGATATCCTTGGGGTTTTACATTCTTCCTAACATATGGCATGTATGTGAGTCTCTACTCAAATTTATTGGAGTTTATATGTGATTGGGAGCAGTTATCTGGCTGAATTGCTGAATCATGGTACAATTGTGGCAGAAATTCTCTGGTTTTGTGTTTTTCTACAAATGATATTGTACAATGTTACATTCACTCTGGTTCTTGGCAGGACTGCTGAAAAGTAAGTTAGAGCTGTTGCCATCTGGTAGCTTTAGAAGCAATTTTCCTAGCATATTCCTATTGCTTAATAATTCTTCATTTATTCTATGCAGGTAACCTGATATTCTGTCTCATTGCAAATATGGTTGCTTTTCTTCTTCTTTTGCCATTCTGTTGAAGACTAGATTCTCACAATGCAGCCTTGTCTGGCCCAGGGACAAGATGCAACTGGCTCCCCCATGGAGAAATAGCTTACTGTACTGTTCCCCACAGTCCCAGAGAAACTGTTTAGAGCAGAAGACTGCAGACTGCTCAGCTGTGCTGCCCACCAAAAAGGTGAGGTTGAAGCCCTGCTCTTGCTTTCTCCCTGCCAGACAACTGTCTCAGTCACTAGTACCGGGCGGGAAATTGCAGCATTCAGAGGAAAACTAATACTTCACATAGATGTTAAAAGACAATCATTTGAAGTTGAAACATATCTGGGAAAGTATTGCTATGTGCTTACTCTCTGTCAGCTGCTTTTGGAGATGGGACACTGGATTAGAAAGACCTTCGGTTTGTCCCAATGTAGTTCCTATTATGTTCATACGCTGAAAATCAATTTCACAAATTGAACTAGAAAAATGAAAATTAAAGAAGAGTCATCTGCCCATCTCTATATTTAAACAGCCAAGGTTAATTGACAGTTGACATGCATTTACAGTGCGTAAGCTGAGCAGGAACAATACTTGAGAATTGCATTTCTATCCTACATCCTCTTAACTTTCCTATTTTTTCACTCATCTAATGTCAGATGAGATTTTGGTTTCTTTATACAACTGGTAAGAGGAAGTTTCTGCCTCTCTCTCTCTCTTCCTTTAGCTCTGAATTTAACCTTAAAATTCCTTAAGCACCTGTGCAGTAACATCTCCCTGAATAATGTGGCAGAAAAAACACCTCACTGGTGCAGCTAACACAAAGCTGCAATCATGAAAAATAGGCTGCTGTTTTGTGGAGTCGTAGACTGGAGTGCAGCAGGCAATCTTTCTCACTGTGACAGTTTGCACAGCAATTGGAAATTCTGTCCTGCAGAATTCACCTGAAGAAATGGGAAAACGTGCAAAATACACCCAGAAAAAATATCCCCTCAATTAAGATCTGGCAATTTTGTCTGTTAATTTGAGTCATGTTCCAAAAGTTTTGTGTACCTTAAGTGTCTTTAGACATGGGAGGTTTAATAGTAATTAGCAAGCATGTTTGCCATTAGTCTCTGACATTCTATTTGTAAAGCTGCACTTAGCTAGCAAAACAGGAGCAGACAAATGGACAAAACAGAAGTGAAAAATGTGCAGGGTACAGAGTTCACCAGTGTAAAAGACTATTTCAAAAACTGTCTGGAAGATGGCTAAAACAAATAACTCACCTTCCAAAATCCTCAGGTAGCCAGAGTTATCAATCCAAAGGGTGAACTTTGAGGTTAAAATAATCTCATCCAAATTACATGGAAGATAGATAGATAGCTGGTTGGGAAGGAAACTTTGGTTGAAATAACTTTAACTGACAAGCTGTTATGCCTCATCTGATCCCCCTCACATTAGGATCGGTCTATGCATAATATCCTTGTTTATCTTCCTACCTCCAGTATGTGAGAGTTGCTTCCTGATTTCTGTCACATCCATTTGATCAAATTTTATAATGGTAATTTCTCTTTTCAGCATTATAGTGTAAAAAAATTTGTGACTTTACTGTTTTGTTAACCTGAATAAATCCTACCATAATACCAATTGTTATAAGCATTACAGTACAATTACATTAGAAGTATCCAAGCTATTGTGAGCACAGAATGGTAACCCCAGTACTAAGTCATGGAAACCAGATCTATACTCAGTAGATCATTTCTTTAGGATCTTTAATTTGTTTCAGAAAGGATGATGGGTAAGCGTCTGGTTCAAGGACTGCTGCTGCTGTAAGGACCAATGCCTTTCTTAGATCTTTCACAATTCAAATATTAAATTAATACAGTGAATGCAGTATAAACAAAGGTTTTGTTTGGTTGTCTGAAACATGGGAAGTCCTTATTCCTTAGGGATAAACCAATTTTTGCAGTAGAGAGGAAAGGAGAAGGTGCCATTCTGAATAAGGAGCCCCAGTGAAGAGAAACATGTCTGAGTCACAATGCCTCTCTAAACTCTCAAAGGTAATTTTTTTTTACTTCAGATTTAAACATGCACGATTAATTCAGCTATAGTAGATGGCAAATGCAGGTTTATTTGTCTCCTGTTTCCCATTTATCCACTCACCTGCTTCCCTATGGTGAAGAAGTTAGTTGTACAACCTTATTTATCCCTGCATGTCTTGAAGAACTTGCACAAGACAGCAGCGGTCATTCTCCCTCATGTTCCTTTGTAGCGGCGTATCAGTCCAGTCTTCATCTAGTTCTTGTAACAGCCAGAGTACAGCAAAGAAAAATGCTGCTAAAGGGATAATAGTGGAGTACAATTAAAATGAATAAAATTAAGATAAATTTTCCTAGCAAATTTCCTTAATGAATAATGCATTTACTAATAAACAAAAGAGCTGCCAAGGACATGACAGATTGGGGATGTAGCACTTGAGTTATTGAAAGTGGCAGACAGGTCACCACTTTTATTTATGTTAATAGCTAACCACCTGTCAGATAAATTGGTAAGTAGATACCTCCGCAGCAATGCCAGCAGGCACCTTTCAGAACTGCGAGAAAGGACCGAGAGGACAGACAGCCTAGCTAGCTATGGTGCTGGCAGCTGAGAAGTGTCGGTTCTTCCCTCTTCTAGTTTCAGCTATGGGTTAGTATCCACTGTTTAAGAGGTGACTGAATACATTGTTACTGGTTTTAGTAGCTAGTTTCCCGAACAGCTCTTACCTGCTTGTGACAGACATAAATTTTAACTTCCTTTTGGCAAAAAGGTTGTCATCTGTAGTGTTAAATACTGACATTTGTACCTCTGCAGCACAAATTGGAAACTCACTGGTAGTTACTAAACATTTGGCACCCCGAGCATTATCCTCAGTGATAACTAAACCTTATTATTTAAGTGATTGTTATTAGTGATAACTAAACCTTATTCTATTGACTTAGATTGTTTGGGGGATGACAGTGTATGACACCTCTGTTCTTAAATTTGCAAACTTGTGTGAACCTTAGAAGGTATTTCTAAAACAGTTTTCCATAGTTAAAAGGAAATCCAGAGCCTATTGGGATTCACAAAGAAAATAGTTCTCCTCTTCTTTGAGGTGATCCCATAGATGTTTTCAGAAAAGGAAGTACACCCTACATAGTTCTCCACTTAATTTAGGTGATCAGGTAACCGATCATTTTCTGGCAGTTCTAATTTCAGGTTCCTCCTCTGCCTGACAACATTTGAACCTATCCTACCATTGAGGACTTACAGGATTGATTTTTGTCCTGCTCTCTACTCTGTTGAAGCTATTTTACTTTACATAGAATAATTAAATACTCAGTAAGCCACAGAGAAAGAGAACAAGAGTGCATATTACCCTGCAGCCCAATGATTAGTGCATTCTGATACAAGCTGTCATCACAGATACTATTGCGTACTGTTCTGTTTAAAGAAAGGCCTTTAATCCAGGGTTTTCACTTGTAGGTGATGCTTTAAACCCTAAAGTAATGCCATACTCTCTAGCTATCATATTAATTCACATCCTGGGATTTTTTTGATTAAGACCTTGTTCCGGAAGTTATTTCAAGAACAAAGTTCTAGGTTACTCCCAACCTTCCGTAACTACCTTAGGTATTTAAGTGAGGACAATAGTTTTCAGAAACTCTTCTTGTACACAAAGCAAAAAGTCAGACATCTTAAAAGTATGGTTCAGGTCTTAGATAGCCCCACTGCTCTCTGAAGTGTTGTTCTTTCTTTACTGACTATGTAAGAGGTATCTTCTGTCCTTTGTAATTCATTTAAATATGATATGAATCTGAGTTTTTTTTGAGTTTTTCTCAAATTCATTCAAAGTGCACAAAATACGGTTGAATCCACAGTATCTTCTTGATCTGGGAAAGGTACTGAGAAAATAAAATCTCTTCATGGGAACAGATTGATTTTGTGTTAACAATAACACTGGAACTTCATTCATAGATGATTCTCGTATTCCACAGAAAAGATATTCTCTACAGCAGCAATTAGTACCTGAGCATAAATGTTTAAATATGTGCAAAGGAAAACCTGCCCCATTATGTTGTTATGGCTGTTTTTCAGCTGGGATGCTGATATTTTATGAATGTTACAACTTAGCCAGATGATCAACATATTCCCAATGACACCATTTGCCAGTAAAATAACTACTGCTGCCTGCAGAAGTGTTAAAACCCTCACTGTACATAAAATCTCAGCATTTTTGTTTGCTGTTTCTGTGATTGATAGTAATAAACTCCACTTTCATGAATGAGAGGCTTCTGTGTAAACAGTTACAGTGTATTATAAAAATGAACATGAAAATGTGCATTCTTCACAGAAGCTTTTTCCATGTTTTTGATATGCGTCCTTATGCCTGCTTGTCTCTGGCATATTCAGAAATTCAGATACCATATGTCCTTATGATCATCTTCAAAACTTCCAAATCCAAGCTCTCTCTCTTCAACAAGCTTCTTTTATTGATAAGTGCTGCTGCTGTGGTTGCATCTGCTAAGAGCAACTGTGCACAGCTCCAGTGACTGATCTCATTTAGGTTAATGGTATCTGCATGGTCACTTGGGAAGGATATGAAGACCCTATTATCCACCTGGATGCTGCTGTATAGATAAAGATGAAGCAAGTACATACATTGTTGAAGAGAAAGAAAGCTGTCATGATTCTCACAGATTTCTAGATTACTCTGATTGTTCTTTAGAATTGGAGAAATTTTCCTTAAAATGGAAGATTTAAAAGAAAAGCAAAAAGTATTTGCACAATTGAAGAAAAGACATAAAAGCTTTTCTTCCACACAGCTCTACCTATGTCTTGTATTTATGAAGAAAGGAGGATGACAGGTGAAGCTTCTCTTTCCGGCTCTGTATCTCTCTCTCTGTGTCCTACAAAATGTTTTATGCAGGCAGTGAGTTCAATTCATGTATCTGGATAGCACAAGAGAGGAATACCTGCATCTGCTGGTGGCCTTGATGCAAAATATTGCTCCTTTCTATCCCATCTGGAATAACAGAAAATCCAAAGTATATATCTTGAGTCCTTACTGGAGCTCCTCCTAGGGAAATAATACTTCGCTCAGGGCTAGGAGTGAATTCTCATATCCTTAATGATTTCTAATTATTTAGCAGACGGGATTTGTAGATTTGAACTACTTTGATAAAAGTGCCTTAAAATAAATAGAACAACTCCCATATTTTAACTGAAGAAAATGAGCAAATTAATGTATTGCTGAGTGACTATCATTTGCTGTATATTGCAAAATACAGATGGAAGCAGCACAATCTCCATTGCTGTTAATTGCTGTTGTTAATACTTTTTAGTACATGAATTTCAGTGTAAATAGCACTGTCTTTTGCTGCTAGCTTCACAGAACATTTGCATACAGCCATTAATTCCTTACTCGTAAAAAAACAAAACAAAACAAAAAAAAACACTATTAAAAACAATGGAAGATAATATGATGATAATACATCAGAGGCTTTTGCTAACAATAGAAGAGAGCACAAAGGAGAGATGGCAAATATTCTTCTTCCTGGACATCTGTGTTGCCATACTCTCACTTCTACTTTAGTGTTGACTTTCAAAAAAATACATTTTTTTTCTTTGGGAAAAGTCAATAACTGGAAATAAAATTTGTACGATATGTTTTCTGGCTTCTTTTAATTTCGAGTTTGTGTGCTATCCTAAATGGATTTTGGCCAAGTTTTTGATAGACTTGCCTCCGCTTGCGCTACAAAAAATTTCTGTGGCTGTCAGAGCAATTACTCAAGGTGCAGGAATAACACAGACAGGTCTTTTATGGCGTTCAGAAGACGTGGAGTCTTCTGTGTTTTCACAGTACCTTTTCCGCGTATCTTCCCGCCATCCCAAAGGGGTGTGTGCTGGCACTGAGTTAGACAGAATGGCACCAAATGATGACATGCAAATTCCTTTTTGTCCTGTTTCTGATTTCTTGTTAGCAATGCTGTAAATAGAAGTGAAGCTATATAGTACATTCAAATCACAGAGTCATTACAGTAATTCAGCTAATGGGATGATTACTTAAGTATTCTTGTTTATTCTGACTGACCTGGTCTGTGCTTTCGTAGTACTATGTATAGACAGTTTGATCTTGTAGAATTAGGGTTGAGGAGCAGTATGCTTTTGTTACTTTAGAAATGGCTCAAGCATAAGGTATAGCTATGTTTATTGCACTACCTGTGATTTTCACTGAAACAGACTTCCAAACTTGTGTCAGCACTATTATCTTTAATATATAGAGCACTTTATTCCAGTTAATTATGAGACGTCTGAGCTCAGAGGAGGAAAAATTAGATAAACTGGTCCATGAATGATTCAGAAAGTCACAGTTCAGAGGTGGATAGTCTCAACATCTTTAAATCTTTAAGATTTTAAGCAAACTAGCTGTGAACACTTAGATTTTGGGAGACAGAAAGAGATGTACGGTCAGACTAATGTTTGAGAGATCACACGATAGCTTACAAACATTGTACCTAAACAAATTTAAGCTTATACGTCCCTCTTGGGAAGTTATACTTCCCTCTTGGTTCTCTTATTTCTGCTGGGAATGGGGGAAACTACTTCAGCCTGAAGCTGTTTGGTACGATTACATTTATTCAAGGTTTTCCATATCACTTCGGTGATTATTAGGACTGCTTGTATTCTCAGTATAGCACACCTTGCCCCAGGTTCTTTACCTTACATAAAGAAACATAAATTTATGTTTCTTTCAGAGCATGTGTCCATTCAAAGCAAATACACCTTTGTCCTAAGCTGTTATGGTTCCTTCATAGCTTGGCAAAGCCCAAAATAACAGATCCTATTCCCAATAAAATCAAAAATGATATTCCCTTTGACTTCTATGGCAACACACTTTTGTCAGAAAGAAAAAAAAAAAACCATTGTGGCTAGAATGGCCATTGTCAAAATGACAGACTTTATTTTCTAAATTAAATGTGTAAATATGGAAAGTGAGTTGAAATAAATGAAAAGGTCTAAATATTTCAAAATGCAAATTTAAGACAAATGTTTACAGTTTAGTGGACTATCCTTCAGCTAGAGGTGCAGACAGCTTTTAATAGCTGATATCTTCCTTTCTTGTAAATATTTTTCCATATTCTGTAACTAAAGAATATGTTTTTAAAGGAAAACTAAACAGACATGAGTGGAATGAAAAATCTTTGTGCTGAGAAGTGGCCAGCTTAGTATGCAAGCAACAACACTATCTCACATTCATTTGAGTGCTTGCCATCTGGAACAGATGCATTAGTTGTGGCTTTAGTAATGACATGGTGGAGAAGAAGACCTTCCTCACTTCAAAATTTCAATATTACTTAATGGGGTTCCTCGTGTGAGTAGAGTAATCATCTATTCAGACCAGTGTTTTATTCGGCTGTCATCTTTACTTTATACTATAACCTAGCCATCTTGCTGTACAGTCTTGCTTGAATACATGCAACATTGCAGCATACATTGTGTGAAAGATGCTATTCCAGATAAAGTCATATTGTATATTTGACTTTGTTCTGTATTGATATTGAATGCGTTTCTAGAATGGTGATCTTCTATGTACAATATGTGTCTGAGGAGATTATATCTTCTTTTGCACACCAGGATATCTTTAGAATTGTTTATTATTCCTGTTATATTTTAAACTGATGCTGGTCTATGCAGATTTTAAATGTGTTTGTCATATACCATTAGTCACTGTGTGAAATCTCTCAGTAGTAGTTAGTTCTTGAATTTTCTGCAGCTAAAGAGAATTTTACACTGATTGATGGTAGATCACTTAGCTGGTTGGCAGACTTTCCAATTTACAGCAGGAAAATTGCTCTTTTCTTTATGTTCATTCCTTCTTCTGCAGGGGGACAGTAAGATATATGTACCAGGGTGCACATAACAGCAAAAATATGATTGGCAATATTGCAGGTCTTTTTTACAATTATGATTTTATCATTTTCAAAAACTGTACTGAATGTCAAATATTTCAGATGCAATTTTTAAAAAACCTCTCTATTTATCAAATGTTGATGATATATCTGTATCATATTTCACATGGCAAAAAAAATGACCTAACATATTTTTGCATGAGGAAATGAGTAAGCTGTCACAATTCATCCTTATCTTCTGATAGCCCCAAATTCTCAGTCTTCTAAAGGCTGATTATCTGTAAAGATTAGCAGAAGAAACAAAGATACTTATTTGTTATGTACCATC
>VXAL01019059.1:18335-32409 GCA_013399475.1 Chauna torquata
TTAACCACTGATTCAACACCCTCCCAAATATATATATATATATAAAAGTTATTCTTCATTGAAAGAAAGATATGAGATAAACCCTTTTACACTTGGTAGTGAGATTTTCAAAGACTATAGTTTAATATTTCACACAGAATGCATATGAAGAACTGCATTATGTAATTTTTAGTATCCACATTCTTTAAAGGAAAAAAAAGATAAAAGTTGTCATGTTTTAAAACACAGAAGTCTACTGAAATGCCAACCATAAATTTCTAGTAAATTTAGCTATAGATTTTGTATACAAAAAGACTTCTCTATGAAAAGGCGTTTCTTATTTTCAACTGCCTGTAAAGTCTGAAAGAAGAGTCCAATCCGTATCATTTCAAAAGGTTTACAAGTATAAGAGGTTTAAAATGCTGTACTAAAGCGCTGACTTTGCATACTCTTCTGGAACACACAGAGGTACTTTCTAAAGACATACACATAAGGGGAAAAATAATTGCTAAATTATTGTTTCAAAAAGAAATATAAAATACTGCTGTCGCATTGCAGTTTTAGAGCCATGGAACACAGCATAACAGACACCTCCAAAACATAGACAGTAAACATGGTAATGAAAACAAATGTGTTAAAGTGTGCACTAGGGCCCAATTATGCACTTGCTCAAAGACTTCAGTGGGAGTTCTGCATGTAGTGCAGCTGCAGAACTGTTCCCATAAGGAATGAAGCAACAACTAAGAAAGCTGTTATAGCTATGCTCCCAACAAACCTATTGTTTGGGGAGTTTATTTTCATCAGCTCCTCCCACATCCTATACTAATGGCAGACGAGTGCTGTTACAGCTTGAAATTTATGCAAAATCAACTGTGTAATGAAAACTATACCAGTTGATAATTATTATCTGTTATTACCACAGATGCTGTGTGGAGTTCATAGAATTGCAGATCTAACAGAAGAAATGCTTGGCATCCTCTTTCAAAAATAAAAATTCAACCTATTTGTAATACTAAAATGCAGAGGTTGGGAAACAGTTCAATGGACAACAACATTAGAGAAATAGAAAGATAGTATCCTGATAGAATTTTTCTATTCTGTCTCAGCCTGCCTTTGCCCATTTCTTACATTTGTGCCGGCCACTCTATTATCTTTTCTGTAACTACTCTTTTAAATGTATTCGTTGGACAAATACCTATTTCATTCTTGGTATTAGGTTCATAAGTTTTCTAAAGTACTGTTATGGCATTGCGTCTTTTAACATATAACTATCTTGATCTCTAAAAGCATGTGAGATAGATCTGCCACACTTTCTACCATGACTTAGGAGCTGTCAGCTTGCAAGGGAACAGGTTAGTAGTAAGAACTGGTGTTTGGCCACATCAGGTACAATGGATCTAATCACAGTGATGACAGACAGTGGATGCTTCTCAGATCTCTGAAACTGAGTCTATGACAGTAAGTGACAGTAATCTTCACATTTAGACAGATTTTTCTCTCTCTGTACAGCTTTGGGTTAGTTATACAGATAAGCAAAACCAGGCTTTATCATGCACATGAAATGAAAACTTACATCCTCATGTGGTTGACTTACTGAGCTTTCATTAGTTTTAAACTTGGTAGTCTTGACTAGCTAGTCCTAGTTCTTCTGTGCTTCATTCACAGCATTTGTCCTAATCCTGAAAGCTGTCCATGAAGAAAGAGATACCTGCATTAGGGAATACTTATGTAACTCTGAGGTAACTAAATTAAGAAAGTCTGTAATGAAAAGTGTGAGAGTCAGAGATGAAGCTTTCTTAAACAAGTAGCAGCCCATTATGGAATGAGCTATCAGAACGATTTGTGTTTATCTGTTGCAGTGATTTTAGATCCTACTGCAACCACCACCAGCACACAGATAAGGAAAAACAAACAAAACATAAGGAGGCTTTATTAATACCAGCTGAAGGTAGAGTTCTGTGCAATTTTTCTTTGACAGCAATCAGATATATTGATTTCATACTCTGACAGATAAAGTATCAAAATTTGGATACTTACCCAAAAAATAACCCAAACCATTTGATGTTAGTGCTGCTCTTATATTTCAGAGCCTTAATATCAAAATACCCAGGTTTTCTCCATAAATGCACTTCAGAAGAATGAATTTCTCATTTATCTTATTTTTTCCACAAAATTAGAAAAAATATTTTATTTTTAATGACTTTCCTGTCAAAGTCTATTAGCCATAATGAGTACCCCTGTTTTCACATCTGCAAACATGAAACTTCAGTACTTTTTGAGCTTCTCATGGGTCTCTGAAGCAAAAGTGGCACTCTATGGAGAAATTATACTATATTAGAATAAACGTAATGAAATCATTCTTCAAAAGTGTATTAAGTTGCGCAAGACAGAATTTGCAATATCTTAAAATGAGAGGAAAGATCTATTCAAATATGAATAAGTAAGAGATTATTTGTAAGAAAGGGAGAAGTCTAGCTACAAGCACAGGTGCTTTAAAGCACAAATCCACTCCATTAAGCTCTGGCACAGCTGTTTCATAATAAATTAAAAAGAGAAACAAGAGAAACACCCATTCAAGTCTCGTGTGATACAACCTATGAAGAAAAAAGTCATTTGTTTGTAAACTACTATCACATTAACAATGGAGGCCAATTGAAAAACCTCCAGATCCGACAGGATGATTTTAAACTAGGAATGCAGAATTGTTTATTAAGACTTTGAGTGACAGTCTAATATATTAAATCAGTTCAGAAGATTGTAAAATGCATTAGCATTAGCAATTTAATACCTCCAACAAATTTAACTGTCACTCATGAGCATATCTGTCCTTGTTAAAGGGAAAAAAAACCCTGAAGCGCCATCTTTGTCTTGATGGACAATAGAGTTAGAAGAGGTAAAAGCCTCTCTCTGTACGTTGATGATGAGAGAACTGTGTTACATTTATCATAATTAACTTTCACAGTTGGCAGCATTTTTTGGCAAATGTGTTATTTGTTCAAGCTTGTGAAAGAAGTTTTAAGAACTAATCATTGGAGCCAAGCCTTAGCTTGCAGTCGTTTCAGGGCTGGATTTTAATCAATTTAGAAACGTAATTACATGCCAAATGTGTACACAGTTACTTTGATTACACACAGAAACTGGGCAGTTTCATAGTCAACTAACTGCTTGTAGGCAGTTAGATGCAAAATGCCTCATCTGAACGAGCAGTTGTTAATAATCGTGTGTTACGACCACGTGTGGAACAATATAGCCGACTTCTTTAAAAATATGGGTCTTTAAGAGAAATTTCCAATTTTCAGTGTTGTTCAGGTGGATACATTTCCTATGTTTCATTGTTTTTTTAAATTTTAATTGTCACTATTAATAGAGCCAATAATAACTTTTTAAAAACTTAGCTGAAAAATATTAAATGGAAAAGGAGGTCTTTTGAATATGTTGTGTGATTACTTTGTGTGCAATAATAAAAAGGATCTCAAATATATAATGTCCATCAGACTACAATACAAGGGTTTCAATACAAAGAACAGAGTAGAGCTGTTTTGATTTTTGAAGAAACAGAATTCACAAAATGCCAGACGATTGACATGAATAGCTGAATGAATAAAATGCAGTGTTTAGCTTACTGTAATTAACATGCCCGCGTTATTCAGGAGAGCTCAGACAACTACTGCATGTTTATGAAAATCTTCCTGAATCCTAATATTTGCATGACATCCAGTGTAATTAATTTGACAATTAGTGTCAATTATTTGATGGTCTCACATTTGAAGACTTTCAATCTTCACTCAGGGAGCAGCAGCAGTAGCACGGTTCCTTTAGTGACCAGTGATGGAGCACATGAGCAGCAATGAACTGATGAAATGAATAGTTTGCTTAATAATAATAAGGATTGACAGGTTAATAACAAAGTCACTACCTAAAAAGAAGTCACATTTGTAACTATAATTTGAAACAAATACTTTAATTGCCTCTTAGGATAAATGGTAACAACATTGCACATAAACAGAGGTAGAAGAAATACGCATAATATTAAACAGTTTACTTAGGATTGTACCTGCAGTGTTTTTTCTACTGATATATCCACCCTACACATGCTCACTGAAAAATTTTGTCTTTGGGCATTTTGTAGATAAAATGCAGCGAAATAGGAGGTGACAAAGTGACTGGCAAGAACAGACACAGAACAACAAAGCAGTTCTTATTTTACTTTGCGCAATCATCAGTGGCATGAAATTCAACAAAGGTAAATGCTGGGTGCTGCACCTGCGATGGAGTAATGCCGGACACAGGTACAGTCTGGGAGACTAGTGGCTGGAGAGCAGCTCAGCACAAAGGGATCTGAGGGTGCTGGTTACAGCAGGCTAAACATGAATGAGCAGTGAACCCTGGCAGCCAAAGGGGCAAACTGCATTTTGGGGTGCATTAAACACAGCAAAGCCGGCCAGTCTGAAGAGGTGATTCTCCCACTATATTTAGTGCTGGTGCGGCCTCACCTTGAATGTGTGCAGTTCTGGGCTCCACAGTATAAAAAGGATGTTAAGGTACTTGAATGCGTCCAGAGGAGGGCAGCAAAGCTGGTAACAGGGCTGGAAGGCATGTCCTGTGAGGAGAGGCTGAGGACACTTGGGTTGTCTAGTTTGGAGAAGAGGATGCCAAGAGGTGACCTCATTGCTTTCTGCAACTCTCTGAGGAGGCGAAATGGAGAGGGAGGCCCTGCTCTCCGTTGGTCTCTGCTCCCTGGTAACCGATGTTAGGATGTGCAGGAACAGCACAAAGCTGTGCCAGGGGTGGGTCAGACTGGACATTAGGAAAAATTTCTTCACCGTGAGGGTGGTCAAACACTGGAACAGGCTTCCTAGTGAGGTGGTTGATGCCCCATGCCTGCCAGTGTTCAAGAGATGTTTGGACAATGCCCTCAGGAGCATGCTTTAACTTTTGGTTAGCCCTGAAGTGGTCAGGCAGTTGGACTGGATGGTCTTTGCAGGTCCCTTCCAACTGAACTGTGCTATTCTATTCTATTCTATTCTTTTATATTCTATTCTATTCTATTCTATTCTTGTGTAGTAAGAAATAATAGAAAGTGGCACTTGCCTGTTCCTGTTTAGTGCATGCCCCTTACAAGTTTCAAAGGTACAGAATTATCACATCAGTCTCTATCTGATACAACAGCAGATAAGAGCTATCCCTAAAAATAGCTTTTACAACTAAAAATTTTGATTAAATGTTTGTGTTTTCTTCTTTTCTACCAGTGGTTAAACAACAAACAGCAAGTAAAATTGTTCACTGACAGTTTTTGTTGCTCAGTAGTGGTTTAAAAGATACTACCAAATCAAGCTGCTAAAATGACTGCTGATAGTACTAGCCAGTTGATTGCTGTAAAGTAAACTGGAGATGAAACTACTCTTGGGAAGTTGTTATCAAAACAAAGGCAATGGTGTACGATTACATGTGATACAATTACTGAGATCTGAGCAGCAGCCCTCACAGATGACAATGGATCAGGCTAGGAAATATTTATCGGTTTCACGGTTTTCTCCCTGAAAACTATTTTTAGTTAGATAATCTTCCCTGTGACAGATTCTCAGTGCTGCTGATGTCAGTAACTTAATGCAGCTTCCAGCTGAAAAAGCCCAAACGTCTTGCAGGACTGTTGGTATCTCACAGTTGCTTTGTCCCACTGTCGGACAAGTCATGAGTAACTGGCTTGTGTTAGAACAAGGCAGAGAGCAACTCTGTGGACAGGCTCATGTGGTTGAAGGGTATCCTCCCTTCTTTGCACTACAGCTGCTTTGTGAGGGCCCTCTCCAACAAATCCAGCCTCCCATTTTGGTGTCTTTTCTGTCTTTGCTTACAAAACTGTTTTTGTTTGTTTGTTTGTTTGTTTGTTTTTTTGAGTGCATACAAGAAGTTTGAGTAGTAAAGTGAAATGGGGAACTGTAATAATAATAATCATAATTATTATTAACCTTGTCACCTCTGTGATCCAATTCTGTACTTGGTCCCAAAACAGTTGTCCTAGCTCACTTGAGGGCACAGGAATGAATGTGTGAGAGCAGAGGGGAGGCCAGGGACACCCAAAGTCATCACTTCCTCTGAGGAAAATGCTCATCAGTCCCCTGCCTGAAAAAAATAATATAGTGATCATTGTTGATACCGAAGAGTTTAAATTTAGTCGTCTCCAGTTAATTTGTTATTCAGCTTTGCTATCATTTTAAACCCTGATTACTGGTTTATTCCTCTTCACCACTGAAAGTGGATTACACTGATGAAAAAAAGAAATGTCATCTCCTTTGCTCATTCCAGTGCCTTTTTGAAAGAATTGTTGTCTCCAACCATTCCCATCTCTCATACCACAATCAATTCTCCGTACTTTTTTCAGTTTGCATCTAGCACAACAAAAGGGAAAACTGTAAACCATGGTTTATTGAGAAAACAATATAACAGAAAAGAAGAAGTTAACCCTTTAATCTGTTCTCTCCTCTGCTCTTCTCTTTTCTATCTGAGAATATGTAATCCTTTCCAAGTTTACCAAGGACTGTATGTAATATCTGTTCAAACTCTGAATAAAATTGATCTACAAAAGAGGTATGATGAAGTGGGATTAGGAAATCCTAGCTATAACCTCCTTTTTACCATCAGATGTACAAATTAGGTCTCCCCTTTCAGTTATAAGTACAGATCCTCCTTCTTTGAACTGATGAGGTGTGTTTTTTTTTTTCTGAAGTATGTAAGAAAGAAGAGTTTTGCCCTTTATTAGGGCATGCATTTAAAAAGATGTATACTTCCTACATGATTTTTTATCAAAACTGTACCATTATGAGTCAGTTTAGAGCAATGATGACTTTTTATAACTTGATCTTAAAGCTGAGCAAAATCTTCTGCAAAATGTAGATTTACAGACCTGAATAATTCATTTAATCTGTGAAACATGATTGAAACCATGTTTAGAAAGAGCTGCCTTGGGCCGCCAAGGCCAAAGGGAAAGTATTACATTAGAATCAGTTTGATTTTGTACTTCCTTGAAACATTAAGTGTCAGTGTGAGTGAAGAGATAACAGCAAAACCTCACGGGGGTGTTCAGGATAAAAGTAGTAAGATTGTGAGGTGCTTTGATAGTACAGTAGTAGGGGTCAAATAAATGCCTAAGGTAGGTAGGTACATTCAGAACTGAATACCCTTTCATTTTATTTATTATTTTTTAAAACTATGTAGCATTTATGGACAGGTGGTAAAATTTCAGGTGGTTATTTGAGTAGCTGTATTCCAATCACACCAGCTGAAATTCAGTTTGGGCACTGCTCATGCTCTTTGTCCAAAGATCTCAGGACCCCCAAGCACAGTGCCTCTAACAACCATTCTACAGCTTTGCTGTCAGCAATGAATTGAAACAATAAAATAATCTTCCTCCAAAATCCGAACAAAACTTATTATCAGGCGGCTTTTCCAAGAATATGTGTGTGTGTGTGTGTGTGTATGTATATATAAGTACAATATATAAAATTAATTGCGAACTATGTTCTTTTCCTCTTTCCATCTAGCTTCTTTTCCCCTGCTTCAGTTTTAATTCCAGACCAGGTCATGTATAAATAGCTGAGATTCCCTACACTGCTCCAGTCCATAAGATTCAATCATTCTCTAATTAACAAGTTGGTGGTTGGTAACAGAAAAATATTGAAGTTTACAAAAGTGCTGAGCCTATTCCTCTTACAACACATCACATTCAATTTGCTTATTCTGGAAGGTAAGAGAAATTGAATGTGCAATGTAATTTGGTCAGGCTTTGGAAAGTGAATATTTAAGTTGTAGTCAACTGCTTTTTTTCTCAAGACAAGTTAAAATACTAAAGCAACACAGGAATACATTGTTTGTGTTCAGCAAGCAAGCCTTAAAAAATATGAAATAATAAGTATTTATCAGTACAAAATGAAGTGTGTTGAATATTCAAAGCAAAATATATTTTCCAGGCTTGCTGATCAGTTTAAACCTAACATTAACCTAAGGAAAATTGATGTGCTACAAAGGCTTTTCCTGGTGACAGGTGATGCTTTTTTTTTTTTCATTTTACTAAGGAAGACAGCTAGAGGAAATGTAGTTCCAAATGATCTCTTCTCGAATGGGGTTTTCTTTCTGAGTGTGTTTGTTCCATTTATATGTATCAGACACCTTAAAGAAGTGGAAATGGTATTCTTATATCTAAATTCCTCATTACCCACAGAGTGCATTCCATCATTTTGTTAAATGAGTGCTGAATGCTTGTATACCCTGAACATTCAAGAACAGTCAATAAGGTCTGAGAGACACTCAAAAATGAGAAAAAGAAAGCTTCAAATTATCAATAATGCACAATATATGGAGCCACTGAAAACTAGTTTTATGGCTATTCCATCAATGTTTGAAACTCTCAGAAATAATGTATATTTGGTTATCCTAAACAAAAGCTGTGTTTAGAATCATCAAATATCAGCATACTAAAAAGCTACCAAATGTATTTGAAATACAGAATTTAGGTTCATATGATGGAACTTAGCAACTCACAGCGTTTGTTATTTCTCTCCACTGGGCTCAGTACAGTATTCTCGGGGAAAAAATTAACATTGTTCAATGATACCCTAAAGATGTGAGGTACAGTCATTTATTTTGTATTGCTGTGTGTTTTCACTTTAAGCAGTGGAAAAGGCACCCAGTGCATAAGATGTGAAACTAGGGAATATTTTAGCAATCTGAATAAATGACAGAAAATAAATACTGTCATCGCTTTTCCACCTGTGAGGCAGCATGTCAGTGCCTGATACTCAACAGTGAATATTTTCTTTGTATCAATTTCATATAGAGTCAAATCCCTTTGCTAGTGAAATGTTTCTGTGGATGTTTTTGTTTAGATGAAAAGAGATTTTGTTGTTGAAATAATTTCAAGAAAAGACTTTCCAGCTCAGAAAACCAATCCACTCTAACACACACTACGGCAATCTTCTACTAAGAACAGATCCACGCACAGAATCCTTTGTGTTAAGGAGGGCCCATCACAAATACAGCTGGGATCTTTCTGCTGAAGAAGCCTATGAATTCTTTTGAGACTGCTTATTCCTCCCCATGTGCAAAGTCCGTAGTGTAACAGCTTTGTTCCCAAAATCGTCATGATTTTTAACTAGTATTATTGTAATGTTGTTCCTGACATGTGTGGCTGCACAAAACGGTTCCAATTATATTCTGACAGCAGTAACTAGCACTATTTTAGTCATACTGACATAATGACATCTTTTTTTTTGTCCGTTCCTAGAAGATGACTTCCAGGCAACCACAGACATTAAAATATAGCAACACAAACAGATATTTTAGATTTAATTCAGTGGTTTGAAATATATCAGCCAACATAATTCCCACATCCCTTTCCAGTCCATTAAATACTGTATTTTTTAATTGAAGTTATAATATTTATTTGCTCATTCTCACCTGTTTTGGTATGCTACATTTCTTCAGTAATTTCTCTAGTGATTTATGCTTGGATTAGTTTATTCCTTCCATTATCTCTGATTTAATTGTCCCCTATCATATAGAAAATGCTGTGTGCCAATTTCAAGTTGATGTTACATAATTTAGATTCCCCTTTGCTTTCAAAGTTTCAGTCAATGAGTTTTTTATTGTTCTATAGAAAATAATAATAACCATACTATCTTATCAAAAAAACTGCCATCAATAAACACGGGACCACAGAATTCAAAGATCAAACTTTCATTTCAGCAGGTTAGAATTTACTTCTTATGTCAAAAAGGAATTTATTCCTTTTTGGTGAAATATATATTACCAGCGTAGTAAAGCAATCATTCAATCTATTATAAAATGTATCACTTAATGGCTGAAATAGTTGTTAGTTGAAACACGCATCCAACCATAACATGATTGGGCTTTGGTTGTACATCTCTGCTTAATAACAGTCACTGAAGAGAGGAGGTTTAGGTTTATGTATTTTCATTTCAGTGATTCTAATTTTTGCATGAATCCTGTGAGCTGACCTCAGCTGATAAGCTTTAGGTTGATGCTCTCAATTTGTTGTTTGTTGCAACAGTAATTCAGCTAGGCAGGGCATCTGTGTACTGACAGAAAGTCCAGGAAATGCTACAAATTATCAGGTTTTTATTAAGCCAGTGGTGTACAGAAGCCACTTTATGCTCCATTGCTAAAAAGCAGTGTATGAATTATCCAGGACAAGACTCACCTCCTGAGATGAAGAGAAAAAGTTAAGGCTATTGTGTTGTCTCAAGCCAGCCATGCCGCTAAAGGAATATCAATGAGAAGAGAATGCATCTGCAATCTGACCACACCTGGCTGCAATTTTAGGCCTGTGGTCTTGCTAGCAACTAGAAAAGGCTAGAGAGCTCTGTCAGTATTATTTATAACCAGCCATACAACCATATAACCATTTCATAACCAAGAGTAGGGTGGGGGAAGCACTTCTGAATGAGCATTCAGAGGTTAAGGTTTTATAAAAAATGATTCTCTTAGAAAGGTCATCTTTGTTTTATGACAGTCCTAAAAATCAAACCAAAATTCACTTTCTGTTCCAAGTAAAGTAAAGCTAAATTATTTTCAGTACTTGGAAAACAAACAGGAATATCTTCTTCCCCTTGATGCATTTATCAACAGTCGCTGAAAATATGCCCTGTAGGCTGAATAGATCAAATACAGTTGCACTTCGCAATCTCAGTAATTCACAAGAACTTGAAGTGCTAATAAAATTCTGCCATTTGAAATTTATTGCAGAATTTAAATCTGCTGGATGTTGTTCAAATCAAGGGCATTTATACAGATTTCAGTAAAGCTTGGGATGAGAATGTAAGTCACATTAGGGGATGATGTTACAATGAATAGACTTAAAAAGAGAAAGCGATTAATTTAAAAAGAAAAAGAAAAAGACACATTATATGTAGGTGTGTGTGTGTATATATTTATATATACATCTACAGTGTAAAGTTAGTTTCCTGTGTTTTGACATCCTTTCTAACACAGAACTGAATAAATCCCTGTATTTCAATAATATGTGTAAATCTGGTAACACTATAATTCCAAATTGACAGATCAGTAGGAGGCTAAAATAAAATAATAGTAATATAAAAAAGTGAGACATTACAGAATTGCACCAAATCCAGATTGTAGGCGTCACCTTAAGGTAAAGTCTCTGGGCTGGATTCATCAAAGAGACAGCAAGCAGAGTTTCTTGCAGTTTTGAATTTCAATGAAAGAACAGTATCCTTATTTGTCATGTGGAGAGGAAGATAAATGCTGAATATTTCCAGCAGTAATTAACATAGGCCAGATAACCTCATTAAAAAGCATGAGGAGCTTGGAGGAGTAAACCTTAGTGAGGATCCATTTGCAGACTCCTTTCTAATTCATCCATCAGAAGTCAAGATAGGACCCTTGAGCCCAGCCATGAAACGAAATAATCCTGCAGATGAATCCATGTCTCTCTGTTGCTGCTCTTGCCAAAACAGGCTCCCACTTGTTCAGTCAGGATGACTCCAGTGTATCTCATCTTGATTACTGATAGAGAGTCACCAAGGTGAGAAGTCATCTGGAACAGGCAGTATAGCCTGGAGTCATAATATCTGTGTTCAGAGATTTCCATCACTTTCATGGGCTCCAAAGTGCAGCATTTTCCTGCTGCAGTTCTACTTATGGAATACAAACAAACCCCAGTAAAGTATCCTAATAGTGAAGAAAGATAAATATCAGGATTTTTTGGGACAAGTAAGTTCCAAATTTTTTTTTCTTACAGCGAATGACCTGCTGGTACTGTAATTACCATGGCTGTAGGCCAGCATAGGGAAAGCAGTATCTCAGATGAAAAACACATAGAGCCTTACAGATCCAACCCCAACCCATCAAAATTCTGCTTTCAAATCTCCTGATGACTGGGATTCTGCAAGTTTTTATAGCAAATATTTATTTAGTGCTTAAAATTTTGTATCGGGCAAATCAAGCCAAAACAGAGATAAAAACTGTGGATAACCATTCATAATTTGTGTAGAGATAGAGTGCATTCTCTTCCACCAAGTCTTGAGATCAACACTGGATGTTTCTGAAAACTTTTTCAACAAGAAGTGTTGAGGCAGAAAGTCAGGCTGACCTCCTAGTGGTTTCCTCAATTTTAAAAATTGTGAATCCAAGAAAATATCTACAGAATCAGTATAAAACTTTATCATCCTCTGGTAGCATATGCAATCACTTTGAAGTGACTTGTGTATATGTATGTATGTGATGAGTAAAGTAGAAAACAAGGGAGAATTGGTTTTGATAAATTAGGGAGACTGCAGGAAAAGGCAGAAGTGTCAAATTAGCATTGCATGAATATGTTAGGAGGTTATGGACCTGATTTTCAGGGAAGACCAGAATTTAGCTGCTTAGACTGCTATCACAGTATTCCCCAAGGCACTGAGTATTTGAAATCACAATGTTACTGCTTATTTAGTGAATAGCATAACAAGAGGAAGACCTTTGAAAGGGAGAGAAAAGAAAGAGTTTTTGACAGCTTCTATAGTATATATTTTTTCAGTTAACAGTTTAACTTAATCTGCATTAATATATTTTGCATTGTAATAACACAACAATATTTGGTTAATGGCTTTTCTTAGCACAGAGACAATTGTAGGTGTTTGTTCTTGTTCTGCAAGCCAGTGGTTTCTTGGGATAGATTTTGTGTGGCACTGTCGAGTGATTTATGAGTGTAAGCAAAGTCAGGGGAAAGTCATAGATTTTAGTATTCTCTAGTACTTTCTTTAACTTGAGCAGTACTTTCTGTCCTGTTTCTTTGATGTACTGGATGCTTGATATCGCTAGCAATATAAATCCTTGCTTCAATCTTATTTACATAGACAGAAGTTATGTAGTGACAAGGTCCCTTCAAGGCTTGAATGGTTTGTTAATAACATGTACTAAATAGCATCTGGTATCAATCTTGTCCTACAGACATGCCTGTAGTGATTTAAAGCTTTCATTCTTTGAATTCAAAATCTAATTTTTAATGCACTTTCTGTCAGCTGTCTTCACAGCTTTTAAATGAGATTCTGTCATCTTGACATGTTCACAGATACATTGAAATTTAACAAGAAAAAATGAAATAAGAATTCCTCATCTCTAAATAAAATGCCTATGCATGCTTATATGTATTTTTGATTGTTATTGGTTTTCAGTTATTTACCAATATAGAGATCAATAACTTTTTATTTACTGAATGGTAAAACAGAAAAGTAACAGCTTGTGGGATTTGGAAGTGACTGCTTATTTGTTTTCCAAGGTGCCATTATTAGTTAAACAACTAAACTGCCATAGACCTTCATTTTTAGATCAACTTATTTGTAAAGCACTTAAGTAACAATTTTACCTGCAAAGCCACAGAGCAAATTGGTCCATGAATGCTACACTTCCTTTGTTTTGTCACTCATCTGCAAAATTCATGTTTAAATGCAGAGACGAGGTAATAACAGAACACCTAGCATTGTAGGATGCCTGTGGGAAATTGTGTTTCAAACTAATACCTTTCTCCTTACTGACACTTCTATCTGAGCCATCATTTAAAAATCTATTTAATATTCAGTGAAGACCACTAGCTGGCATTAGTGATGAAGGTTGGGAAACTTCTGAGATGGAGCATATTGGTATTATGGAGTCCATTAACTCCATGCAACACACGTGGGTATTGAAAAGAATGCCTTTCTTTAGGCATAAATAAACCACTATTAACATCTTTGGCAAGGGTGGTGATGAATATTTTTAGTTTTCCCATCACTGAGCCATGCATATATTTCTTAGACTAAACTGGAATTTTGACTACACTTAAGACCAGTTACAAGGGAGAATGAACACATTTACTTCAGGCCCAGCCCTTAAGGAAGGTAAGGAAAAAAGAACTCCCAGGTAAACTAAGTTAAATAGCAGTGGTACAACCCAGTGTATAAGTGGAAGGAAAGACGTGCCTACTGCTTTGTCTCTTTAGCCTCCCCCAGGTACAACCTGACAGGGTGTAAATGGGAAGGGGAGACAATGAAGTAATTCTCTTCCCTCTTTAGTTGCCTTCTGCATCTTTTGTCGAGCAAGGACT
>VXAL01019059.1:35076-66310 GCA_013399475.1 Chauna torquata
CTCATCAACTCAATATCTATTGTTATCTCTTCAATATCAATTGTAATCTCTTTTTGTGCACTTACTATTTTATGTATAATTATTATTCATCATGGTTATGAAGTACGATTTATGAATTATTCAAGAATTAGTGAATAATTTAAATTTGAAATTTAACATCCAAAATATGTTCTGTGTTGCTCATTTGCAACTAGTCCTCTGGATTCTGAACTATTGTTTGTCTCCTGATTGTCAGAATAATTTCTTGCTGCTCTTGGCTGTGTCATTTTTTGTTCTTCAACACAAATACTCCCAAAAAAGGATATTTAAGCCTTCTGCAGGAGTGCTGCATGGGTTAGCTGAAAAGGGTCAGATTCATTCTGGATACACGTTAAAAATAAATTATGAAGAAGAGTACGTGAACCTTGACTCAGTGAAAAATGGGAGTAATTTTCCACTTGATATTCTTTTTCATGCTTATTTCAACTCATGATATACCAGTGAAAGAGGAAAAACAATCAGATTTTTACTGTATTTTGTTTGGCAGAAAAATTAGAGTATTCAGATTTGATGGAATATTCAGATTTTATTCAAATACAGGTGAAATATTTAAGTCCTGCAGTCTATATTTAAGATTCCCTCACTGTACATATTAGAGCCATTTGCCTGGTTTATTTAAAAGTAGACAGAACTTAGTGATGAAGATTAATTTATCCAAATAGTTAAATGTGTTTCAGGTAATGCTCACGACAAGCCAAGCATCACTGAGATCTCCAGAGTCTTATCATTAACTACTCTTCTCATGGTGCTGAGTTTACCATTATCAACTGGCAAAATTCAGTTAAGTTTAATAAAACAAATACATTTGTCCAATTTTGGATCAATACCTCTTGTTTTTTTTTGTTTGTTTGTTTTAACCCAATGGGCGTTAATACTTAATCATATTTAGTCAGGAAATGGTACTATGACTCTCATTTGTCTTTAGCAAAATAACATTTATTATTGGATAGAAAGTCCATTAGATTTTCCTTCAACAGTGTATTCCTGTGGGAAGGCACGTAGCAAGAAACATTATTTCAGCAGTTTTACCATTGTACAGCCTTAGTTTTAATTGCCACAATACACCATTTACAGAACTTAAATTTATCATGCTTACAGCTGAGGAACTGTATTTCTAAATTCTAGACATTTACATTTCTAAACTTTACATTCCAATTGTCTCTTGTGCAATAAGTAGATTTATTAACTTGGACCAGCTTTGGTTAATTTTCACTTTCTTTTCCATAAGATGGCACAAACTTTTTACAGAGAATTTTAGTAGTAGCAATTATCACCATTTTTGATTACTATGAACTTGTATTAGCCTTTTTTCAGTATAAAAATGAAATGAAAGCCCTAAGGGATGCACATCTAATATTCAAGATTTTTATCACTCTAAAGACTTACTGCAATTGTATAAAAGCAGACTCTGCACCTTCTCAAGGCACAGAGTTTTAATCATCTTTATATTTCTTTTATGAAGAGATTTTCTTTGCATCTAAAATAACCTAAAAGTATCTCTAAGATCAAAATGACTTACTTTCTGCTTCCCTTTCATAACTATTTTTAATATTGTGGTTTTTTGTGTTGGCTTTTTTTTTTTTTTCAATACTATATTAACTGTGGTTTTATGGGGAGTAAAACACTTAAGCTCCTTAAGCAGTTACGGTGTATTTGGCACAGGTAGGTTTAGTTAAACATCTTGTCCTACCTTCCATTTTGTTTTGTTTTGTTTTTCTTTTGGTTGCATAATACAAAAGTTTCACAGGATAAGTATTTGTTAAATGTACAAAAAACCAACAACAACAACAAAAAAAACTAACTCAGTTCTGTTATTGTACTCGATACAGGAGTAATCACCGGTAAGGCAATGAGATGGTCTTTTCTACCTTTCATGCCACCCTAGCTATTATCTCTGTAGCTTAATTCACAATGATATCTCTTTTGTTATGGGCTTAGATAATTAGGACTCATCCAATGTTTCTCTTTCTAGGTATAAATTGTATAAGTTTTTCCCATGGTCAGGCATAGGTCGAGATGAATCTAGACCAAAGAGAAATGCAACAAAGGTATTTATGTTCCACACTGTAAATTAGATGACTCCCCACTTTGTCAGGATGTTGCCATGAAGATATCTTCATTCTGTTTGTTTCCATTTAGATCATTATTTCATTTGATGGATATCATTCTGCTGGAAAAAAATGTCACCAAGGTTGTCTCCACATCATGAGGATGAACCTTTGAAGAATGCAGAAAACCAAAACAGTCCACACAGGGGACTATTTTCACAGAGGTGCTGCAAAAGCTGTTTCCTTTTTCTAGGAAAGAAGGCCCCACAGAATACTGCCTGGCACTACTCTGAATTTGTTATTTGGTAGAGTGTTTGCCAAAAACAGAGGAATTGAGGCTATACCTCTGTCACTCCTGGTCAAGCCACTCAGCTGTTTGATGTCTGATTCTTCTTTGAATATAATTTAAAACTTTAGTCCTAGTTCTTCATGTAATGAGAATCTACCAAGGAAACTGCTAAAACTATACTGCAGGTCAGCCCATTGGCACATGCTACAACATATTTTGTTGTTACAAGGTATTCGTTATAGGAAAAAATATCTATGTTAGTGTATTGCAAGAAATATTTCTAAGTATAAATGGCCTTTTTAAAGATGTAGCATCATCGTCCTTTCATTGCTTGCCATGCTAATAGGAGAACAGCAGATGCTCAGGCAAGATTCAATTCACCTTAATTCGTTCAAGCTTAATTAGCAGCTGGGATGCATCTGGCAAATAAACATGCAGATAGTGACAGTCTGAGTTAAAGGAAAAAAAGTAAAAGGCTTTTGTTCATTAACCACATGTTCTTGGTTGTGAGTACTATGTGCTCAAGGCAGAATCATGTTTAGACTCATGTTTTTGTAAAAGACAGAAACCTTCATACCTATACCTTCATTCCCCGTATACTCATGGCAGGTGGGTCACACGAAAATGGGAGCAGTCCCACTATGAGATGTTCCTGTGCAGGTAAATGTGTGTACCATCACAGCTTAAATATATGGCCCAAGCTTGTATAAACAGAAGAGAGTAGTTTCTTCAAGAGTTAGGTAGGCAAAATGGACCCCTTGAGATGTAATTAGGAATTATTTACAACCCTGAATAATGATCGTGCAGTATCTTGCACAAAGCAAAATAAGCAAAGCCAATTCTGAAGAGATACCTGCTGCCATTAAATATGTGACTAACTAGCAAAATGAGGGGCATAACTATAAGAAATGTGCAACGCCTTAGCAGCAGTTTTAGCTCCAATGCTCTTGCTTATATAAAATCCATATTTGTGTATTAGCTGTTGCTGAGCAAGCGATGAAATTGGCAGGGTTTTTTTAAATTGGAAACATTTAAAACATAGGATTACTTCTGTTCACTGTCAAAGTGTAAGCTTTTGGACAATAATAAACAGTAGAGAATTGGCAAGATTACACTGTGATAAAAGTAAATGCGAGTCACAGCTAAGTATTAGTTCCTAATGTAGCCCAGAACAAGGCTTTGGCAGGTGACAGAAAGAACTGCATGCTAGCTGTTGCTTTAATTTCCCAAACTTATCCATATTATGTAAGCAGTTAAAAAAGAAATCTTTGTTTCTTGTTATTTATATAAAGCCAGCCATAACATCTTCAGTCTATCAAACATCTTCAATCAAAATCCGAGACTTCCACTTCTGTATTCTGTGTTAAAGAATCCTATGAGAGATGACGATGAGGTGTTTTATGGCTCACCAGGACACAGTATATTTTATAACCAGGTCAGTGCAGTGCTAATGTTTTCTTGAGAGGAAATTCTGTGAATTTTGCAAAAACAGGTAAAAAAGTTTGAACAAGAGTGATGACAGTATGGTAGGCATTAGTTGGAAGATCATTGTAAGGTGACAGAACCTAATTTAATAAAACTGTGTAACTATGGGTAAAATGGCAATTTTTTTTAGCTGCTCGCTGCTCTTATTTTTTTCAGGTTTTGTTATCTTTTTTGTAAAAAAACTCCTTCAAGATTGGTGTAGGCACTGACAGCTGATAACAGAGTGCACATCAGAGAGCTGACAGCTGAGGGCCTTGCATCTCTGAACCTACAATGGTATATGGTGTTACACAAACATGTAGAGCAGTTTCGAAGATAAACTAGTGTAAACATGGCTTTCTTCTGGCCTTCAGGTGCCAAGAGTAGCTGGCCCGTCTGAAAGGGTTTTTCTAATACATTGTTTTCTAGTGTATCAGCTCATCAAATGCATTCAAGGTTTCCACTGGGTTTTCCTTTTTCTTTTCATGACATACTGTAATAACCATTTGTGTTTTATAAGATGTTTAAATTCAGTTGGACTGTAAAGGCAGAATGTCTAAATTAATGTATGGGGCTGAAAAGTCATCAAAGACAGATTTGAAAGAGGTAAGATTTGATACAGGACATTTTAGCAGTGTTTATTGGCTCATGGTAATTTGATAGCTGTGCTTTGCTAAATTCAGCTGCATTCCATCAATTGCAAATGGGTCAGGGCAAAACAGATGTGTGATTATTGTTCATGCTGAACATGAAGGCCCTCAAACAATTGAGTCTATGGAAACCATCCCTTCCAACAGCAGGGGGCAACAGTACCACATGGGTAACATTGTATTGCCCCTGGGTGGCAAAGACTGGGGAAGGAGAGTTTGAGTTCACAACACGAGGTCTCAAACTGAGATTAATCCTCATCCCATTTCCTTGATATTTATAGTTAAACTCCTGTAATGACAGCCTAAAAACTACCTTTTAAAATGGCATTTTCTTTTAGGTACCAGCCAGCAAAGTGATTCCATTGGCTTGGTCAGACTACTAATGTATATACCTGTACATGCAGACCCAAAGACTGTGATAAGGACTGATACTATGTGCTTTATTGTCTTCTGATAGAAGCTAGAAGCAAAGTTCTCAGCCACTTCAGAAGCACAGAATCAGGCCAACAGTAAATTTTGAGATACAGCTGTTTAGTGAGCATAGCAGATGCTGATTCATTCATTATTTATAATGGCACATTCTGGATTATGAATACAGATAAAAACTCAGCAAAAGCCATTGAAAATCAAGTCTAGCTTTTTTTATAAAGTACCTGGGGATATTGCATGCATTTCAAAAATATTCTAGAAGTAAATCTCAGTATTAAGGCCATTTCCATAAGTTTTTAATGTTAAGCCTCTTTAGCTCAACAATGAAAACACTTAACTTCACAGTTTGACAGAGAAGTGTATTAGCAAATGTCATGGAAGGACTATGTCATGCAAGTAATTCATTCTCCTTAGAAAAATTATCCAGCAAAGTCCTTATGATTTGTGAGAGGAATAGAACCAAATTTAATGATCAAATAAGTCATTGGGCATAATCACTTTTACCCTTTTTGGTCTGAAATATCTATGAGCACCCCATAGACATGGCAGTGTATTTTCCATAATATTTTGTATTTTGATATCTAGAAATAGCTTAATGTGAATATCTGAAACTGGATCTATATAATTTTATACTTCTGACCTCATTTTAGTCTCATGAGGATCTATATTGGAAGTAATTTATGTGAACTCTTTGAATTTGTAACAGTGAACAAAGACATCATTGAGTTACACTGGCAAACAAGTTTTTATGGGGTTTTAGATGGCTCCTGCAATTCACTAGGTGCTCACTAATACTAAACAGAAGGAACCTGAGGGGTAACAGCTAAAGTGATGCAATCAAAGTCATTTAAAGATTGGAGAGTCGAGGGGAAAAAACCAAACAAATTTTCCCAGACTTGGAGAGCTTCTGTGAAATGACTGGGCTAATATATTAGCTGGTTGTTACTGAAAGTGTTCATTGTGCTCTAACTTTGGTATTTGTCTGATATTTCAGTGAGCCATCTCAGCCCACTAACCTAGCAGAAAACTGCACCAGCCCCTCTCAACAAAGGAGGTTTTCTGGCAAAGCCAATTAGTGCTGCCTTGTCAGGTACTGCTGTTATTTACTGGATATAATATCATGTTATGCAAATGTTCTGCTAAAATAAATGTGCCTGGTAGTATAGAACAGAATTTAATGTCAGTGCAATGGGACAATGTGGGTCTGATTACCTTAAGCACATGGTACAAATTCTGCATTTAGACCAGTAATTTAACAATCATCTAGCATTGCATATACTGTGATCAGATGTGCATTCTAGGTTTTCCTCTGGGTGAATGTGAATATTGTAACTTAATATCATGTTTTGTTAGTACAAATATTAAGTAAAGCTCACACACTCTGGGAGTTCATTGAAAGTGAGGCCAAAAAACCTATAAGCATGGCTGAACCATGGGTGGTCCTGTGGAGAGCCGGGAGTTGGACTCCATGATCATTGTGGGTCCCTTCTAACTCAGGATATTCTATGATTCTATGATTCTATGAACCAAGAATGACCTCTGAAAGTCAATCTCAGTGAACCTTTTTAAAGTCTTTTCTGACTTTCTGTCACAAGTAGCTTCTTTGGTTGTTTCTTTAAATAGAAGTGAGGTAAACAGTATTTCAGCTGGCTGAAAACACCATCTGAGCTTCCCAAGTGTAACTAAGGCAGAGTGAGTGCTTGAAGAGTGTCACCCTAAGAAGAGCCAATGCCTGAATGCGGCCATCCATGGGGTAGTGCTGAGAGGTGGAGAAAATTCCCTGTGGCTGCTGACAAGCTCACAAACATTGTACCTTCCATTAAGGACTCTCAGTGGGTGCCTTCAGCCAAGTCTTGCCTCATTGTCACCATTTGTATTTAAATGCTGCCAAGAAGTTAAAAAACATCATTTATATGTTAAAAACCCATTCCAGGAAGTTTCCATTTGGTATTTTAAATGACAATTTACTTCTGTCTCTGACACTTTGTCTCAAATATTTCCATGAGCAATGAAGTCACAAATGTCTAAGCATTTTTGGTGCTTTTCCAGTACGTCTGCGACTACTAGATTTTTTGTTTATCTTACAAATTGAGATTCCTTCATTGCAGCTGCTTTTAAGCTTCATTTTCTGGGGTGCAGGAGAAGTCATAACAGATAACTACATTTTTGGAGTAAATATGTATTTTAAAGGCTGTATTTCAATTGTCAGGCACACTAAATCATACCAAGTTGTGACTCCAAAACTTGATCTAACCTGTAGCTGTTGGCAAAAGAAAATCGTGAGGACACTTTGCAGAGGTAAAAGACAAAGCAGTCCATTCCCTCTTCAGCTATTGCTTCTCCCAAAAGCTTTTGTATGAGACAAAGCATGGGTCATTGGATGCAACTGAACAATGAGATGATGGAGTTGAGCATATATTCCTAAATTCACTTTGGGATTTATATTGGGGATGACGTAGGTGGCAGCTCTGCAGGACTAACTTACTTGGGGGCAGCTCTGCAGAGCTCACCATGGGCTCTGTGGCCCAAGCCAGAGCAAGGGAGGAAGGACAGTGGCTTCTGAGTGCCTGCACTGGCTGACGGGCAGGGAGGCAGTGCTGCCTGCAGAGCTGTGCACAAGCAGCCTGGCTCTAGCAGGCAGCAGCATCTGGTGTGTTGGGTGCAGGTGGGGCTGCACAGAGCAATTACATCCAAAATGTCTCTGCTCATGGCTCTGCATTCCAATTTCTGCTGAGTGTGGACACAGGAAAGTGTTCAGCATTTCAGCTCAGAAATTCAGATTTCCGCTTCGGATTATTAAAATACATAAAAGACCACTGATACATATTACATTTTTTGCCCAAGCCTTCCCCACCCAAAGTCCTTTTGACAGTAGTGATGCAGACACCTCCCCAGTTCATGGGCTCATCCTCAATGGAACTATGTAGGTTTATATTGGTTAAAAATCCGATAGATTGGGCCACACTAAAAAGGAGGAATTGTGCTTTACCTGGGTGACAGGACTATGCAGCCTCATGTCAGCGTGTCAGCAAGGAGAGCTGACATTGTCATAAAAAGTCAATGCTCAAGAGAAGTAAAAATAGACTAGGGACCTCCATCAGTTTCTGGTCTGAGAAAAGCACGAAGCTAAAAAGAAAAGCAGTGAATGTCTTTAATAGCTATAGATTAGAGGGTGAAAGTGGATCTAAAAATCTTACTTTTTTTAAGGAGATGTTCAATACCTATCCAGTGAAAAGATCACAGACTTTTAAAGGGATTAAACTAATGATTACACTAAAATGGCAATGCCACTTAGAAATAGACTTCTAAATCACAGAGGTTGAAGGAAGGGCAACAAGGAGCAAGCATGAAAAAGGCTAGTGCTAAAGGGCAACAACACTAGGGGAGCTGGGGAGGCGGCTTTTTGGTTTTTTTTTTGTTTTTTTTTTTTTTCACCAGCGACTGAGACCAGTACACACACCAGCTGACAGCTGGTAAGACAGACATACCGTTAGGAGGATGTTGCAGGGCAAAAAAAGAAATGGAAGAACTATTTGTTCTTTTTGTTCTTGTTTGTAAAGATAAACTGAAAATATCTTGAGTCTCCTTGAAATTATAACAGGTAAATTTAAGTTCTTGCTTCCTAAGTTTAGTCATCAGTGAATACATGTGATGTATAGGTAGGGTCTGTAGTAAATAGAATAATTAGAATAATATATAGCCTACAGTATGCATAAAGATGTGCATGAGAAATGAGGAAACAACTGGTTTTTAAGAACGACATTAAAAGTATGTTGACTTTTATATAATGAAATTGCTTTCTCGCTGTTTTATTTAGTTTCTGCAGAATGAAATGTTACTTTTTGAATAAACATTTCTGCATTATGTCATTAAGATTATTGAATGGTAAAAAGGAGGGAAGATTTGTTCCTAAGGAGTTGTATTTTTTTTCATACTAAGGGACTCTAAATGCCAGAGCAGAGATGGCCTATAAATCTAATTGCCAAAGCCACTATTAAAGCAAGAAAGGAATTTAGATGGGATTTGTTCAAATGCCATGTACAGTAGAAGGCAAATAGAGTCTAATCCATTGTGGTGATTCTGGTAGGAAATAAAAACACCTAGGTCCACAGGATTACTATATTTTAAAAGTGAGGCAGAAAAGAGGGAAATGACATCTAAATCCATTCATTTTGGAAATTAATTGCCTTGAAATGACAACCCCCGTGAAAAGGAATGTCACTTAGAGTCTGATGCAGGACCCACCAATGTCAGTGGGAAGATCTTCACTGACTCCACAGACATTTTGGGAAGGAATTAGTGGAAATGGCCTAAAAAACTTGGAGTCAGAAGTCGCTCTGTGCCCTGGTACACTGCATTGTTTTCCATCGTATGGACGTAGAACCTGGACCTACTGTCATATATTTGGATTCAAGTCCTTTTTGGGTATAGAGTACCTTCTTTAGATCATATATTTCAGCTGCTGCAAATGTACCAAAGATCTAATGTTAGGGCTAAATTCAGCTACAAGCTTGGCCCTAGTTTGTAATGGTCCTTTTTAGCTGTTCCTGACAGATCAGCAAAAGAGCTAGTTCGTTATCTCCTAAGCATGTCATTTCTTTGGGTACTGTGTACAGTGAGTGGGCACACTGAAGCCACACAACTTTAAGTGCCGAAAGTCGGACTTTCTCAAGCACACAGCTTAGTCATGAATATTTTATAAAATTGAATACACTGTTATTAGAAAACCAAGCTCTCTGTATTGTTAGTCATGAAATTGCCCTGTATCAGACATGAAAGATACTGTTGTTGCGTTTGTTACATTACAGTTGTCTGAAATTTTTCATGTGGAAAGCTTTCCAATTGAAAGATACAGTTCTGCCAAAAAGCATTTTTAATGAAAAATGTCGGTTCCAGTGGGAAAAAATCAATCATTTAAAAACATTGGAGGACTTTCTTTTGGTTCGGTTTTTAAGAAGAATGAAAAACGAAAATGAGGCCTTGCACAGTTATCCACATCCTTGGCACTGTGGAGAACACTCTGCCTCCTAGGAAGACTTTTCCCATGAAAGGGAGGACATTTTTCTCAGGGATGTCACTGACACTCATAGTTTTCCTGTAGTCACTGTTGAAAATGTGACTTGCATCCATTTGGAGTGTAAGCAGAAACATCTACTTGCCAAAAATAAACAAATAAACAGCATTTCAACAGGAAATGCACCCACTCAGGACCTCAGTAAATGTGTTCAGAGGCAGGTTGTTACTTAAAGAGCTTTCACAGATGTGTCACCCAGGGAATTATTATTCATGAATGATTATGTTTGGCATTTGGAAAATATTTTTCCTCTTGAAACCCCCTACCAAACAAGCTGGTTTATACACAGTATCCCAGGTAAGTAAGGTAAGACTTTCAAATCCATTATCTGAATGTGGAAACTGATGAGCAGAAAGGTCTTAATGGCTTGCTGAGGTCTCCACTATGAACATCTATGGTGGATCTGTAAGATTTTTTTGCTCCCTATTCTAAACTCAAATTAGGAGACAATGCTGCTTCTTTATGCCCAAAATGCTCAATAAGCAGCAGTGAATTGAAAATGCAGAGACTCGCATTTTAAAGCTATGAGCTTAAATAGAGAAGCTTAAAAAGCAATTCTAAACTTAACTGAGGGTGATAACTAATATAAGGATTTGATAGCATAGAAATTATCGCTGTTAGCTGGTCTCTCAGTTAAGCATTTCTGTATTAGTTATGTCAACGTTTGGTTCAAAGGAATTATGAGGACTGAATTGTGTGTTACAGCAGCAGCATTCTTGAATATGGAGGAAGGTTAGATACTGAGATCTTTAGACTTCCTGTAGTTTTCCACCAGTGTAAGAGAGCAGACACTGTGCCTGAAAGGCTTTTTAAACTGACTGCAGACTGTTACTGACTAAATGCTTGGTTTAATTTGTGTGCCATTCTCTGCGAAGTGTCCTGATTTCAAGTGGTATGAAAGAAAACTGTTAAGGTGCTGAGAGAGGTGACTAATTAACGATTATGAAAGAGAGATTAAAATCCAGTCAGCCTTTGTAAAGGGTTAAATGGCCAGATGCGATGTCCTCTCCCATGAAAAGGTATGGAGCTGAGATGTATGCCCTGCAGCGTTTGTACTCAGTCTGAAGGAAAGCAGTTTTAAGGTGCCTCTAATTACTTGTCAATGGGGTATCTATATATCCCTTGATCAGCACCAGAATTTAAAAGATACCATGTTTTTGCCCTCTTACACTGGCCTTGGAGCCCCAACACAAACTGTCTTCGAGAGGATCATAGCAATTCACCCCGTGCTTTTTTTTTTTTCTTTTCTTTGTAATTCTAATGCCAATTACATTATCTTAAACACTTTCAATGTTAATGAAAAGAGGAGAAATAGCAACTCTGTAGGAATACTTCAGGGGGATTCAAATCTAAAATAAAGACAACAGCAGAAGATGCTGATGTGTAAATTGTGGCCAAGAGGTAAAAGAGAGAGAAAGAAAAGAAAGATAAATTGCAAAAAAGGTTTTCATATAGCAGAGCACAAAGAACCTTTTTCTAATCTCACATTGCTTTTACTCTGGTGTAGTGGCTAATTTAGAGCCCTAATTTAGGGCTCATGCAAAAGTCAAACAACACAGGAATAACGTTTCCTACTGTGCAAAACAAACAGTGGTCTTCTAAGAAGAAAGAGCAAAACTAGAAGAGGGCAAGTAATAGAATTTCATGTTTCCAAGCTGTCAAGAACTGCCCTTTGATCAATTTAGTCAAAAGCTGCACTGATTGTCTTCAGCTAGGGCTGTTTTTGGAAATACTAACCCTCCAGGGTTCTATTTTGTTTTCTACTAAATCTAAAGGCAGTGCAATAAAAGGGTCATTGGAACTGGGTATAGATAACATTTTACAGCCTGATCCTGTGAGATGCTGGATTTTCTCAAGGTAATGCTGTTCAATGGTTCGTAGCAGTTTTCTTAAAGCTTAGGAAACAAGTTTTCAAAACGTCGGTCAAATCTACCTCACTTAGGTATTTAAATGAAATGGCCAGATTGTCTTCTATTCTATATATTTTCAGTTAAGAAAAATACACCCTCCAGCTGATTAAGAGGAAAGGTATGTTTCCGTTTTGAATACGCTTTGTAGTACTGTTTACCCATCTCAGAAAGGCTAAAATAGAACTAGAGGTACAGAGATGGGTGACAAAGAACAGAATGCGTTATGTCCAAGGACAGATAAAATAGATGAATATTTTCAACACAGAAAAAACACAACACAACACAAAAACATGGTAAAGAGTACAATAAAATTGTGAGTGGTATAGGGAGGGAACAGGAAACTGGTAATCACTTTCTTGTGATAGAAGAACAAGTCAATATCAAATGGAATTATCCAATCCTCCACTTTGCCATGTCATCTAACATGCATAGAAATATCTAAAGCATTGGACAAAAGTACTCTCAGGCCCAAGCTTTCCAAGTATTGTGCACACTCACCCTTCCTTGCATTCTTGGCATGGGGCAAGTACCAAATCACTCAAGTTATTCACAAGGGTGCTGTCCCCAGTTCTTACATGGCTGCCTGGGGAAATCCATCTTCTCTGGTAACAGGACTTCTCTCATAGTCAAAACCATAGCAGAACAAGATCTTCCTAAGGCAAGAAAATTATACTATAAATTCAAGGCCTCTTATCCATAAAGTGGAAATTCGCAGATGTACTGTGAAATCACAGGTGTCTCTGGCATGTGTTTCATAGCTGAAGTAGTTGAGTGAAGGTTATTCATCCCATGTGGAGAATCTGGACAAGAACAGCCCCAAAACAAATGAACTTGGACTTGACTGCCTCTGTCCAGACTTGAAAACAGATGTTCAACAGGATGTCAGGAGAGAAGGGATTGCTAATTTTATAGGTAGGAGGTGTTTTGGAGAAATTCAGAATAGACCATGCCAGCCTGCAGTCAGGAAACTCACATCCTTGTTTCCAGGATTTACAGGAGCTAGGTTCAAATGAAGTCTCTGAGTCACAGTGGGAAAGGCTGTCTTATGATCAGAGCTTCAGCAACCTTCAAGAGAGAGAAACCGGTCACTACGCTGAGAAGCTCTTTAAAGGCCTATGGGAGTATTACTGAAGCTAACGTATTCAGTTGTTTTTTTTTTTTAGTTGTTACTGTGTATATCCCACATATTGTTGTATTTGACTGCCTGTAAGCAGCATGCTTACTGCTTGAATCAGAAAAAACTTACTACTGTATACAGACTGGTTTGCATGTATGCTTGAGTGAATGCTTGGGAGCTAATACTGTTAGTTTTGGTTGACTTAAGTTACATTGAAATCATTTTAACATAGTTTTCAGTTAACGTAGATAGCACAGCATGGAAACTGTACAAAACTGCCTTTCATGTAAGTCTGTCCTTGGATAAAACTTGCATTTGGTTAGGAATAGTTTTTTTACCCTTAAAACTCATGCTTTTTCCCTCGTGCTTTGCTAACAGGGAGCACCTGGTTAATGCTTTTCAGCAGAGGATACCACTTCTATATAAAGCCCTGCAATGCTCAGTAAGGGCACATCTGGTGTTACTGTTTGAAGTGATGCATGCAGAAGTTTTGTCTTAGGAAGTTTGTTTTGGTGTTTCATGACACCTGTTCTAAAGATTGCCAGGGCCCTATGCCTGAAATAAATATGCCTGAAATACCACTCTCAGCACAAGGTAAGTCAGGTAGATGTATGTAAAGTGTTTATGTGCAAAATGTGAAAATATCTACTCTGTTACGTTTCCTGTGCCTGGTGGTGTACTTTATGAAGGGGTTAGTACCAAGTCAGTTTTGAGATCTAAATTTTCCTTGGGATTGCTCTGGGATTCTACTCAGGTTGTGACCTAACCCACTCTGCTCCTGAGGCTGTCTTACTCCTTAACTTTCTGTAGGTTTTCCTGCCTTTGTAAATGCTGATGTCCACTCAGCATGGCCATTTAAGAATCCTTTCTACCTCATGTGGTAAGGAGGGCTGGATAACAACAATTCCAGTGCTTCACCATACTTGCTATCAAGCCAAAATGCATTTTTCTGCCAATGTGTGTATTGCTCACATCGCAGAGTGATGCTTTTTAACATTGGCATTAATGCATGTAGATTAGTGGTTCTGTTTGAGCTAAAAGCACTGGTAAACAAATCCTGTTGAGGATATAATGGATTTGGTGGCAAATGCTTCCAGCTTTCTTTGAGGGACACCAACAGAAAATAGCTGTTTATTTTAATAATTGGAATTGTACCTCTAATAAACATCATCTTCAGAGTTCTCTTGTGTTGTGGGCATACATTTCTAGAAACAGGAATGTTTGTTTAAGTTAAGCACAATTAAGAAAGAAGTGATGCAAGAGTTATTTGGAAGGCTGTAGGGTAACAGTCTGTCCTAGTTCATTTTAAAGTATTTCCACTTGGTGGAATGAGACTTATAATCACTCTGAAGGAAAAAAATCCTTAGAATTAGATAAGAATGATTAGGATGATGCTAATGATTTATTGCCAATAGTAAATGGCTCTTTAAAGTCCCATATGGAAAAGGACTAAATAGACGGAACTAGAATTTTTACCAAACCCAAGTATTGAGAAAAATACTATTATTCAGCATCTCCTAATCTACATTAGCTAATGCTCTTATTTTTAAAAGCTTAGATTTTTCTTCACATCTAATAGCTACTAGGAAAATTGGTCCTCATCTGGAGACTAGACAATTTGTACTAGGTACGAGAAGTAATATAGTTGTATAAAAACCACTTCAGTTCATAAATATCTTTGTTCTAATGTATTTTTTTTGTGTGCTTGAGTCTTTAAATCTCTTTGTATCTTAGTTCATTAATGTTTTTTTCAAAGTTCATTCTCTACTTTGAAAACTGTCTTATTTCTTGCCTTCTGTTGGTGTGCATCCATAGCCTTTGTTGTGCATCAGCAGTCTGAAAGAGTTGGGAGAACTACCTTAAGGGCCTGAGACTGTTATAACTTTCCTGTTTTTATACTTGCCTCTGGTGATGTCACTTCCTCACTGTATCAAGGCTCCTGATAAGTGTGGATTTTGAGGTTCTTATCCATCAATTTGAATACTACAATTATGAGAAGCACCACAATACGGACTTTAATGCTGCAAAGAGATTCATACCACTTAACTACTTGCCTTCCTCTCTGCTTTTTCAACACAAACGCTGTGTCTTTGAAAGCAGCCATAAACAAACACTTCTCAATAACTGCGTAGTCCTAAAACTCAGCAAAGTAATTTGGTGAATATTTGATCATCTTTTTCACTTCTACATAGTCTTTAGCTGAATTGTTAATTTCTAATTAGATTTCAGGGTAAATATTTGTACACTCACTGTTAATACTTTTGGAACAAACTTCATAATTATTACAAGAATTTTCAGATTTCCTTTTCAGTTGATCTCCCAGTTATGATTTGTAGATTAGCTATCCCTGGTGCACTGTGCTTAGCCAGTTTAATGAGAAACCAGAATTCAGCTGACAAAGACTGATCCTACAACTTACTGAGAGTTTCTCCCAAGCATGATAACTGCCACCAATTTCATTAGGATTTGACATTATTCAGTGTTTTCAGAGATTCTCAAGAGTCATTCTCTGTTTGTGTTTATACCATACTAAAATAACTATTGTAAGAATTGTAATTCAAGCTCTTGTATAAATATCTGAGAAGTGTCAGTAATAAATAGTCCTAAATTAGTAGACAGAAATAAAGTAGTTTAATCTAAGCTACATGAGCACAAGAAACAGATGGGCTTAAGTGCAAATAATTCTTTTTTTTTTAACAAGCTCTTTTTTCACTTTTTAATATCTATCATTGCGATTGAATTTTTTATTTGCCAGACGTGCTTTCAGTGAATTGCAAGCTTCTTGGGAATGTTGCTCAAATTCTCCTAAGGAAGCTGTGGCTCATGTTAATTAAATTAATCCATTTTAATTAATATCTGTGCCCAGGAAGTGAAAACCTTAATTTGCTTCCTTTCTCTGTTCCTTTGGGGAACATGAGCTTCTCTATATGTAAAGAGGATTTAGTGCTTTTGAACCAAACAAAAATATTTTTAAACAGACATAATGGGCTATTAATAACAGGCATTCAATACAGCATTTCTGCAGCTCATCCACAGATCAAACTATGGTCTGATTCAGTTAGTCCAATGTTTCCAAAGTGTGTTGGACCACCATGCATTTGCTATATAGTGCTATGTATTTGTCAAGTAGGTCATATACTTCAGAAGAGCATCAGACTCATTTAATGCATAATGGAAATATGCAGTATGGCTGCAGAAAACCTGATTTTTATCTAGAAACTGCAGTTGTGCACCCAGGCTGTAACAGTCCATTCATGTGCACATACTAAATCTGATTCATCTCAAATTTTACTGTGCACACACAACCTGGCTGTGCTATTTAAAAGCAGTGAGGTTTTTAGCTGGGCAATAAGCTTTTTCCCCAGAAGCTTCAGTCTGATTGTGCATATCTTAACTGATGCTCACTGAGTCTGTGTAGGTAATCCTAGGAACATACGTGACAGACCTAAATTAAACTGTGACTTCTCCAGCAGGGAGTGCAGTCTCCCTGTACTCTGCATTTTGTCCAGTGGTACATAATCACCCAATCCTGCCATTAAGTCAAAGGACTGGGTAAAAAAAAAAGTTATTTCAGCATCAGTTTCTCATCCTTCAGGTCAATGAGTCTTGCTCCTCTCTCTGTAGGTATGAGAGCTGGACAGCATGGGGCTGCTTTATATTCTGAATTGTCACAAATAGCACTTAGTATTCACTAAAAAGCTATTGATCTCTCTCCCTCAAGTCCTAAACCTACTTGTAAATCAGTACCTCACATTGAGTGAAGCACTGGAAAACAGTAAGAAATTCTGGATTTAACAGTTTCTCTGAAAAGATACTAGACCCCTTACCAGTGACCACTGCTGTTGACCTAATGTCCCATCAGTACTGCAGTCCACAGACAAGGTTCCTGGTTTGATTAAAAGTGTTACCATGTGAAAGGTTCGATTCACCTTGTGCTTACATCCAAACTGAGATGATAGTGTTCCGTGCTTGACTTTGTTTGAACTCCCATCTGGCTGGTAAACTTCAAAGAACACTGACAGCTTTCACAGGTCTGATACAAGAGTGGATGCTGTTGTTATGTAGGCACGCTGTGGAGGAAAGAGGCATACTTATGCAGATTAGTTCAGGCTTGCCCGTGCCTAGGCTAGGATCTGAGGTTGCTCCACAGTTGTAGCTGAGCTTTCAGAGATAGCCTTTTTGAGCCTCCACTGGCTGCAGAAAAAACTTCAGGTCCTACCTTTGTAACTGTTAGATGCATGAAGCTAGATGGTGTGGAACCTCCTTTCTCCCCATCTCCCATGTTCCTCCAGGAAGATTATTCTCTTCAGACTGATTCAGATATGCTTTCTGAGGGGCTGACTCAGATTTGGGATACCTCAGCTGGCTAATTAAACAGTCTTGTTTTCAGACTGTGTCCTTGTGACAGCATCTTAGGGCTCTCCAGACTGCTTTTGTTAGCTCTGGGCAGCTGATAAATGTATGTTTTGGTGTTGCCTGGAATCTGTCAGTGTGACCAGCATTATACAAGGAAAGAACATGAAGTGATCATTTATGCCTAAAGAAATTTCGCATAAGAAAAAAATGTTTACGTTACGTCTGACCCAACTCTCTTGTCTCCTGTCTTCCTGGCTTTCACATTCTGAACCTGTTTCAGCTGGGTGGCTTACATGAATACATTGCTTACTGATCAACTAGGCTGACAGGAGAAGAATCAAAGAGAATGTCAGAAAATGGTGGCATAATTCTGTTCCCAGCTGGAGAACTCTGTGTCTTTTCAGGGTTAGAGACACAATATGGATCACAGAAAACTTGCTATACTGACAGTTGTTACTTTTGGGATTAGATCAATATTTGTCTGTTTCCAGGAATTAATAGAACAACTGCCTGCAGGAATATATTGTAGAGGTAATTTTTCTATCAGTGCAGGATGTTTTTGAATTTGATTCTGCTCTTCAAGACACCATTTACTTTTCTAATACTTACAGCCACATGCACTGCTCACAAGAAATCCTGCAGGTGAAGAGAAAACAGAAGAATACACGTTAAAGGATTAGACATAATATGGATTGTGAAGTCTTATGTAAAACAGATAATCATGTTTTTTTGAGATGTTTTGCAAAGAAATTTTGCACTTGGCAGGGCATTTAAGTTACCTGTCACTTATACCTTGAAGATGAGCAGAGAAAAACCTAATAATGCTTGCACTCTTAGGAATGACTGTCTTTGTAAAGCACTTATCCTTGCAGCATTATACAAGGCAAAAAATGTCAGGTTTGTCATCTCCAATAGCTTCTTTATAAAGTGCAAGTGGCTTAATTTCAAAGGACCAAAATGAATAGCATATTTTCTTTCTATTTCTAAATTCTTTTCTGCTACAGTCTTAAAGCCAATGGCCAAATACTTTATGCTGCTTCACAGTGAATGTTAGAAAAAAAAAATCTTTAAAATGCTATAAGAGCAAGACCAATGTAAACAGACAATGTCATTATGTCTTAGGGTATAGTGACTGCTAGTATAGGTTGACTGCCAGTAGTAACTCATGTACATAGGATACAGAATTGGAGGCAAAACTAGGCTCAGTTCTGTGTTTTCCCCAGATCAGTCTTTTCAATTCCCTAATGTGATGCCCCATTTTTAAAGATATTTTGCAGTTTCTCCTTGAAGATTGTTATTATTGGCCTAGTTAAGCAAGGAGAGGATTACTACTAATCTATTTTATATTTATTCCAATTTCTGCTTTAAACATTGTTTTATGCAAATATACTATGGCATTTAATTCCCTCCCTTATACATTTGACTTGTTACATTTCTTACTTACTAGTTATTTTGAATTTCATTCCTGCATGTTCCCTAGCTGCAGTCTTATTTATGATTTTCTTTTTGTTCTCATCCATTAGAGATACTAAAGCAAACCTGCAGAGGCAAGGAGAGGTAGATCTGGAATGAAGTGCTGTGGTCTAAACTGTCATAGAGCAGGACCTGGAAGTATTATAGGAGTAATCAAACCAGGAAGAAAAATATGCTGAAATTCTGCGTTTCTCCTTTGAACACTACGCGACTATGCTAGCCTTAAAGCAAGCTGCTGTGCTTGTTGGAAGGTCTAGGTAGAATAACATGAATAGCATGGTGTGGACTGATTTTGTTTACTGCTGAGCACCACTGCCCAGCAGAGCTGAATACATATATTTTCTGTCAGTCTGCAAGTCTGAAAACAAAATCGTCAAGTCAATCCCACAGTAAATGGTTATTTTCTCTGTACAGTTAATGCAGTTATGTAGAACAACTAGGAATCTGTGAACATGAAAATATCGAGGCTGAAATCTTTCTAAGTGTTTAGGCAACAAAATCCCATAGATGGTGGATTCTCTAAATGATCTTGTCTGTATTACTTATGTAGTGTAACACAAAAATATTTCTAACTGTGTCTGGCAGAGGTCATAGCACAGTATGGCTGGATCTTTGTAGTAAAGGGATACCTGCAGTTTCTCAACAGAATCCTTCTAGTAAAAAAAAGGGATCTGATTACTACATCTAAGACTGAGGTTTGGCTCACAGAGGGATGATAATCCCAAACCAGTGAAGCTGAGTGGAAAGATATGTAGAATTATTTGAGCACTGAAAAGATGCTGAGAAACCCACGACAATAAATAATCTGTTCCACTTCAGTGACAGAAACTGATTTCAGGCATATCTAGAGAGATAAATATGATTAACAGAATTTCAGTTTCAAGTCTATTAGGAATCAAACTTTGGACAGACAGCCACTGTTTGATTGTTTTCAACTATTTTTTACCATCTGATTAATGTCATTTTTTATCAATTTAAATTTGCTGTGCTGAATGGAAGCTTACAAGACAGATTCTCCATCACAGAAGCAAATACATTGGCTGAAGATAAGATGATCTATTAGAAAAGAACCATATCCAAAGGTAGCAGAACAGCTGTACTGAGTTTTTTCTAGCCTAATAGGGAATTGAATCTATTTCAGCCTAGGGACAAAATACTGCATCACTTGTGTTTGAAGAAATGACTGCAGAACATTTGCTACAATTGATCATTTACTGCTCCCTTTTCTGGCTTTAACACTCTAGCGTCCTCCCTCCTGAACACTGGGTTGTGTGAACAAAATGCGCCTGAGTGAAGTTTTGCCAGTAACTTTTGCACAGTGCCCTTTCAGAGTGCACTTATTACGAATATAGAGAGCAGGAAAGGAAAAAGTGCTGCTTGGTACTAGTTCTACAGTGTAATCAAAGTTCAAATGTAAAATTCATTTTCCAATAGAAAACAAAAGCCAACTTTGGAGTTGAAAAATGTTCCACTCAGATTGTAGGAAAAGGAATAGTACCTTTCCCTGCTACTACTCAGCCAGTTTATCTTTGAATAGGAAGAAAATGATTTTCTTACAAGTGATCAGATGTTTGGTTTACTTGCATGTGTTTCCCCTATTGATAGTAGATGATCACAGAGGGCAGAGGTGAACAAATGGATTAAAAACAATACTGCACTAGTAATGTTGCATGCACTAATATTGCATGCTTCATTGCATCTTTGGTTATTCATTCTTTACACCAGTCCCCTGGGACAAAATCGATGAGACATTTTATGTTATGCTTCAAAGTCATCGTAATTGTTTGTTTGGAAGCAACACTTTTTTCCCCTTTTGTCAACTAAGTGATTTACTGAAGCACCCAATTTTGTAACAACAGTCAAGAGTAGAGCCAGAAGCTTTTTAAAAATAATAATTTGAGAAGGGGAAAACCCAACAGCAACAAAACCCCATGTTGAAGTGCTGGGTTGTTTATAACATGGAATTCTCCCCAAAGGGGAATCATAATGCAAAAAAATTCCCAATAGCACTTACTTCAAACAAACATCAGCGTTAAGCATTATTTATAATATCTGTGTGACAACAAGGTGTCTTTGCATAATTAAAGTACCTCAGAAGATGTGTACAGCAAGACATCCCACTGTCAATTAGCTGCTTGAGTGGTCAAGTCTGTGCATGAAAATTCTCAATGTTATTTTTTATGAGAAGAGCAGCACTGTCCTTGACCCTTTCTGCCTTCCCAATGGATGTTGCTTTTTTTGTTGCTGTTGTTGTTTTGCACTGTATTGCCTGAATCTGTGCTTTTTCTAAATGCCTGAGTTGTAAGGACTACTGTTTAAAAAATGACTAATCAGTATGATATTTGTATCTGTATTAACATCCAGAAACCTTGACAGAGGTTGCAAAGGCAGTGGTTCCAGACATTGTACAAACACTTGGTAATGAGCTTCTGTAGTGCTTTTCTTAAGATGTCAAAATGCTTTATTGTCAGTACCGGTCCATCTTGTATGTATGAGAATGGAGGCACACAGTAGTGAGGTGATTCCCTGTAGTCAGCCAGGAGGCCAATAATATCAGTCAGGGAAGAAATGAGGCTTGAAAATCTGGCAAGGCTTTGTCCATGCTGACATGTCCAAAATCCTATAGCGTGAAGCTAGGAAAAGACACTTCAGGTCTGTCTCTTCAGTCCATGAATCTAAACCCAAGGCCTCCTCACTAATTAGGAGATTATTCAGAAATGGCCATAACTGAAGCATATTTAAAAAAAAAAAAAGGCAGAAGTATATTGTTAACATCCCTCTGTCAGAGTAAGACCCTCTGGGGATGCTACTTGGCTGCTTGTAAGTGTATTTAACATAAAGCAGAGATGATTGAAAAATGTAGCTCGTAGCTCCCTGGGGCAGTTTGCCATTCACAAGGATATAGGACAGTGAGCAGTACTGGAAGGAGATGTTGCAGACAGCCCTCTCCGTGACGGCCCTGCAGGCAAGAAAAGGCTTGTGTATACTCTGAATATGATTTGATGATTAGATCCTTTAGCACTTGTCAAAGCCACTTATTTACAACTCTTATTAAATTATTTTGTATGCTCTAGTATGAAATAGTTGTTTCTTAAGATTTGATAAGGTGCATAAAACTACAATGCATTTTAAGCACTGCATAAATGCAGAGACTGTGGAGTTGTAAGGCCAAATTCATTAGTGGCATTCTATCGAGTTCACTGGGCTTATCCCATGGATGAAATTTGCATGTATTGTGTAAAATAGGTAAGTATTTGACTAAAATTAGCCAAATCCTCTGGAGCCTAATGGAGTGCTTATAGGCTCTGGCAACTTAACCCAATGTTTAATTTGCACTAATCTAGCCAAGACTGCAGAAGCATGAAATACACTCTACAGGGAGAGCACTGCTCTTTGAAGTTAGTGGCTTAATTCCCATTGTCTCTGATGGGAGCAGGACTGAGTTTTATGTGGCTTTTACTCCTGTTATTGTAGACAGAAATCTTTTTACATATGAATTAATTTGGCCTGTATTGGGAAATTCCAATCTTCTGAATTTACTAAAATCTTGTTAACTTCCAGGAGAGCCTGCACAGCCTACTTATGAGTCTGCATATTTTCCATGTAGATAGCATGGACTGAGATCCTGCAGATCTCACTTTTGTGTGTCTGTGTGTGTGCATGTGCAGACAGCTAACAAGCTAGCTAGATAATAGCAGTGGAAAGAAAAATGAAGAAAAGAAAATAGCTCTTTGTACAGCAACATGAAGTCAGCTGACACATAATCCAATCTCTGTTTTTTGAGGGGGATTCTGTAAGCACCAGCAAATCAAAATGGATTATTTAATTGTGTTCACCTTCTTTCAGATGCTCACAGCTTTGAGGTCAGCTTATCCTCTGCACTGTGATGGTCTTGGGCAAGTATGCAGTGATGCTGCTGGCTGCAGCTGTCCCAGCTGGGCAAGGGGCTGCAGCCAGCAGCAGGCAGCTGGGAAGTGGTTACGGAGCACTCCAGTGTGCAATTCCCCAGCCAGATAAGTGACTGTTTCAGCTTATCCTTTTGACAAGAGCAGAGGTTTTCTATTTTAGACAGTCACGAAAGGTGAGCACGTAGTGTTTAGGGGGAAGGCAGCTCAAGCAGTGATCTGGGCACAGAGAAATAGGGAAAAGGAAGAAAGTCTTTGAAATGATCCCACTTAGCCGTCAAGTAACTATTATCATGGCACAAACCCAAATTGATATGCTACCTCCACAACACTTTGATTCACTCCTGTAGCCAGGTGCTGAGAGTGCCTGTAATAATACGGGGTGTTACAACAGAGAAGCACATAGGGGGGCAGACAGGCAAGACAGTAGTCAGAAAGCAAGCTGTCTGCTGCACAGGCAAGGCAGATACTTCAAACAGTAAGGAAATCTTTTTCAAGGAAGTTCTTGTCAGGAGCTACACAAGTGTTCCCTGTGATGTTAATGCCCACTGTTACTACTCTCTCCCACCAAGAAGAACTTTTGTCTTGGTGAGGTGACTTTCCCTGTGATGGGGTGACAAGCTATCCCTGATCCTTTTTGTTTTATTCCAGTTACTTGCAGATTTCCAGCTTTTCTAACCCATGGTCACTGCTTCTTTGACTTGAAAGTTCACAGTGGCAGAGCCACTAGCCTCATTTTACAAGTGCAGAGAGACACATGAAGAGTTTATTTTAGTCCTAAGAAGCAACATAGATTCCCACACTTTGATTCTTCCCCTTAATCTATCTGAAACCTCAAACATCCAGTGGGGCTGTATATAAAGAGGGACTGCTGTTTCCTTTCTGCATCTTAGTTTCAATGCTTTCGGCAGTGGATACTGACAGCAACCTACTACTGAAGGAATCGCTACTGCTTTTAGATGCAATTTCCCAAACCCATTACCTCTAGGCTACATTATTATATGCCAGTATCATCTGTTACTCCAGCGGTTTCTAGTATTTACCTTAACAGCTCTCAAGTCACACCTGCCTTTCTTATACCTAAGGTGCAGCTTGAGGCAGGTGAAGCAAAATCAACAGAAAAATTCTAGAGCTCCTCTTTCCTCCCTCTCACTGCTAACCGAGGATCAGAAGAGTTGATGTGGAAATGCATGAGGCAAAGTCTCACTCAAGAAAATACTGGGGGCAGGGGAGGTGTGACTGTGGAAGGCTAGTGTATCAGCCCCACTCTCTGACTGGTACAACCCCCATCGCACTGAGAAAATTGGTTTGTATTTGATTCTGCTGATGTAGCAAACCAAAACAGCAAGTCAATTTATGATAGAGGATGGAAAAAAAGAAGTGACCTGGTTTATTAATCCCAGAAGAGACAGAACTATATTAACCAAACCTGCAACCTCCATGAATGAATCAATTTACTTCTTATACCCTTATCTTGATTTTTTTTTTTTAAACTCTCACAGTCACAGGTTTGCACATACTGTAAACTTTCATGGTATTCATATCCTTTATAGGATTTCCACATGAAAATGGACAGGATTCCAGTCTGGTCTTTTAAATCTTCACAGAAGATCCAGGTTTCAGACAAAATTTATGGCATGTAGTCAGTGTAGCTTACTTTTTTTTTTTACAGTTGCATATTCCGAGGAACTTATTGTATCTCAAAGCATTTTAAGAGATAGAAGCATTTATCAGAGTACCTTTGGAATGATTATAACTACAGCAGAAGCCCTTTAATTGGGAGATTGCGTAAGATAATATTGTATCCTAAATGCACAAGAACAAAAAGAACAGAAATAAAGGAAATAATGTGCAAAATGAAAATGTCATGAATAAGAAAGGATCACAATTAGATTATAGTTGTATTTCATCTTAACCTTACCAACATCTAATCTTTATATTACATTTTCTACATTAAAATGTTTAGGCTTGGGATTTCTCTAGCACCTTCACATGCACATTTTAATTAGATCTATGTAGAATTGTATATAAATCAGGTGAACCTGGGGTTTCTGGTGTCTGCTTCGAAGAACTGGGATTGCTACAACCTCAGGTTAACCCTATGGAAGATATTAGTGTTAACCAGTCCTTACCCCTTCCTCTTTCATTCTGAGACGAACAAGCAAGTTACTGTTGAAAACTTCAACTAAACTTCAGGAAAAAAACACAAGCCAATCTGAGTCCTACCTAGCTTAAATGGAAGAGTAACACTACTGTGCCCTTCTCTCTTCTCTGCTTGGCGGCAGTCAAATGCCTCCTCAGTAAGGCCTGGCCACTGAAAATGTTTCTCTGTGCATGTGGCCTCCAATTGAAAATGCTGTCCCAAAATAGATTCTAAAGAATACATTTAAAAAAAAAAAAAAGAAAAAAAACCAACAGCCCTTAATTCTACTTGTAAAGGGGCCTAGCAAAAACATTGTCTACTGACTGCAGAAGTTACACTTTTACCTTCGTTGTTCTAATTAATCCCTGTAGAGTCTCACAAAAATCTCACATTTATCAGTGCTATGATTCTGACTGTGTGACTGTAGCAAGATGCTTACCTGTACAATTCTGCTGCACTAAATGACCAGTGCTGCTGTGGAGTAGGACTAACATTGTTTCAGTATAAAATGGCCCCAGCTATTCCTTGGATGTTGTTATAAACCAGAGACCTGAAGAGGTTGGTGGTACTTGGGTGACTGACTTTAGACATCAGTAGCAAGATGCTGGGAATCTGAGAAAAGCTGAAGACCTCAGTTTAAAATACAAATGACAATCTCTGATTTTTGCAGTGCAATATCTGTTTGGACAAAGAGGTTCAACCATGCAGATTATTTCTAGGCGCTTGCAGATTTTCCTCACCTAAAATCATTTAGTTCTGCAGATAGAATAGATGCTTCTGCAGATTTTTTAGATAGAATAGACACTCAAAAATAATTTCTGTTTGCATAAAATTTTAACATTAGGGGAGTATCATTTTTACTTCAGGAGGAATGACGTGTTATTTCTTATTTTGGGGTGGGGGGGGAGATTCCACCCAAGGAAAGGTAATCTGGCACCAGCATGGATGACTCAGAGACAGTATGAAGGAAAAAAGAGATGCTGCAAGGCCTGCAGCTAAGATAAGCTGGCTCATTGCCATGGAGTCACATCACCTCCAAGGTGTACTGATTAGGTGGATGGACCACACATGTACCCGGGAAATGAATAATTCCATTAATTTAAAAAAAAAAAAAACACTCAAAAATAAGAAACATTCCTCCTATATTTTATATTGTCCCTAAAGAACTTGTACACGCAAAACCCACTGGTTCAGCCTTGGTGACTCAGTGACTTCCTGGTCACTTGAAGGAGCTGATTTCTAGTACTATAAGGACAGACTGATACAGTAAAACTTGTTTGTGATTAATTTTTAAAATGTTTCTGTTGCTTCCACACGCACAAATTTAATAGTCTATACGCGTTATTTGCACTGACTGTACCAAATATACTAATTCTGACTCTTCTTTCCTTCAAAAAACAGGTATTCCTGAAGTAGCCATGCACTCCTTTGTCCATCACATAAAAGCAGGAAAGGTTTGTTCTTAATAGAAGTGGAATTTTACACCTGCCAACCTTACATCGGTTCAAATGGTAAATCTCTCAGAAAAGCTTGTGGTATGTAAGACCAAACCCCTGCTGTTAAGTAATGTGGCCCTAAGACTGCTGGGAAATTTTCCAGCAGGCCCATCAATTTGCAGCTTACACAAGTTTGATGAATGCCTTTTAGCCCTAGTTTGCTTTTATTATCATCATCATCCTTGACAGATACTGTGTAGCATAGCAGAGAGAATGAATTTCCAAATCCCTAGGTTCTGTGTCATCTCCATGGCACAGCTCTAGGTCTCAGTCATATGAATGCACCTGCAAAGCGCATTTTAAACCAGTACATGGAAGTTTTTGCTGCCTTTGCATTTAGTCAAAGTTTCAAAGCAACACTATGATTTACGTTATCAATCACAGTTCAGAAATGCAGCTCAGATATTGTATCAAATGGTCACAGTGAATTGCTCATAACCAGTAATGGAAGTTTATAAAAAATAATCCTTATGTAAATTTTTAAAAATTAATTCAAATCAATTTGGAAACTACAATTCATGTAATACTTAACCAGAGAACAGATTACATCATTCACAAAAATTAACATCTACTGAATGTGAACACCATGTCTGTTCTCAGTCATATGCAGAAATGCATGCTGCAGAAATCTTAGATCTGAAATATTTTTAGCTTCTGTAGCTCTTAAAATGATGCCACAAAAATATACTAGAATGTGTGATTTTCTTGCAGGAGCTTACCTTAACCGGATACCATTGTCTGAGAATGTCAATGATTGTCACCAATATTTTCCCTGCTTTTGTGTCACTGAGAGCCCCAAGAAACAGAAAGTTACAGTTTCAGGCAAAGACTGAAATCATTCCTTTGTCAATCTTGGCTACATTATTGTGTTTTGACCTGGAAAACAGTTTCACATCAATTAGCCCTTTTCAAGATTTGGAAAATACTCTCCATCCATGTTGTTTTCCTGTCATACTTCGTAAGGGTCAAAGTAGCTTGCTTTGAGTGAGTTTTTAGGCAGAGAAAAAAAAAATCATTTTCTGTGAAATTACAGGGTTTTGCAATCAATGAATGTTCGAAAACTTTGGAAAGGAAAAGGACGCTTTGACTTATTGAAACTTCTGATGGAATTATATACATTATCTAGGTATATATGTGGAAGTGGCACTCGGTTATTTAATGTCTTTCTGTAAAGGTAAGTGAGATAGTGGATACTTGCTTCTTCTGAGTCTAGATTTATTTAGTTCATATTTTTCTTACTGGAGCCATTAAAAGAGTATGTTATAGGAGTTTTTTTTATTTCTCGAGTTCTACAGGAAAGTAATTACATATCGTAAACATCATACAGAACGTTGACATTTAATGTGAAACGTTACCTAAAACTTTTAATTAAACCTTTTTTTTATCTGAAATTTTATACCAAACTATTTCAGTTTGTTGCTTAAAGGGATAAGAGAATTTAAAGATATATCATGAGTGCTATTTAGTGTATTGTTTAGGACCCTGTTGGACATCTTAAATTCAAATACAGCTTTTCCAAATTTTCTGTTTGCATAGAGTTCTCACAAGGCAGCTGTTGGATCTGGAGTAAAACAAATTCCGTACTCTTGAAATTGAACAAGGCAGGATCCGTGAGCTGGTCAGTATGTGTAGTAGAAGGTAGGAAAGTTAGGAGGAGCATGTGAGATTCCTTAAATTATGTATCAAATTATGTATCAAATGTACATGTTCTATAAAGATAAATACTTCCTTGAGAGAATACTTAAATGATGCTATTCAGCCTTTTGCCTGCCACCTTTTTCTTTAGCTCTGCTTTTTTAAAAACTCTTAATAAAGCTTTTCCATTATTAATTATACTCATGACTCTGCAAACCAAAATGTTCTGGTTAGCGAACTTTTTTCACGAAACTTCTGGGAAATCTCAATATCCTCCACCAGACATCCTTCCTAATGCCCAGTGCTTTGCAGATTTAGTATTAAGTGATCAAATAGCAGCCCAAAGCCATTCAAGGTAATTGAATCCCATGATTTGGGACCAGGTGTACAAAGATGTTCAAACTAATTATTTAATAATGAAAACAATAACCAGTGTAGTTAAATCTCTTGCTGATTTTCTAATGTTTATTAATTTAGGCACCTGTATCTTCTGCACCACTTTCTTTCAAAATGCTTACAAGGATATGCACAGCATATAAATTTACAATGAATGTGATTACCTTGATGCACACTCTAGGTGCTTAAGTGATTAGAAGAGCATTAGTATTTTAATTGTTATATAGATTCCATTCTTATGAGTCTGCTTATTAAACAGTTGTTTAAGTTCCTAGATAGACATCAAGGTGCAGAATTTTCATTAAAAACTCACTCTACCATTTTCCACTACCTCTTTAAATGGCCTCGTTTAGGAAGTATCCCAGAAGTTTTCCTTAAAAAATCAGGCAAATACAACATTCATAGCTAAGATAAATTAAAAACAACATCAACACCAGCACTTTACCAGCAGAAAAATCAGTTGCCCTTTTACTAGTGTAATTTTACTTCATTCTGTTGTATTTATGCAAACAGCATTGAAGAACCATCTGAGAGAAAGGAGATTTATACTTAATATGAAAAATCGGCAACGTAATCTATTCCAAATCAGTTTGTATCTTCTCTTCCAAGGGCTGTATGGTACTGCAGATGTTAAACCTTGCACATTTCTTTCCCCTACCCTTGCTTCACTTAGCTATCTATAATGTTCTAATTACCTTCTATACCTTCAAGGCAATTCCCATTATATTATTTTATTTTGCTAATGCACCTGCTTAAAGAAAGAAAACTGTAAGTGGTGCACTTGGAAAAGGGTAAAATGACAGCCAGATTATACTTCTAGGTGTCCTCTCCTTTTCCTTTTCTTTTTTCGCTCCCTTCACTGTGACTAAATAATAACTACTGGAAAGAATAATTTTACAAGAGGGAGTTATCTGTTACTTTTTATTTGGTCCCAGTACTGCTAATTAACAGCAGATATGAGGTCCTGTAAAGGTGTTAAAAATCTAACAAAACCTGGTTTTGCCTTCTATTCTTATTCTACAAACAGAATGCTTTTACTACTATGAAATGGGCTGCTTTAGCCTTAAAGTCATAGGAAAGAAGTATGAATTTAGCAGAATAACAACAAAATTTATCAGCATGAACAAAATAAATGGACAGTATTAACTGTATCATTCCAGCAGTCTACACAGCAGTCCTAATGCCTTAACAGAATGTGTGAAAGTAAATGAAATGGCAGCATGATTACACTGATTACAGTGGTTGCAAATATGTTAGGCTACATTCATGCTTCAGTGCGGCTGTAATTATACTTCAAAGAAATGCTGTGCACAGGCTGCTTCATTCTTATGGCATCCCTGCTGTTTGTTTCCTCTTATTTTGTTCTTAGCATCATAGGTCCCAGTCCTGCAGACACTTACTCATAGGTGTAACTGTCTTTGTTTCACTGGTGGGAAAAAAAAAACACATTTTGTGCATATCAGTTGTATTGGCTGTAAACTCTTCCAACTCTTGTATGCTGCTACAGAAGTGCCATCAAATGATAGGTTTTGGTATGATTTAATACCGTTTCTAATCTCTTATAGAGTAACTCTATTGAGCTTTGATTAAATTGGTTGGTAAAGAGTGTAGGGAATATGGCTGCTCAATATCAAACAGTTCTCTTCTCCACCTTGCCCCTAGGCATTAGTACTGAACGGAAGAAATCCAAACCTTTGTGATTAGTCTTTGATTAGTGCTGCCTCATGCTGCAAGCAGTACTTCAGGAAGAAAGATGAATTTATTGCTGTTGTTTCTCAGTTCCTGTAGGCAACGCATGGCAGCACCTAGCCTAAAGCTGACCATTATATTTCATTTAAGAAAAGGTATAGAAAAGAAACTCTGATGTGTCTGCATTTTGTCTTCACTTCAAAGGCACTGACATTTTACAGCCACTTTCTTTTATTCCCCTCCTCAGATAATGATGTGACGCTATCAAGACAGAGTACAGAATCAGAGTTGTGGTAGTGTCTGGGGACGGGGGGTGATCATCAAGTCCTCTTCAGTGCCCCTTGCGTTCCTGCAGATAACTGCTGGTAATGGCAAGGTAGTGTTCCCCTCGCTACCTGGACTTTTTTCTGTGGTTTTTCACTGTGCCAACTTGTGATTTGCAGAAATTTCTGTGTATCCTACAGCTGAGCATAAGTCTGAATGCTTCTGGTGTGGACCTCAAGCAAGTTAAGCTCAGATACAGGCTCAAAGTGTGAGCAAACAACAAAGTCTGAATCAAAACCAAAGAACCTGCTTATAACAAAAAATGTATTTATTTGTTCCTTACCAAGCAAAATCACATCTTGAGCTCTGCTCTTCTTGGGGCTGGAGTGCTACTAGAAAAGAACTAAGTACTATTGTGATAGAGAAAAGGAGGTTGGGAATGCTGAAACCACAAAAGGAATGAAGAATCAAATCAAGAAACACCCAGAATATTGTTGTGACCTTGTATCTCTGCAGAGACGCAGGAATCAGGAACAGTAGTTGAGAAACAAGCAGTCTATTTCAAGAGGAAGATGGGGCAACCGCTATACTGGACACACTTTGGTGTCTCTTATCCATACCCAGTTTCAGTAACTTCACTGGGGTTTTACCACCTACTTGTAGAGACTTTGGCCCATTTGTGAGCATGGATGTGTGCATTTTTCACACAACTGTGGCTCTGATGACAATAAGGATTTTCAGTGTCCTCAGGCAGCAGTCAAACCAGGTGAGCCAAAAACAACGCTCCACCTTCCTGAGTCAGAAAGAGTGGAGCTAAGCATGTCTTAACTGAAAGTCATTCTTCGCTTGTCACGCAC
>VXAL01019060.1:237-13907 GCA_013399475.1 Chauna torquata
GTCCGTGCGGTTTTGTCCCAGGAGCACGCAAATAACACGCACGTGCTCCGTTTGGGTCAGGAATCCCGGTGCTGCGTGTTGCTTGCTGCTGTCCTCCCCGTGGTGCAGCGTGCTGAGAAGCTTGGCTGGGATGGGGGGGGGAAAAAAAGCCCTGAAGGAGCCAAAATCCATCCCGATGCTGGAAACGAGCGCTCTGGCATCCGGCCCCGTCCCTCCCCGCCCTCCTCTGCACCGTGAACTTTGAGCCCTGCGTGCCTCAGGTTCCTGACCTCAATCAAGGTCCTCGTCGCGTTCGCGGGGAACAGAAATAGGCGCAAGCGCCCCGAACCACGTCTTTTGGGCTGCGCCGAGGTTGCAAAACACGCTTGTAACCCGCTGCGCGAAACGTAAGAGGCCCGGCCGCCGCGTTGTGTATTTTTGGCAACCTGTGGCTTGCGGAGATCCAAATCACTTTGTACTTTGCAAAGCCTCCTGCGCTGAAATCTTCCTGTGTCTGGAGCCGATTCCAAGCTTGGGTGCAAAAAAAATGGCATTTTTGGGGTTCTTGTGACTTGCCCGGAGGTGCCGACCCACCGGCTTTTCCCGGCTGTTTGGAAGCGAGGAAGCCGCAGCAGCGTCCGCCTGTTTCGGGTTCCGCTTGCCTCCTGAGGAGGGATTTGGGGGAAAACTGCCAAGGTTTGGCTGCAGGATCGTTCTGCAGCTGGAAGCTGCAGCAATTCTGTCACCCGCTCAGCTTTGAGAGTGGCTGGGGCTTTCCTGGAGCCTGTGCCCCCTTTGTGTATAGAAATCCCCGGAAAAGGGCTTTTTGGGTACCACCTCCTTGGGTTTTGTGCCTCCATTGCATTGCCCGGATTAGGGCCGCTGCAGCCAGAGCTCCTGGCAGGTTTGTGAGCACCCAAAGTAGAGGCTTCTGGGGGCAAAACCTGTTCATTTGGCATCTTTAAGCACCAGAATGGTGGGACGAGGTCCCCCCGTGAGCCTTCTCGGGGGTGAAAAGACCCAGCTCCTTCAGATTTTCCGCAAAGGGCAGGTTTCCAGCCCTGGGATCATCTCCGTGCCCCCCCGGGGATGCTCTCCGGTCTGTCCTCGTCCTTCTGGAACGGTGGGGACCAGAGCCGGGTCCCATGCTGCAGAGTGCAGGCGTCTCAGCATCCCGGCTCTGCAGGAGCCGGCGTTTATCACCATCGGAGGATGCCGAGCCGTGCGTTGAGCTCTGGGCGCCTTCGGTTGGCAAAACAAGAGCGGTTCGGCCGCGTTTACAGCGAGGAATGTGCTCTGAGTTTTGCCACCGCGGCCGGGGAGGAAGCAAAAGGCAGAGGGGCAGGGGCTGAGCTCAGGGTGGTGTGGGGCAGCGAGGAGCTGGGATCCCGCATCTGTTGGGATCCTGCGCCCCTCGGGATCCGGCTCCTTGGTCCCGCACCCCCTGGGATCCAGCTCGGCGCGGGGCTAGGGGCCTTGTCCTTTGCCATGCCGCCGCTCGGTGTCACAGACGAGTCGCTTCCCCACGCAGGTGACAACATCGCCGCCGCCGCTTGGGGACCGGCACCGCGTTATGCTCCACCTGACAGCGAGGTTGGTGCCCCCCTCTGCCCAGTAAGAGGACGGAGGGCTCCCAGTTCTCCCAGCTGGGACGTGGTGCCGGCAGGACGCCCTGTCCCGTATCAGCGCCCGTTAATTTCGCGCCTTCTCCCGCAGGACATGTCTCTGTGCCAGTGCGCGGTGAAGCACAGCGAGTCGGACGCCGAGGGCTGCTGCTTCCCGGCCGGCGGCGGCCTGAAGGTTTGCCTGCACTGGGGCGGCGCGGAGGAGCGCGAGCGATGCCAGACCTACACACAGGGCACGCCGAGCGCCGAGGAGATCTGCATCGACCTCGCGCGGAGGATCGGTGAGTCCGCCCGCGTCCTCGGTGGGGCTGCTAAACGCCCCTGCCCCTTCCAGACCGGCTGTGCTGCCTTGTCCGCTACCTCTGAGCTCTTATTCTGCTTTTAAAAAGCAGCTTTTGGGTAACAAGCCCTCTGTCAGAATTTAGCGTCGCCCTCCCCGCTCGCTTCCCGAGGTGTGGGGCAGGACGGCGCTTGCAATAACTCGTGAGTTGAAAAACAATTGCTTCATCTCTGACTCATCAGCATCCTCGCTTAACGAGCGCTCTGATCGCCTGGCGAGCTGCAAAAATTGTGGGGATGGAGGGGAGCGGGGCGGGGCGCCTGCCCTGGGTCTGAGGGCTTCTCCCGGTCTTGCCGCTGTGGCGTGAAGGCAGATGATGTCTTTTTTAACGTCGGCTTTGCTGGGAGAGCCTTTAGTTCTTGCCTCATTGGCAGAACGGTCTTGCTTCGGGTCTCACGTGGGTTTCACTTAGCGTCCTTTCCCCCTGCTGCAGCGTAACAGCTCAGCACAGGGTTTTGTTTGGAATAAAGAGTGCTGAGGCTTCTCTGGCCAGCTGGCTTCCTCGCGCCCAGCGGAAGGACGGCAGGTGCGGGCCTGCCTTTAAAGTGCGATTTGGAAGACGGCAGATGCCCGTGTCCCTCTTTAACGGCGCTTCCAAAGTCTCGCCTGCCTCTGACATTTGTGAGCAGCACAGCTGATGCTGGGGAGGAGGAAGCCTGGGTCCCTGGGCGCGTTGGTCGCTCTCCCCGCTGTCAGCAGCGTGCACGGGTTTGTGCTGCCGGTAAATCTGGTGGCTGGCAGGAAAGCAGCAAAGAGTTTTGTTGTGTTTTTTTTGTTGTTGTTGTTTTTTTTTTGTTTTTTTTAATGTCGTTTGCTGTGAATTTTCGCAAGCCCGTAGAAAAACGCCTCGCCTCGTTTTCTTCGCAGGCATCACGCCGCTGTGCTACAGCCTCTTCGCGCTCTACGACACCCAGAGCAGAACCTGGCTCCCCCCCAACCACGTCTTCAAGATCGGCAAAGACACCAACCTCAACCTGCTCTTCCGCATGAGGTGAGGGTGCTCTCCTCCACTCGCCGACCTGCACAGCGGAGCCGAGCCTCGCAGAGCAGCCAAACACCTTTTTCTGTGCAGTAAATACACCCTGGCCTTTCTCAGGGCCGCGCTAGAAGTGTGCAGCTCGCTCCTGCACCCCTGCAAGGCAGGCAGCTGGTGGAATGGCCTGGAAACGCGTGCTGAGGTTGGCGCGGGGCTGGGGAGCTGGCAAAACTCGGCAGGGCTCGGCTAAATCCAATCCTGAAGGACTGAGCAAGGAGCTGCATGGGTGTGGAGCCCGCGTCTCGCTTCTGAGCTATGGAAAAATTAATTTCTCTGTATCCGGGGCTCCTCCATCTGCGTCTCCCTGCTGCCCTGCTCAGCTCTGTCCCAAGCAGGACCCTGTCCCTTCTGAGGCGTTTTGAGACCAGCAGCAAACGCCCCGTGCCCCCCGGCTTAGCTCGGGGCCCTGGCACTGTTTCCTGGACTTGTTCCCTCTTTGCAAGGTGTTCGATCTTTCTGCTGCGTTTCCTCCTGGAACCGTGCCGCGGGCGATCTCGTTAGGAGAGCTTTTTCAGGCTGCTCTTCTTTGGTTTTGTGGTGGTGTCTGAGTCACAGCAAAGGTAAAAGTCAAAGTAGGGAGAAGCAGAGAACCTGGCCTGGGGATTCGTTGGCTTGTGCCCGGTACATTCGATGCAGCCTGTAATTCCTTCTTCTTCCTGGGGGACTGCCGCGCTCCTGCTGGGAAGGAGCCTTGGCATCCCTGCCACTCGTCCTCGCACAAGAAATGTCGTCCTTGCGTGGGTAATATCACCGTGCTCTCTAGGAACGGGCTGGGTGCTGCAAAAGCCACGGTTCCTGGCGTGCCCGTGCTCTACCAGAGCATGGAGAGGCTTTCGAATCCTTGCGGCACCTCCGGATCTCCATCAGCTGCAGCAGAGCCCTGTTATTCACAGCTCGCAATCTGCAGACAAATCGCATTACTCTGGGCTCTGACTTTTTGGGCCAGAAAGTCCTTTCCGCTCTGGTTTTGGAGCCGGCAGCTGCAGGCAGCGCTTGGCACGCAGGCACCGAAGCAGCCCCGCTCCCGCGGCGCGGCTGCGGCTTTTGGGGTTGAGGGGGGCGGAAAAGCGCGCCGCCCGTGGAGCTTTTCTCACAAAGCATCCCCTTCGTTACGCCCTGCCGATCGGCACGTGTGGGGTGTGCTTTGCAGCACAGCTAACCCCAGCCGCGCACAAATCGTGAGTCAGGCCACGGTTAAGCTGAAGAAAGCTTAAACAAATTCTGGTGGCAGGAAGAGGTCGCTTCCCCTTTGCTTCCTGGCGTCTGAAGCTTTGCCACACGCTCGGAGGGCATTTTGAGGATGTGTCTGATTCTCAAGTCAGGGTTTAAAGAAGTTTCGGTGGTGCGGTTTGCTCTAAAAACAGCTGCTGTGAAGCCACAGCGCGGTGCAGCTGCTCGTGTACCTGCTTGGGCGAGGCTGCTCCTTTCTCGCCGTGCCGTCCTCTTGGCACAGCTGATGGCGAAACCCCTGCAGAACCCCTCGGCCAGAGCAGGGAATCGTTGCTGGGCCTGGTGACAGGAGCAGATGCACGAGTTGGGCGAGCGGCAAGCAGGTTCAGGGCAGCGGCTGGCCCCAGGTGGGGTTTTGAGGCAAAACCGGGGCATCCTCTCCGGCCGCGAGCAGGGATAACCGTGGCGCGGGGGTGACCGTCTCCGTTCCCCCGCTGCAGGTACTACTTTCGGAACTGGCACGGGATGAACGACAAGGAGCCGGCCGTTTACCGCAACGTGCCCCGGCAGAGCGACTCCCCCGACGAGAAGCTGCAGGGGGGGGCCGTGCTCGACAAACCATCCTTCGAGTACCTGTTTGAGCAGGTGAGCGAGCCGCGGGCGGGCCGCTGGACCGGCCGGATCCTGGTCGTGCCGGCGTTGTGAAAACCCAAGGGCTGCATTCAGCTCAGCCCGTTCATCAGGGTCTGTTTTCCCAACTCCAAGTGCTTTGTTTAAAGGACAAACACAGCTGTGGGCTTGCCAGGGCCCTCAAAGTTGTTTTTTTGCTGGAGCTGAGCTGAGGGGATCCCATTACACCTTTTAAAAAAACAGAAAAATAGAAAAAGCACCCTTGGAGTCAGTGCAGGGTGTTTTCCCCATTGTTCAACTTTTCCTCCTTGACAGGGGAAATTCGAATTCATCAATGACGTCGCGTCTTTGAAAGACCTCCAGACGGAACAGGAGATCCAGAGGTTCAAGAACGAAAGCTTGGGCATGGCCGTGCTTCACCTCTCTCACATCGCCATCAAAAAAGGCATCTCCCTGGAGGAAGTGGCCAGGAAATACAGGTGATTGCCTGGCTCCGGCACCGAAAGCTGGGAACTCTCTGCTCTGTGGTTTTCCGAAGGGTTTCTTCTGCTCTGCTGCAAGAGGGCAGCAAGAGACAGCGTGCTGCTCGCAGGAGATGGTGGCCTGACTGGTTTGTGCCCTACCGCTCTCCCTGTCCAGCCAGTTTGCTGCAGGGAATGGCCCAGTCGTGGAGATTTCGGGGCAGCGCAGCTTGCTGGGCTGGTCAGGGCGCAAACCAAGGGAGCGTGAGGTTTTTCTGACCGACTTCTTCCTTCCCTCCGCAGCTTCAAGGACTGCATCCCGCGCTCCTTCTACCGCCAGATCCAGCAGAACAACTACCTGACCAAGTTCCGCATGAAGAACGTTTTCAAGAAGTTCGTGCAGCGCTTCCAGCGGCACACGGTCAGCACGGGGAAGCTGACGGAGCAGGACATCATGTACAAGTACCTGGCCACCTTGGAGCACCTCGCGCCCCGCTTCGGAAGCGAGCTCTTCCCCGTGCTCTCCTTGGAGACCTCCTCCGAGGGCGAGAAGGTGCAGCTGTACGTCAACGGAGGGCACGCGCAGACGGAGCACGGGCACGCGCTGCTCCCCAAGGACCTGCCTGCCACCCACGAGGTCCTTGTCACCGGCACGAATGGCATCCAGTGGCGGCCCGTGCCCGTCGAGGTAGGTTGGTGCTCAGGCTGTTGGCCACAGTGTTTGGAAGAGCCAAAAGTCCCACACCTTTTCCTTAGCTTGTGCTCCTGGGCTTTGCCACCTCGTGCGTGGTTTGGTGGCTGGACGAGGCTGGGAGGACCCTGAGTTCCTTTCCAGTTCACCCCAGTTTGGCCACACGAGCTCTAGCGAAGCTGTTCTCTGGCGGCGGGAAGGGCTGCACCCAGTGCCCTGTGTCTCTGGCTCTGCAGAGCGTTGAGGTCGTCTCCCATCGAGGATATTTCGGGAGGAAAAACAGGAACAAGGAGCTGGAGCCTCGGGGGCCGCGCCAACCGGTGGAGCGGAGCGAGCCGAAGTGGGTGCATTTCTGCGACTTCCGAGAGATCACTCACATCGTCATCAAGGACTGCGGGGTCAGCATCAACCGGCAGGACAACAAGTGCCTGGTGAGCCGGCTGTTTGCTGCCCCGCGCCCTGTCCGATGCGTGCGGGAGCCCAGGGTTGCGCTTCGGGGACTGGAAGGAGGCAGTGTGGAGAGGAACGGGGATTTTTCCTTGTTTTTTTTTCCCAAGTTTTGCACTCTCCTCCACAGGCTGGCAGAGGGCTGGGTGGATTTTGGGCAGCTTTCCCTCTGTCTCAGTGCCTTCTACCCTTCCAGGAGGTGCTTCTCCCATCCTACGAGAGTGCCCTCTCCTTGGTCTCGCTGGTGGATGGCTACTTCCGACTCACGGCAGACTCCAGCCACTACCTGTGCCACGAAGTGGCTCCGCCGCGGCTCGTCATGAGCATCCTGAACGGCATCCACGGGCCCATGCAGTAAGTTCTTTGTCCCACGGCGTGCAGGCATCGAGGAGGACGTCCCGTGTCCTTGGGGCTTGGCTGGAGCCTTTCTCCTTCTCCCCTTTCCAGGGAGGAGTTTGTTCTTGCCAAGCTGCGGCGGGAGGAGCACGAGGAGGGACTGTACATCATCCGCTGGAGCGTCCTCGACTTCAACAGGATGATTCTGTCCGTGGTGAAAAGGAGCCACCAGCAGGTATGGTGGACGTCCTGGGGCGTTGTGGCTCTGCCAGGCCTTCCCTAGGAGGATTTGCTGCTCCAAAGGGAGGCTGTAAGCTGGAAATTTGCTTTTTGCCCATGGGGTTGTATCTGAGCTCAGTAGCTCTGGCGAGCCAGCAAGGTTTCCACGCGGGAGGCGGAAGGGAGCAGCTTCGACGTGGAGCATCCAGCTCCCGTTGCTGCTACGTCTCCGTAGTTTTGCTTGCTCGATCAGCAGATCAGGGAAGGGGAAAGGCTCCGTTTGCCTTGGGTGGGTGAGCACCGGCGCGGAGGGCAGGCAGAGCTGCAAGTGCCAGACGGTGCCGGTCCCGTTAGGAACAAGGTCGGAGCTGCCAGGCTTTGGGCGACAGAGCTGCCGTGCCCGTCCTGACGCTGCGCGCTCTCCCACAGGGCCCTGGGGCGCAGGGGGCCCTCAAGTACAGGCAGTTCCGGATCCAGAAGAAGGGCAGCTCCTTCGTGCTGGAAGGCTGGGACCGGGAGTTTCCCACTCTGCGGGAGCTCTTGGATGTCCTCAAGGGCTGCACACTCAAGTCTGGCGATGAGAGCTTCACGGTGAAGAGGTGCTGCCCACCCAAACCGGGAGGTACGAGGATGGCTCTCCTTCCCTCTGTCAGGAACACGGGCCGCTGGTAGTTCCTGGGGCTTGGCAAACCTCTATTCCCTCTCCTGGCAGAGATTTCGGACCTGCTAATCACGCGCAAAGTGAAGGACAGCACAAAGCAGATCCTTAACCTGACCCAGCTCAGCTTCCACCAGATCCGCAAGAACGAGATCACTCAGGTTGTGCGCTCCGCCTACGCAGGCAGCAGGGTTTTGGGGATGGGACGCGTGGAAGACGCTGCTCTCCTGGCCGCGGCGTGCCGCCAAACCCCTGCCACCACGGGTGCAAAGAGGAGAGAGCTGCGGAGTGGTTTCGGGGTTTGCTTTGGCACTTTATTCCTTCTGTCTGCAAGGAGGAGGCGAAGCAGTAGCGCTGTCAGAGCAGGGGACGGTTTCTTCTGTGCCACCCACAGCAGTGTGCCCACGGCGTCGGCAGAGGGAAGGGGGGAGAGTTGGCTCGCGCCCGCGAGGAGCGGTGACAGCTCTGACACCCGTTTACCTTCTCCCTCTGCCCGCAGCGAGCCCACCTGGGGCAGGGCACCCGCACCAACATCTACGACGGCGTGCTGAACATCTGCGGCGCTGCCGGGGCGGATGACGAGGTCGAGTACTTCTCCACCGAGCAGAACAACAACAGCCGGGAGATGCACGTGGTCCTCAAAGTCCTGGACCCCAGCCACAGAGACATTGCCCTGGTGAGCCTACGATCTGCCGGCACGTCGAGCGGGTCGCCAGCCGTCTTCGTGACACCCTTCGCTGCTCTCTCCGCAGGCGTTTTTTGAGACGGCCAGCCTGATGAGCCAGGTATCGCACGTCCACCTGGCTTTCGTGCATGGCGTCTGCGTGCGGGGCTCCGAGAGTGAGTACCGGGCTGCACCGATCGGCTGAGCCGCCCTCGTGCGCCGTGCCGAGGGCCGGAGTGTGGGGCTACTGGCTGAGAACCCCCCCCTTTGCCTTCCCAGATATCATGGTGGAAGAGTTTGTGGAGCACGGACCTCTGGACGTGCTGCTGCGGAAGGAGAAAGGCCGGGTCACCGTGGGCTGGAAAATTACCGTGGCCAAGCAGCTGGCCAGCGCCCTGAGCTACCTGGTAATGGGCTGGGAAGTGGCCGTGGCCTTGCTGGCCACGTGCGCACGGAGGCCACCTCCGAGCATCCTCTTGCTCCGCTCCACCGGTCCCTGGTCAGCCCAGCAGTGCGGCAGGGAGGATCTGTCACCTTTCTCTGCTCTCCAGGCAGATACTGGCTTTTCTAGCGTAACGTGCCTGTCCTTGCTCCCTCTGTCATGGAGGTGAGCACCCGAGGTGACCCTTTTTGGGTAGCACCTGTGAACCTGAAACGCTCAAGCTGCTCTGGAACGCCAGATGGGGCCGTGTGGGCTGGGCGGAGGAGGAGGCTGCCTTCCCTGCTCGCTGGGCTTCTGGCCAGCAGCGTGGGAAAGCTTGTGAGCTGCTTGCGAGGGCACGCACCCCAGGCTGGGTAATCCCCAGGTTCCTGATTTTCGCCCCCACCCCGGCTTCAGCTTTGTGCAAAGGGGTAATGAGACAGGGAGGTGACAAAAGCCGAGGGCCAGGAGTCCTGCGTTTGTGTTTCCTGAGGTAGTCCGCAGACCTGCCTTGTTCTTCCTCTCAAGACCTCGTGTCTCCTTGTTTCCACAGGAGGACAAGAACCTGGTCCACGGCAATGTGTGCGCGAAGAACATTCTGCTGGCCAGGAAAGGACTGGAAGATGGCTGTCTGCCCTTCGTGAAGCTCAGTGACCCCGGAGTCAGCTTCACGGTGCTGTCTCGAGAAGGTACCGCATCCTACAGCGCTCGCAGGGCTTCCTGAGCTGAGCGGGGCTGGGCCTGGGCTTGTTCTGAGCTGAAAATCCAGGTGCTTTTCCACCACCTGCGGCTAGCGAACAGCGTGGGTTATGCCTGAGCTGTTTTGGCAACGCCTGCCTGCCTTTCAACCCTTAGTTTTTGGCACTGAAGAGGTTTTGAATGCGCCTCTGGAGGTGGGCACGTGAGCCCTGTGACTGCAGCTGGCCTGAAAGCTGCTGGGGGAGCCGATCCCAGTGACTGTGATCCTGCCGGGAGCTTTTTCGCTGTGTCCGTGGGGTTTGTGTCCCTTTCCAGCTGAACCCTGCACCTTCTTCTTCCCAAAGAGCGTGTGGACCGGATCCCCTGGATCGCTCCGGAGTGCGTCCAGGACATGGCCAACCTCAGCACGGCGGCCGACAAGTGGAGCTTTGGCACCACGCTGCTGGAGATCTGCTTCGACGCCGACGTCCCGCTCAAGGAGCGCACGCCTTCAGAGGTGACGCCTCTCCTGCCGGCGGGGATAGCAGGGCACCGGGCTTTCGCTCGGTCTCACGGTTTTGAGCAGCGCTCTGTGGCTGCAGGCGTGCCCTGCGCGCGGGGTGGAGATGTTTGAGACCTGCTTTTCTTCGCTCCTCTCTCAGAAAGAGCGTTTCTACGAGAAGAGGCATCGCCTGCCTGAGCCGTCCTGCAAGGAGCTGGCCACCCTGATCTCGCAGTGCCTCAGCTACACGCCCGGCGAGCGGCCGTCCTTCCGCACCATCCTCCGGGACCTCACCCAGCTCCAGCCGCACAGTGAGGCCCTGCCCTTCCCTCCCCTTCGTGCAGGGGGAGCCTTTTCCATCCCTGGGGAGCTTCTCCCTGGCGCGGAAGCCAGGCTGGTGTTGGCACAGATGCTGTCTGCGCTGATAGCTGGCTGCTTTTGGGAGCGCGCTGCTTCAGATGCAGCGTGTCCCCTGCCCACGTGGCTCTTCGCATGGATTCCTTCGCTCCTCTCCCTGGCGAGTTTTCGTTCCCAGCCCTGGGGAGCGAAGCCCCTCTTTTGGTCAGAGCAGAGATCACGTCCTTGGCTGCAGGGGTGGGAGTGTGAACATTCTGGGACCTCAGCTGTGCCCTCAACCTCCGTCCTTTCCAGACCTCGTGGACGTCACCTCCGTCAACCCCGACTTCCCCGTGTCCGACCCCACCGTCTTTCAGAAGCGCTACCTGAAAAAGATCCGTGAGCTGGGGGAGGTGAGCGGCCACATCTGTCCCCGCGACTGCCGGCGTGGCTTGAGGCGGGATGAATCCCCGAGGGACCTTGGAGCTGACAAAGATAGCGAGGGCAGCTTGGTCCTTTTGGGAGGGATGGGACACGCGGAGGGGCTCAGAGCCCGTTGGATGTTCCCTTTGCAGCAGCTTGATATGCTGCCGTCACCTCTGGGAGAACTGGCCTCTTTCTGCACTGATTTCCAAAAAATCTGCATCTGGGCGAGGGTCAAAAGTCTTTGTTTTCAAGCCTTCGTCACTGAGGACATTCCCTCTGTCCAAAAAGCTCGCTGACCCAGCCTGCTTCCCTGCAGGGTCACTTCGGCAAGGTGAGCCTGTACTGCTACGACCCCACCAACGACGGGACGGGCGAGATGGTGGCTGTGAAGTCCCTCAAGTCCGGCTGCAGCCAGCAGCTGCTGGCCAGCTGGAAGAGGGAGATCGAGATCCTCAAGACGCTCTACCACGAGAACATTGTCAAGTACAAGGGCTGCTGCAGCGAGCAGGGTAAGGGAGAAGCTTCGCAGAGAGCAGAAACCCGTCTTCTGGGCTGCACCGTGTTGAGCCTAAACATGCTTTGCCTGACCCCCGTCACCCCAGACACCAGTTCAGCCGCACGGATGCTCAAAACACAACTTTCTGGGGGGGTTTCCTCTTCCTGGCTGGGGTTTGGGACCCCTGTCGGGGTCGCGCTGTCCACCTTCTGCTTCTCTGTCAGGGGAGAAGATCGTGCAGCTAATCATGGAGTACGTGCCGCTCGGCAGCCTGCGCGACTACCTGCCCAAGCACAACGTCAGCCTGGCGCACATCCTGCTCTTCGCCCAGCAGATCTGCGAGGTAAAGGCTCTGACCTCTGCTGAGGCTTCCACGGTGCGGGGAAAACCTTGGGGAAAAGGAACGGTGACAGCCTGGCCAGGCTTCCTGCCTCCTTGCACCTCCGCCTCCCTTTTGGTCTCCCCATAAACGCCTCTAAGCCCCGTTTTCCCTCCCCGAAATGGCTCCGGTCCCGTTTTTCCTCCCCAAAATGCCTCTTTGCCGTTTCCCCTCCATGTAAACAGCTCTAAGCCCTGTTTTCCCTGCCCAAAATGGCTCCAAGCCCCATCTTACCTCCCCGGCGTGGCTCTAGCCCTGCTTTCCCTCCCCCAAAATGCCTCTAAGCCCGTTTTCCCCCCTTGCAGGGCATGGCCTACCTGCACTCGCTGCACTACATCCACAGGGACCTCGCCGCCCGCAACGTGCTGCTGGAGAACGAGAACGTGGTGAAGATCGGGGACTTCGGCTTGGCCAAAGCCATCCCCGAGGGCCATGAGTACTACCGCGTCTGCGAGGACGGGGACAGTCCCGTCTTCTGGTGAGCGCCGCGCGTCCCCCCGCGGCCCCCACCGTGTCCCCTGCTCCTGCGCTGACCGCGTCCCCCCCGTCCCACCGCAGGTACGCCATGGAGTGCCTCAAGGAGTGCAAGTTCTACTACGCCTCCGACGTCTGGTCCTTTGGGGTGACGCTGTACGAGCTCCTGACGCGCTGTGACCCCGCGCAGAGCCCTCCCGTGGTGGGTCCCAGGTTGGGGGACGGGGATGGGGGGCTCCCGGCACAACGCCGGGGGGCTGCGCCTCACCCTCGTCCCCTCTCCGATAGAAATTCATCGAGATGATCGGGGCCACGCAGGGGCAGATGACGGTGCTGAGGCTGATCGAGCTGCTGGACCGAGGGAAGAGGCTGCCGAGCCCCAAGGATTGTCCTTGCGAGGTAAATCCTTGTCACGCCATCCTCTCCCGCCCCAAGTGTCCCCAGCACGTGAAGGACCTTATGGGGCGGTGGGACAGAAGGGAACAGTGAAGTCGGGGGGTGGAAACCAAGGGGCAGAGCATCAAGAAACGAGGACCTTCCCACCACCCCCACCATCGCCCTGTTGAATCGTCGGCCCTGGGATGTCCTCGGGTGGTTTTTTTTTTGAGAGCCCGTCTGCGTTCTGAGTCATTTTCCTCCTTTTTCAGATCTACCGCCTGATGAAAAACTGTTGGGAAGCCGAAGCCTCCTTCCGCCCGGCCTTCCCCAACCTCGTCCCCATCCTTAAGGCTTTCCACGAGAAATACCGGGCTCAGGCCCCCTCCGTCTTCAGCGTCTGCTGAGCGGCACCGGACGCTGGCACAGGGCGCGGGGATGAGCCGGGGATCCCCCGCATCCCCTCGGGGTGGAGGACGGGACCCCAGCTCTGGGTTTGTGGCTTTGGGGTTATTTTTTTGGGGTAGGTTTCAGGGCAGGAGAGGGCTCTGCTCATGCTGGGACAGCGCTGGACTGGAGCAGAACCCTCGGCTGCTGTCCCCAAGCTTGGGGGCCACCGTGCCTGTCCCCTCTGTGCCTCGCCTCCGTGCCTGTCCCCTGCCACCCTCCTTGTCCTCGCCTTTCCCCCCGGCCAAAACGGGGCCAAACACTGTGAACGAGACGGGACGGGGACGGCGAATTTCCAGCCTTCACCCCCTCCCCGCTGCACCCCTCTCCATGGGGCCACGTCCCCGTCCCCCCTGCCAAATGTTGGGGACCGCTGCTCCCCCCCAACCCTTCAGCTTTAGGGGTGGGGAAGGGGTGTGTGCCCTTCTGGTGCCCCCCCTCCCTGCCCTGCGCAACCCCAAAAAGGGGGATTAGCGAAATAATTTGGCACTTTATTGCAGTTTGGGGTTTCCGCTGCGTTTTGGGAGGTGGAGGGGCAGTGAGTCTCCCTCCACAAAGCCTTGGGGGGGGGGGGTGGCACTGCCCCTCCCCGTGTCCCCAAGGAGGTTTTTGGGGTATAACGGAGCTGGTTTTGGGGGGAAGAAGGGGTTTGCTGCCCCCCCCTCCATTGAACTGTACAGAAGGGGGTGCTGTTTTGCCCTCTTCCCCCTTATTTATTGCCTGCTGTGTGACGCCGTGCCCCCCCCCAGGACATGGGGCGGGGGGCGGCCAGGGGCCCCTAATAAAGGCTGTAATGGCCCTGGCTGCTTGCCTGCCTGCTGGGGGATAACGGGGGCCCCCCCCCCGGTAACGGGGCTGGGGATCCTGCCCATGGAGGGAC
>VXAL01019063.1:16755-34647 GCA_013399475.1 Chauna torquata
CTGTGACTTCTGTATCAAGTGGTTTGTAAATAACCATGCATTATAGACTGGATTTCAAGTGAGCTCAATGTTGGTCTATGCAAAAAGAAAAGCAGACTAAAGCTAAAGTAGAGCACTAAAGTGTGCTGACAAGAATTTATGCAAATTCAGTGCTCAAAGCATATGGAGAGTAGGATTATCTGGCCATTTATTGAAGGACCTGGGATCTGACAGAAAGATTTAAGACCAATTTCCTAGCAGAGATATTTAGGAAACAGCTAAGATGAAAGTGATGCATGTCATTGTGTGGAAGAGTATCTGTTTTTAAACCTGGATTTATTAGGGACATTTGCTCCACGGCCGGTGCATGATCTGTATCCATTTTCTTTGCTATTTGACTTGACCTCTGAATGAACATGGATTGCCTACACGTTCATCATATGTAAAAATGTGTTTATGGAATATTAATCAAAAGAACTAGGTTTACAAGTAACTAGTCAGATTTTGTTTATTTACTTAGTTATTTTAAGCAGAGCATGGAAGAAGACATCTGTCACCGGGAAACTGAGAAACTTCTCTTTACGAGAAGGAAATTTTGTAAAACTGTCAGTAATACAAGCTTTTTAGAGGACTTGAGGGCAAAACAACCGAGTTTCCTATAATGTGGGTTTACTGTGTTGTTCGTCACCTCATCTTTTGTTGAGTCTCTATAACAACACCAGTCCCTACATTGCTGTGTATCTTTTGGGGCCAGTACAGTCATCCTGCTTTAGCAAAAGTGAATTAGATGTGATACATTTTTTAAAGAATTTTCAAGTTGTGGGCCCTCAGTTTACCCATGTGTGTTATAATCTTACAATAAAAATTGCTTTTCCAGGTTGTTTGTTTTGCTCCAGAGAGGCTTTTAAATGTGGGAAAGAAGTTTGGCTGTTTGACAAGCTTCCCGTTCCCTTTCCCTGGTTAAGGTGACATAACCAGTGCTGCACTCTCGTCAGCTTCCATTCTGCTGCATGATATTTTACTGTTTCTGTATGATGAACCAATCTGGAGATTCGGTCCAGGTTAATTAGGGGGAAACATGGATATTTTCAGTCTGGGTTAGTTCAGATGAATTGCAGGACTATGTATATGGCTATGTTGGCAAGACCGAAAGGGTGGTATTGGGAAATGGTGAGCAGCTGCAGGGAGCTGCTTAAGCCAGCACTTCCACTAAAAGAAATTATTATCAGAATATGGGATTTTAAGATGTTACCGTGTTAGGGACGAATTCATAGACCACTAGTGTACTGCACTTGAAATAAGGGGATCGCTGTAACTTCTGTAAGGTACTTTGCGTGTATTGCTGATGAAGTGTGTCCACATGGGGAGCTAGTGCACTGTATGCAAGAACTGCTTAAATTGCCTACTAACTTCTGTGGCTGAACTCACTAAAAAATAATAGCCAATATGATTAAGGGTTATGCTCTAAAATGTAATTCTTTTGTACTTGAAGATGTGATGAACCTCTCTTCAGGACAGTGTCTACAATATGTTTGTTTCAGCCCTAGACGGTTTGCTGAGAGCGGTACCAGGCGCTCTGGTAACACTGATGTCATTTGTACAGATACAAGTCCTTTTGAGTGTACCATTTTGCTGTTTCCCCAGTGAAATGTACATCAGCTTCTGCAGGATTCTTTGTGCCTTAATTGAGTTTGCTTAAGGCCTTCTAGCTGCAGTAGAGGAGGAATTTTTCTCTTAAGTTATTAAATGCAAGCGAAACCTGTAAATACTGGACCAGGTATTAAAGTACCTTAAAAACCAAAGAGGCAGGAGATAAATGGTTGTGGAACAGAGGCTCCTGCTTTTGAGGACTGATATGAACTGCATTCTGTGGGGGAGCTATGGAGTAACTCATAATTTCTCTAGTTCCTATAGCTGAGGGTTCTCCAAGTTAATGCCCACAGTTAACTTATTCCTAGTCTCTCACAACAAAATCAGCTGAATTTGTGCCAGATTATTTAATTTGTGATTTAAATCATTTCTAGTTATCAAGAGTTGAAGAATTCTGTGTGATTACTTTTTAAGTATCAAAAGAGCTATTGCTATGTAGACATTAAGTAATTCAGGGTTAAATTTTCTGGTTGTTAAAGTGGTATTAAGGAATATTTGTACAGTGAAATATTTTTATACAGTCATACGGTTTGAAACAACTAAAGATTCCAATTTCCTCTTTGAACAAAATGCTTAATTACTATAAAATACTGTAACATTTTGTTCAAATATTAAGTCAGAGTTTTTCTGATTATTGAAGATATTGTTGTAAATCAAGACTTAGGAACTGGTTGTCATTCTAAAATTAGAATTCCTTACTGCAGGTGTCACAACTGGTATTTCCAATAATGATAGCACAAATTAAACTTGTAATTAACGTTACAATTTAGACACGACTGTAAATATTTTTCACATAGAAATCTCCCCTCTCCTCAAGTATTATATTTTCTAAGAATTTATATAGGTTATTTTTTCATTTAAGAAGCTCTCAGTACAAGAATACCCTGCACCTGGTAGAAGAAGAATCACAACCCAATTAAATAAGTCTTGGCACTTTCAAATCTCAGAAATGTATTCCTTTATGATCTTATTTCCCACTCTGACACCTCAGTAAGTACTCTGCAGGTGCCATCACCGCCTGTCAACAGGGTACTGTTCTCTGAGACTGGGACAGGTGCTGTGATATTAGCAGTGTGATATTAGCAGGGCAGGATACCTCTTGGGATGGGATATTTTGCTTTGCAGAAAAAGGTATTTGAGAACTGAAACCAAAGATGATTGATTAAATCCTGACTTAGAGCTTCTATTAGAAAGATTAGAAGGCTTTTGTTTGCGCTGCATGTAGCTTTTAATTGTTATTGAGAGAATTTCAAGAAAATTGTATTTGTGGTATTGTACTTTAAATATCTATTGCTATGTGTATTGATTAGCAATACTTTGTTTTAGCACACTGAACAGCATTTCCTGTCTTTTACATTTTTACTGCTTAAAGAACTTTGACTACTGAGTTGGTACTCCACCTCAGTTTGTGTAACAATAAATGTTCCATAAACAAATCTTTTGACCTGCTGTTGATGGTAAGAAAAATCTGATAATTTGATGTAGGGCAGGGAAGAGATGATAGATAAAAGTTCCACCATAATGGATTTTTATTGTTTACTGTCTTGCATTTGTTCTATTTTATTAATTAAAATTATCGAAAAAATGCAGTTTGACTATTGTTACAACTTTACGCTTTCAAATAACTTTTGGGAGTTGTAGGATTTGTTTGCTGAAAATTGTCAGTTAAAATCTAATTTTTTTTTTTTTTTTTCATTATAATTGCAGACCAGGTTCATTCTTTCTGTAGTTTAGCTTTCCAGAGTTAGGCAAAATAGTTTATAATTTCTTTTCGTGTTCTGATAAATTTTAAATGCTCGTGGCGACTATAAATTGTGTGTTTGGGGAAGAGGCAAAAATCAGTGTTTAGCAAGCCAAGCTATGTCTAACGCTTACCTTACTTCTAATTCTTTAAATTACTTTTTACTCATAGCAAAATATTTAACACTTTCCACTTCATAATTGGAATAAAATTAGCAGAGATTTTAATTTCCATTCCTTTTTGTCCCTTACGCAGCAAAATGAGGGAAGTAGCTTTTCCTCTGGTTCTGTCAACCTAACTACATGTGGCTGTAATCTTATCAGAATGACTGAATGTATAGGGTTCGTGTTGGGTCACTTTGCTTTCACAAAGGGTGTGGGTTTTCTTTTTGTCCCTTTTACCTTTATTCAATTTTTTTTTTTCTTTTTAAGTATTTGGCTTTTGAATATTGTGTGGTCATTTTGTATTTTGAAAGGCCTTTATCATACCTGGTGCGTATTACCAGAGATAGTCAATTTACCTAACTTTGTAAAGAACAAAAAAGGTTAAATGACCCGGGTTTACATTCTTTCTGTGGCCAGTAGAAAAATGCTCTGGGGGAATTTCAGTGGGAAATAAATATATCTGCAAGAGACACTTCTTTTTAATTACTATCAGGTAGTGATTGGTTTATGACCCTGACATGAAGGCTTATAACACACTTAAAAGATATTCTATATAATATGATTTTGTTTCTGTTGCATATATGTATATGTAATTATCTCCAAATCCTATTTAAACCTTCTTCATGTGTCTTGTGTTGATGAATTCCTCAGGTTTATGTGATTTATGTGGTGTCTGATATGTTTAATGTTATTCCTCAATTTATTGACTGTTCTCCTGGGGTTTTCTTTGTTGTTAAAGCATAAATTGGATGATCTACTTTTTCTGTGGATCATACATTAAATTGTATTTCTGTCATATCCTCTTATGTTCATTTCCTTTCTAAGTTTAAAAAAAAAAAACAAACAAAAAAACAAAACCAAAACAAAAAAAAAACAAAGCTGTCCTTTTTGACTTGTTTTGGGTAAAAAATATTCAGAGTCCTTAATCACTGATTGCCTATCTTTGGAGTCCTTCTGCTTTTATAGTATCTGTTTATGATTGCTTTCCCCAAACTAAGCGTGTATCATGATCACAAATACCATGGCATTTTCTTTTTCATTTTCATTTCTTGTATTGTGCACCTCACTGTTCTTACATCAGGCACTGCAGACTATCAGTAAAGTAAACATACATATTTTGAGTACTTTTTATGGAATTTTTTTATTTTTGTCCCACCAAACTCTCTAGGTAGTAGTCAGTTCTTTTTCCAGATTAGTTGCAGTGTTTCCTCTTTCAGAAGAAAGAGCGGTTCAAAATTCCGTGCAATCGTCTTAACATTTTTCCGTGTTGAATTTTACCTGGGACCATTATGCTTATTCTTTCTTTCATAGTATTCAATACTTAATGTTGCAACATCTTCAAATGTTGACGTTCACTATAAATATATTCAAGGGGTCTCTATATGTTCCTTTATTCTTTGAACTTTGTGTAAAGTTATTTCTTATTTCTTCCCTTTGGGCGGTCTCTGATCAATGAAAGTGTATACCCGCATAGAATGTTTTGCCTTAAAGGCTTTGTCAAAAAACTTGTATTAAGAAGTTTTTTTGTTTTATAACAGCTAAGTGGTTTTTATTTATATTTTTGAAAATTTCTAATAGATTAGAAAGATGTGACTTCCTTATATTAACACTTTAACTCATCTCTATTTTTATCATTCTTGGAGTTTTATAGTTCTCTAATTGTTTTCGTCGATATGCTTGGAGAACAGGGTTCACAAATCTGAGAGCTTTGTGATTCCTGGAATCAGTCCTACCGCTTTTTATAAAAAGGGTACGGTGTTCGCTACCTTATAGTTATCTTATGGAGTAGTTTATATTAATGAAAGATTACATTAATTAGCAGCTTGGACCTTTTTCTTACATTATTTTCAAAAATCTCAAATGGATTCACACAGGTCTTTGGGCTGTTTCCATATCCAGAAACTCATCTTGCTAAATTATTATCTGTTAGTACCTTTTTGGGTGCTTTTAATTACTCCCTCTGCTCTCAGTTCCCTATGGTTTGTGAAATCTCTTGCAGGTTTTTGTACCTAATGGGATTTTAAAAATCCTTAATTTTTTTTCTGTCCTTGAACATTTGTTCTCTGAACACTGTTTTTGATCCCTGCAGCATCCATCTTGATGTTAAACAATAGTTGTTTTTGAAAAATTAGAATAAATTTCAGAGTTGGAATATACAGTTGTGCATCAAATAACCTTTGGAGGTTTTTAGTCCATCTTTCCATGCATAAGGGCATGCATGTGTCTGTGCAGTAGCACCTGCAGGATAACTAAAACCTAGGTATGAGCTAATGTTTCTTAGTACTTTGCAGTATTTTTCATTATCAACGTGTTGTATGAACATTGGATTTATATACAATTTATAATTGGAATCTAAGAAGTTTATCTTAATTTTTGAAAAGTGCTAGCAAGACATGCGTACATTCCGCTTGGATGCATTTTTGGCTTTGATCTGTGTGCTAATACTGGGCTATTGTTACTCTCTGAGCTCCTCATGCAGAGACACTGAGTGTGTTGGTTTTACTGGTATTCCAAAAAATACTCTTTTTATATAAAAATAAAGTTTCTTTGTTTTCTTTTTTGTTGGTTTCTCTGTATGTTGGTTTTAGATAACTTGTTAGGTGCAAAAGTAGGATGACAGTGGGCTTTTGAAGGTGAAGGAAAGGAAGACTTAGCTGAAGTGGCCTTATTCATTCCTTCCACTGCTCACTGGTGGACGAAGATGAAGCAAAATGGAGCTGCATTTCACTTAGACTGTTCAGAACTGCCTTTCACTCTTACCTTCTTCACCTTCTGCCACTTCTACTATAGGCTGAGGAAGAAGCTTTCTTACAAAAGGTCATTCTCTTCATTGTTGAGGAATGAAAGGAATTTAGTAAGAGAAGTCTACTTACCTGAATTTTTCTTCATCTCCTTACTTCCTTCTCCTGAGAAAAGCCTTTCACTAATTTCTTGAGGTATTTTTAAAAATATTGTAAGGAAAATAATACCTGCTTGAGCTATCTGAAGAAATGTTGAGAGAATAGATCAGTACTGTTCCTTCCTTCCTTCTCCCCAAGAAGTGAATACGTGTCTCTGTATTACTTACACGTATTAGAGCCATAGAATATCCCAAGTTGGAAGGGACCCACAAGGATCGTCGGGTTCAGCTCCTGGCTCTACACAGGACCACCCAAAAATCAGGCCACACGTCTGAGAGCATTGTCCAAACGCTTCTTCAACTCTGGCAGGCTCGGTGCCGTGACCACTGCCCTGGGGAGCCTGTTCCAGTGCCTGACCACCCTCTGGGTGAAGAACCTTTTCATAACACCCAGCCTGACCCTCCCCTGTCGCAGCTCCGTGCCGTTCCCTTGGGTCCTGTTGCTGTCACCAGAGAGGAGATCAGCACCTGCCCCTCCTGCTTAGTATTCCTGCTGCAGATGTTGCCGTCTCCAAGGCAAAAAAAGGGTCCTGCTTTATGCTTGTTTGTAGAGAGTTGCTCTTTTCTACTGTATTAGACTTTGTTGTTATGAACCTCCTGATGAGTAGGTGTCGTGGTAAGGGGGGCTACACTAGACAAGAATTTAGTTCACTCCCTTGGCTGTTACTATGAAGAGAATTTTTGAAAAATACACCCATCATTGTCTCACAGGAAGGGGTTTTGCATGAATAGTTAAGGTTTTGTAGACAGGGTCCTCAAAAGTGAGAGACCTGTGCTTTCACTCTCACAGAGATTGTTTTTATTCCCCTGAAAGATTTTGGCTAAGGTACATGAGAAGGATAGTGCTGTCTCACAGGAGTTTTTGATAGGAAAATGAAGCTGGCTACTAGCAGTTTCTTTGCTTCCTCACATTGCCAAGCGTAGAACCTAATAGTAAATTCCCCCTTGTATTTGTTGTTTTTCTTGCTCTCCCTCTTTGAACTCTCAAGGTTATTCAGTTATTTTCCTCACAATTTCATTAGGAAATTTGCCAAAAACATCCTTTCTAGGCAGCTGTCTCTGGACCTTTGGAGGCCAGCACTAATGTGCTTCCAGTCTGTAGGGGGTGTTTGGCACAGAATTATGAACTAGGCCTTCAGTGCTTCAGGGGAGAGAGAAGAGATCTCAAACATTTTACCACACCCAGGTGCAAATTTTTGCTGGTCTATGAGCATTTAGAGGCTTTCATCTCTTGTTGTACCTGTTTTGTCCTGGTGCAAGGTCTGTTAACAGCAACAAATTGTTGGTGTGAGAGAATTATAATGGAAGACTTATTTTTCTGATGACCAAATGTTGCTTTGAAGGAAAGCTTTTGTGTGGGAGGGAGTAATTCCAGCAATCTTAAGCTGTTTAGATATAATTTTTTAATGAGGCATTGATTTGTTTTTTTTTAATTTTAAAGCAATGCTCGAAGGTGCTGTCGTGCTGTCTGCATGTAATACTTCATGTAAAATTGATAGAAATATTAAATGTTTTGCCAAAATTATTACTGAGTTAAACGTGTCAGAAAAAGCAAGAAATGCTTTTCAGTGCTTTCTTTCATATGCTGCGCAACAATATAGGCAACTGCCGTACCATATGTACATATAATATATTTGTCAGACTAACTGCTTCTCTTGTTTGACTAAACTGTCTCCTTTCAGCCACCCACACAGAATATGCCTATGGGTCCAGGCGGGATGAGTCAGAGTGGCCCTCCCCCGCCTCCGCGCTCTCACAACATGTCTTCAGATGGAATGGTAGGTGGGGGCCCTCCTGCACCACACATGCAGAACCAGATGAACGGCCAGATGCCTGGTAAGTTTTTCTCCTCGAAGACATTAACACCAGCGTTGCTTGGCAACGGGAACGACATGGGGGCTCAGGGGATACTAGATTGTTGATGACAAAACTGCTTTGAATGCCCCCGAGTACAAGCTCTCTTAGAGTTTGTTAGCTACAGAGCTACGTGACCTGTATTCAGTGTTTATCAGGCTGCCCTTGGGCTTTGATGTAGCTGACACACAGCATTCCTCTGATGAACAGAACTGGCTAAATTTAGTCTGTTTGAAACCATGCAGTACAGCTGGCTTTAGAAGGCTTATTGGGGAAAGGTATTGGCCTGTGGCTGAGTGAATGCAAATCCTTCCGTAAAAAGATAACGTGAAATCATTGTAGCTAAATAATTAGATAATAATAAAATAGATGGATCTTAAAGAGCGAGTTTCAAACATGGGTGAATATTAAAAAGAAAAGAAAAAGAAGAAGAATTAGATCACTTTTATACAGAAAGTCATCCAGTTGCCACTAATCCTCTGTGTTCTTTATTAGTGAAGACATGTTGAATAGTAAGGGATTTGTAAAGAAATGGCATCCAGATTATTGTTCTAGGTATAAATTTTAAGTTGGTTTTTATGCCATCCTGTTTTGTAATAAAACAAAAAGTGCTTGAGAAGTCAAAAACAAAGCAGTGAAACAAGATGATAAAATTCCACATTGTGCCTACCAGTGCTGGCTTTGGGGTAACTACTCCCTTCAGCAGTCAGATCAAAAAGGAGGGAGCCCTGGAAAAGCATGCTTCTTTCTAGAGAGCCTGTTTTCCAGAATTTCCACTCATAAAGTCAAACTGCCTATTTCATGTGAATTGGCTTTCAACTTAAAACTGCGTTCCCAGGATTGCTTTTGTTCAGGACCACTTCATTTTTCTGTATGGAGGAACTTTTCACACAAAAGCGGTTCAGGGTATTGATCCTTCCAGGAAAGGAAACTGCTGTCAAAGGATCTTTGAAAATTCACCTCTCAGTGGTTGCAAGGATAAGCTCCCTGACAATAAACACAGTAAATAACTATGCAAAACTTAAGCTAAAATTATAGTGATTGCTGTAGTCTCTAATTTGTATTTAAATCTTGATAAAATGGACCTGATAGTGACAGGTTTTCTGAGAAGAATAGCTGAATAGTGTCCAGAGGTCTTGTGTAAAAAGTATAGTAAAAGATCTAGCGTAGAAGTTAGTTTCTTCATATATGTTGGTCATGGTCTGCGTTTGGAAGTAGAAAGAGCAATTGCTGCTCCCTAAGCAGAGCAGAGAGATTCTGGTTGAGGAGTCCTCTATCCATCTAAGATCCATCAGCTCCCATGGAGAATAGCATTGCTTCTCACAAATCAGTCTCTTTGACCCTCTAGTGTAATTATATTATTGTTATTATAATGATCTTTTCCAAGGAGAAGGATTACTAAGTCACAATGTGAGCATAATGACTTCACTGCAGAGCCGCAGGGGAGAGAAGTCACTCCTTAAACATACATATTTTGTAATTAGAGAGAATAAGAAAAGAGCGCTTACAAAGATGTGTGAAAGGTAAATAGATTTGTTTGGGTACTCACCTAGACAGATACTTAAATGCAGTTTCCAACTAAGGTTTAATTTAGCCTTTCTTCCAACATACACCTTTTTTGAGTGTCTTTTCCTACCCTTCTCTGTTTAAGGTTGTCTCTGAGGATGAGAAGACAAACTGTTTAGGATAAAGGCATCTCTAATATTGGGAAGGCATGCTAGAATCATTTCGTAGTTACGCTCTGGAGAAGGGGAAAGAGAATCATCTTGTTAAGTGGATAGCTGAACTATTTTTTTGTTTGTTTGCTAGTTTGCCTGTTTGTGAGCCTTTCTGTATTTCATAGACATACTTACAATTATTTATTCAATGTGTGCATTTGCTTTCTTTTTATAGGACACTTAGTGTATTACATGGACACTTTGTAATAGAAACCAGATACAAAACTTTTAAGTGTCTGAAGCGATGATCTGTCCAAAAGGAGTTCAGTCCCTAATGTGCAAGCCAAGAGAATCCAGGGTCAACAACCACAAGCTGACTAGCCTGGAAGAAATAAAATGTAGGCTCTTAAAAATGCTAGCTAAGGATTTCTGGAAGACCTCATCTGAGCAGGGGCTTCCACAGGCCTGAGTATGAGTGGAAGGGCTGATGGGATGATAAACGAGTTGTCTAGTAACAGCCAGTGCATGAGTGTTAAAAAGTTCTGCCATAGGCCTCTCCCATTACCTAAAGGGCAAAGGATGATTTTTCTCACATTTGTGTTCTGGTTAATAAAGAGCCTGAATTCCTGCTGAGGCCCTTAATTGCATAACCCTGACAGATGAGTGTCTGTATCCTCTTACCAGGGAAGACAGTCCTGTGTCTGAGCCTTTTGACAAAAAGGCTGAAAAAGACGAGCCTTTTTCAGCCTGTACTGGAGTTCAGTGTTATCTGTACCTGTGACAGATGATTGGTTTTACCTGAAAAAAAAAAATCTTGTCTGAAGAGTTGCATTCACTGAGTTTGTGTGATGTCGAGTAAGGGTGGTCTGGGTTTGGAAGGAGATGGTGAATAGGGTTTTCCTGGTGTCAAGTTACCTCCCTGAATTCTTCAGCTTGTTTGATAATAAATAGAAAGTTGAAAGGTAAGACTATCCATAGGGTTCTATGACCTTTGTCTTGGCAGTGGTAGGTGTCCTTCCTGAGTAACAGCTGTGTCCAGCGAGTTCTCCCAAATTCTTCTTTACTTCCTACAAATGTAGTCTCAAATGTGCTTAGGCTGACTTAGAGCTTAGTCTCAGGGCTGAGATACTGTCCATTAGTGGTTGAGAGGAAAAAGGACTTCCTGTTATAGTCAGGTAAGATACTTATTCCACTAACTTCAGTTTAGCACAGAATCTAATTAGTATAGCATTTAAAGCAGTTACTTTAATGACAGATATGGACTTCATGTCTCATTCATATTCCATTTTTCATTCATATAAAAAAAATTAACTATTGTGTCCTTATATGCAGGAGAACCTCCTAAAGTAAGTTGGCAAACTATATTAAAAAAGTTATTTGTCAAATATTCTTACTATTTTTCATTTGCAAGGTTTTTTCATACTATGGTCTTAGCTTTACCTCTCTCCTTGTCTTCTAGCTAACCACTAAGAAACTTTGCTTTTCATCCCAGAACAACACATGCCTGTTATTTCCTCTGGCTGCATGAGTGCTTTCTCCTGTTTTGGTGCTACCTTAGACGTGAAGTGTAAAACAGACTGTACCTTGTTTTGCAGGAACAGTGAACTGCACATATGATACCTTTATTACCCTTTTCACTTTCCTTGATAAAATAAGCTTACATGTTCATTTCAGTGAGGTGCCTTGAAAAGGGCAAGAGGATAAACATTCTTAAATGTATTTTCTCTTTCTTCATGTTGGCTTTTAGTAGCTGTGCTCCTTAATCATTGTTGTCTTATTATTTTGCATGTTTTTGTTTGCAGGTCAGTTGGTATTGCCTCTGTGACCTTGTGTACAGCTTCCAGTCTAAGTCCTTATTTTTGCCTTCATTCTGTCCTAGATTAGTCCACTCGTTTCCTTAGCCAAGGCAGAACACAGGAGCTGTTTAAATGTGAAGGCAGATAGTGGTTTTTTTTTTTTTTTGCATGTGAAGATACATAACCAGATCACTGTATCCTCTTACAGCTGTACTGGAATAGTTTCTTTTACATTCCCCTTCTAAGTTTTCTGTATTGTTTAACTTTTTGTAGCTTAACAAGAAAAACCTACAGTATGTTTGGCAACAATGGTGTTGTCTTGGTGAACTCTGTATATGTCAACACTTGCCTTGTTTACAGTCAACCTACTGTCTGTCACATACTCTAGTTGTACATGTCTTCATAAACTCTTCATGTGATGCTTGTCATAAGCATAATCCTTGCATTTTGTGTATTTTTTCACTTCTTGTATTTATATCCAATAATACCTCTTATTAATTTTACTCCTAATAGCTGCTCACTTATCCCAGCTGAAGTAATGAGAAAACTGATCAGATGGCATTGTAGCATGACATAATGTTTGTGCTTTTTGAAATGTGCATCAAGAGTAGATTTAATTCAGAGAACAGTCCAGTTCCAACCTGTGTTTCAGGAAGAGGGGGAATAAAGAGTGAAGACGTGTAGTTGACCTCCTGGGTATATGAACATGTTGCTCTTTGTTTGCAAGCATGAGAAGTGAGCTGATAATTTGTTGGCTGTCCTTCTAGTCATCTCCCACCCTAATAATCTATAGCCAATATTATGCAACTGTATTTACAGTTGTCATGTTCAAACAATGTTAAATATGCCTTCAACCATTTTTATTCTACATGTATTTGTACCATATCAATGTTAATGCTGCCCTGACTTTAGAAAAAAACTGTTACTTTCAGAAAACTGTCTGGTATGGTTTATTTGAATAAACAGAAATGTTACAGCAGTTTTAACAACTATAGCTGCAATAGAGCTACTGACCTAGCTCTTGAACTGATCTTGTGCTATTCAGGCTGAAATTCAGGGTGTTTTGTGCAAGTATTAGACTAGTTTTGCATATGATATGGACATAAGATGAACTGTATGATAATTTACACCTTTGTTTTACTAGCTTCAGCTGCTCTAAAAAAGAATATGTATTACATAGTAGAACTTAACTTTGACTGTTAACTATTTTTTTTAGAAGTTAAAAAGGTTGGGAGATCATGAGCAAACAATTCTTAGCTCTATTTTAAAGTAATTGTATTTAATAACTTTTATTTAGTTTTGTGATTGGTGCGACTGTTTGCTTGTTGTATAGTGCTTAATGCAGAACCTTTTTCTTCCCCCTCTCCACTTTTCTTTCTGAAGGGCCTAACCATATCCCTATGCAAGGACCTGGACCTAACCAACTCAATATGACAAACAGTTCCATGAACATGCCTTCGAGTAGCCATGGGTCAATGGGCGGCTATAATCACTCAGTGCCATCCTCGCAGAGTGTGCCAGTGCAGAATCAGATGACTATGAGCCAGGGACAGCCGATGGGCAACTATGGTCCCAGACCAAACATGAACATGCAACCAAATCAAGGTAAATTAAGTGCTTGTTTGCCTCTGCAGAAAGGAATCGTCTCGCTCAGACTTTTCTTAACAGGTCTTTTCTTGTAGGTTTCCTTCTCTAAGTGTGCTTGTCCCATGTAGGACTCTACATCTCCGTTCTCCGATATGTCAGAGACTTTTTATTTGTTTGCAGACACTGAACTGTTGTCAGATGTTGTGTGAGAATCTGGGATTGCATCTGCTTTCATGGTTGTAAATTTGAACTACTGTTTATCTTTCTCAGACTTTACACTTCTATCTAAGTGTTATTATTGCTCGAGTTGAGAAAATACATCTCTGTACTCTTCAGTCTCTTGGGTGAATCGAAAAATTAAAAGTCAGGTAGCCCTCAGATTTTTGTACGTAATTAATCTTTGTTCTTTGCTGCATGCTGTTTTAGCTTGGAATGTCTGTTAATCTTAAGAAATAAAATTCAGTTCCAGGAACAAATCTGCTACTCCCTACTGTTTTCAGGAGATGTCCTTGTGTATATAGTAAAATTCAAAACTAATTTTGTATCTAGGATATTTACATAGCACAAACAGATTATGTATTCTGTTGACAGTATGGTCCGTGTTGAGGTGCAAGAATTAAAATATTGCATTAGTCACAACAGACCAAATTATTAAATTGCATATATACTGCCTATTCTTATAAACGTGCTTTACAAGTCAGCAAGCAGTATTTTCTGCTTACCTGTGAAGTCTGTTTCTGCACTGAATCTGGACATACCACCCACTAGAAGACACACTGTAGAATTTTTAAGCAAGGCTTCTGCTTACAGCAAGTATTTTTTTTTTTTTTTTCAGTCTGTATGAACTCATACAGACTTATTAGCTGAAGGATATGACTTGAGTCGAGGTTTTTGTCTTTTCTGATGCTGGAGAACATGGTTTTTCTCTTTTTTTTAAGGCTCCCTTTCTGGTCATTGTGGGAGTCAGGGAGGGAACCTCCAGTGGCATAGATTCTTATCACAGTATAGTTTCATTGGAGGCCTTAGCTCCGCTTTGTCACGTAGATGCCATTTGTTTCTGACATATACAGACAGAGCAGTTTGTATTGAGCAGTTTGATCATTAGATCACCAAGAGGTTCAAAGCAGAGTGAAGATTAAGTTAATATAAGACCAAAAACTAGTCAAGATGAACCAAGTGTTTCTGCAGTTTTCTTACCAGTAGAAAAAATGTGGGAAGTCTTGATGAGTCTTTTGTTGCCCACGTTGTTAATGACATTTTTCTTAAAATTTAACAGTAAAGGAAACAAAAGATAGCCACATAGCATGGGAAACCATTACAAATGTGAATATTTTTGACTCACTGAACTCACAAGTTATCATTGTATTCTAGGCAATACAGAATGGAGTAATTTTGTAAGCATTGTAGGATGCTTTAGAAAAGCCCTCTGCATGTTCAGTTTAAATTTCTTAGTTGCAGAGAGTTAGCAATAAATAGGTAGCGGTATGTGTGAGGGAGACATCAACCAAGTTGCTGCACGGAAAACAACTTACTTTGTGTGACTGGCTTACCATTTAGGACTAGTGATTATTCCATCTCGAAATAGTGTTCTTTACTCTCTTCCTTACAATATTCCCCTGCTATATTTTCAGAACTCTGTCAAACTTGAAAATTCCTCACTGGAAATTAGGCAGAAAGATATTTAAAAGGTTTCTGTTCTGAACAAATAATAGTACTGAAGTGGCTTTGAGGAGTAAAGAATAAAGTGGTATCTAACCAAATTATAGGCTCAAGAACAAAAGCAAAATCTCTCGTTAGAACAGGAGCTGGTACCATTGCCTGCACTTAATGTGAAAGCTTACTGTGACCATAAGTTCTTCTAATTTTGCCAAATTTTGACCGTTTAGGTTCAGATTTTTTCCATCTCAAATGTCTGCTTCAAGGCTGAGTATTTTGCGGAAGTTTCACAGAAGTGGAGAGACACTTCTGACAGTCGGGTGAAAAATTACATTCTTCAGAATATTTCAATGGGGCACAAAAACATTAGTAAATGGAGAACTTCATATGTAAATCGTGGAGTTGTTTGGTCTGGAACGGACCTTTTAAGATCAGCTAGCCCAACCGTGTTGCTTTAGAGCAAGGCTTTGAAACTGGTCCCTTATGCCAGTAAGGTGCTGTTTGCTGTTTCAGTGAAAATGTTGTCCCAAGTTAGTCAAGTTTCAAGTATCTGTGGGGAAAAGTGTCCTTAAGTCTGACGATGTGCATGCTTGTTATGTTTTGGTAGCTAAAGTTTTTGACCTATTCCAAGACACGTTTGTTTAATACCTTTCCTCCATTTTCTACTTTTGCTTGTTGTATTTGTTTTGAGATTTGGTGGCAAATTAGTGGAAATATTTTTTGTATCTTCCCTCTCTCATGACTCCGAGACAGGAGGGAAAGAATGGCAGTTAAGTCTGTGGTAAGTCTCTGAGACCATGATAGATAAAAGTAGGTGGCCAGAATTTCTTAATTAGTAGTGTGTGCTGCCGTTCAGAAACAGAAGTGAACCGGTGTTTTCTGAACTTCAGTATTGCTGTCAGGAAGCAGTTGTGAATGCCTAAGCACACTTTGTTTCTTTGCCATATGAAGAGGTGATCCATATTGAGAATGAGAGCTTCTACTATTTCTGTCAGTTAATAACAGCACTAGCTCAGTATATTGCTAAATATTCTGAAAGATAAAGTCTTAGCATCTCAAGTTGGCTGTTAAAAATTAGTAGATGTTTTTCACCTTAATCTTTCCCTGCATGGGTTCCCCATCTATAAAGGAGTGAGTCGGATGGTGAGATTATAATACTGTCTGATTTCACAGGAATGTTGTGAAAGTATATTCATTGCGAAGATTTGGGCATTTTAGTTATCAGTGCCATAAGAAAGCCCATGAGTAAATTAATAGTTCTGTCTTCACAGCAGTGTTTGAATAAGCATGGCATCTCACACTGAACAATTAGGAGGAAACAAAATATTGAGTAGCTTTTCAGTGAATAATATCTACTGTTACTGAATGAGGCTAGGACTTGTAGAAAAAAAAACATGCTATCACAAAGCAGAAGAAGACACCATAACATGCAAAAAGGTTTGATCTAACTTTCGAGCGTTTTTAATGTAACATTTTATGTGCAGCTTTCTAGCAAAACGTCTTACTGTATATATATGTATTTTGAGGCAGATGCTGATAGGAAAAAATTAAAAAGTGCTAATTAAGGAATATGATGCATAGTAACCTATTGTTGGATTTATATTCAGTCTACTCTGTACTCCTTGTTGATTTGCACTATTTTATAAAATGCTAGCCAGAGAAATGTCTTAAATGAGAAACAAAGTTTTCACAGTATTGTTTCTGTATAGTCAGTCAACTTACAAGAAGAATTTTAGTCATTTTGGAATTACAAAGCAGAATGTATTAAGTGGAAACTTCTGTGGGTGACACTCAACTAAAAAGCTACTGTAGCAGCCTGGGACATCTGCAAGGAATATTGGCTACCTTTCTGGAAAAGACAGGAAGCAGCAGGAGCTGATTGAATGTGGCAGAAGCTCCTTTTTTATGGGTGCATTTCTTCTTTTGTATGGCAAGCTACTTTCGCTATGTTGAATGAAATATTTCAACTCTTGCCAATTTTTGACTTTTCGGATGGGAGGTGTAAGCATAATTTTCTGTAACCTGAAACTTATATGGAAACTCCTTCTATTTATATTGAATAAATCTTTCACAGTCATAGATTCATAATTCAGATGCTTTAAGAGTAAGGACCAAGAAAATAATAGCTTGGCAATCTCAGAAATTTTGTTTCTCAGATTCTTTTGCTGGAGTCCATTCCCTTGCCAGAAGTGCTTGAAGCAAGTTGCCAAACTCCCTGAGTTATTATTTAATGAGTATCCTACATTGCTTTGGGTGAACTGATATCCTTTTGGGGAATGGGTTTCCTTTTAACATCTGAACTCTACATGAGAATGTGATGTTGACTTGGTCATTTGCAGAAGACCAGTTATGGAGCCTGTTGCTGAGATATTTTTTAATGGCAGTCTCATTTATATGAACTTGCAAAAATTCCAATAAAATTTTAGAGCTCATTTGATTACAAGCAAATATGAAGAGATCACAGAGGTGGCTGACTAGGCTGGTGCAGAATCCCTTATCTCCTTTTGTTGTCCACAGAGAGAAAAGGACAGGGCATGTCCAATATTATCCGAAATGCAAACTTATTCAGGGTATGACAGATCAGGATGAAATGTTTTCTGAGGCTGAGGCTCGTTTGTGAGTGTCTCGCCGTCTGTTCATTCCCATGTAAGCAAAGTCTGTTAGTTCCAATACCTGAACTGCTTACAGTAGCTGTGGTGCCATGGACAAAGCAGGGCAGTCTCAAATTTTCAGACATCTAATGTATTAAGGAAAAATAAAATTGCCTCCACATTCTGAACTGCCAGTGCGCTACAGCTGGCTTTGTAGAATGTCTAGTTGTAGAAGACACTGCAGTTCTCATACCTTGAAAAAACAAAGATATAGAGAGGTGTCATGGTTCTGTCATCTTTCTTCCCAGAGAGACACG
>VXAL01019069.1:5285-15871 GCA_013399475.1 Chauna torquata
AGGATCTTTGTGGGAAAGTGAAAACATGGTATTTCTTGCTTTCAAAAATCTAAAATTTTTGAAGTATAGGTGGCATTTGCATTAAAAGGGAAATTCCAAATTGAGGTTATAGCTTGCTTTTCAAAAAAATGCTCCTGAACTCTATCAGTTGATAGTTCTTTAATGGTAATATCAATTATAATATGCAGAATATGCAGGCCAAGTTTAAGGACACAGGCTTGCACCACTGAAGTCAATGTGAGTTTTGGCACTGAATTCAGTGAGATCTGGTTCAGACACTAAATGAAACTGAATATATAATTTGTTCCAGTCCTTTGTCTAAACAGGGGCCTGTCCTACATACCAGCACTGGCACCTCTTTGCTAAGTAGATGTTTTACTTCATTACCCTTCAGAGAGATTAATTCTCCTTTCAACACAGCAAAGACGGACTTGATTCCTTTTCACTTACCCGAAACAGTGCAAAACCTGCATGTATTTATGCATTCCTGGACGTATATATGATGGCAGAGTTTGAACTGAGTGCCATAAACGCTAGAAACAGAAATGCCAAAAGGGCTGAACAATGCTGTGGAAGAGAGGTCCAGCATACTGACTGTATTGAAAATTGCATCTGTTCTCAGCAGCAGACATCATCAGATTGTTGCTGCTCTGCACAGAAACCAAGAGAACTAGGGCAATGTTGTTGCATCCATATTTATTTACTTCAGTGCTGCACACATACTAATGCACTTTCTCCTGTGATCTGCAGCTTGCCTGCCTTGTATATAATGAAAATGTGGATGCTGTACTGATCACATAGTATTTCTGATGACTACAAACACAAATTTACCTCCCTGTTGTCTCCTTTCTCTCCAGTAAAAGCATTTCACCCCAACTGCCTGTTTTGGACCGTATGGCAACTCCTCGGGCTGAGGTGAGTACTCTGCACAATCTGTCATAGGGTAGGAGATGAAACTCTGTTTTACTCTGGTATCTCTTTGATCAAGATGCCTTTTCTAATTAGAGCTTGGGGAAGGAAGGGAAAGTGAAATCGGCTTGGGAAAGCAATTGTTTTAAATGATAGGGAATGAAATAGAAGATGGAAAGAAGCATTCTGTTCTTCCTTAAATGAATAATAAGGAGGTCCAGTGTGAAGTCAGAATGACAGGAGGTTCAAAATTAAAAGAAATGTACAGCTCACTGCCAAATGGTCCACATTTACATAGTGATACCCATAAATTAAATTTAAAACAAGCAGAAGCTTCAGTCTCATGGACTTCAGCATATGTTTAGAAGCTTTGCGGGTGAGGCATCTTAGTAATTTCTGTAACATAAGGGCTCTACCAAAAAGTGCCTATAACCTTGTTTTTTGCTGTAAATTGTCTTGGTATTAAGCACATGGAACTGCCTTGTAACCACTACACTTGTCTGAGCATGGACTTACTTTCTGGAACATGCGAGTTTTTCATGTAAGGTTAATAAAAAAAGATGCAATTGCTTTGATGTTGTTTTGTTTTTACACTGATAATAGCAGCTCTTGAATCAGTCATCTCTCTTGGATTTTATGTATTCTTTTGTTAGTATTTAATCTATCCACCAAAACTTTTCAATAGATGAAAGAAAGGCTTTTGAAAGGGCTATTAAGTAGACATATGAACTGCTAACATGATAGTTGTTGTCTTTTTTTTATTAGGAGAACTGTAAAGAGAGTCTTACTAGGTCCTGAAATTTGACATTAACAAGACGGAAAGAACCATCTCAACACAGAATAATAAGAACAGCTTTTCATTTTTGCTCTTATAAGAGCATTTAAATGGCTACTGTGTTCTTGAAGGACAATGGGGGAGAAGTGTGTTTTTGATAACTCAGCAACTTTAATTACTCAAGAACAGCTTGTTGAGGTGGTAGCATGTGCTTACCTCCATTTTTTTTTATTTTTTTATTTTTTCCTGAAGGGGGCATCTAAGTTCCATTTTAACTACACATCAGTTTCCCAGACTTCCCCAAATCTCTCAGTTCAACATACAGGCCTGGAAGCTGAATGTGAAAAGAACAGTTAGTTACTCTTAAATTAGGACACAACAATACTACAGCTTCTTAAGGCTCTCTGTGACATTTTGCAGCAAATCAGAAAGCTGTAAGACTGCAACCAGAAATAATACATATTTTTTTGATTCTTGGGATTTCAAGTTGTCAAGTTTTCAAGTTGTCAATTGTCTTTAGCTCCATTGACTTACTTGCTCTTATGTGTTTTCAATGTCGTTGTTTCTCTGGTGTTCTGTGTCCTGCCACTTTAACAATAGTAGCATGTAGTCGTTTCAGAGCCATGCTTATCCTACTGTTTTCATTACTCCCTCAAAGCATTTTTGTGTGTGCTGAGTAGGAGAAGAACCTGTGAGAACTGCAGACTCCAGTCATAGATATGACCTTACCCCAGAAATAGATCTATGATGACAAATTACATACTATCCTGCTGGTTTACACTCTGTGCACCTCAAGAACAGAACAGAAAGAAAGATTCACATTTATAATTCTATGAATTAATAATTTCAGTGTTACTACTTTCCATAGGCACTATTTGATTTTTCTGGAACCAATAAACTGGAACTCAGCTTTAAGAAGGGAGACTTGATCTATCTTCTCAGCAGAGTAAACAAAGACTGGTTGGAGGTAAGACTGCGATAGTGATACTGAATTATTAACATACCTTGAAATACATGAGCAGAAAGGGCTATCCTAGTCCTTGGGACTTTTCCCCTTCTTTCAAGGGGAAACTATATCATATTCAGGTGTCACTGCCAGGAATAAATCCTTGACTCCAAATTTGAAATTGTTTCCTTCCGTGATGTTTTTAGCTTACAAATTTCCTGCCCTCCAGATTTCAGTTTTCGTTTGCATTTGCTTGTACTGGAATGTTTTTAAATTCTTTGGAAGTGATTAGAACACAAAAAGGCCTCAAAAAGGAAATGGAAACTCCATTTCAGTGATTAATTGGTTTCTTGCCTCAGGGTGAGTTGCTGTATACTTCATGCTTCATACCACAACACACGTCAGCTTGATTACAGAGAGCGTGGGCAATGCAGCACTGTTCTGAAAAAGAATGAGGAGAGCATACTGTGTGTTTGCTGATATGGTATCTCTGCTTGCTCAAACACCACAGCCTTCCTTATTAACCATCTGACTTTCATTTTTTACACACAGTTTCACTCCCTTGCCTTGTATTTGGCTACACAATTGTATAATCTTTGTGTAGAGGTGGCATCAGGTCACTTCCGTAGCCTTTATTTTCTTGCTTATAGCAAAAAAATTGTAACTGTTGTTTCCATGGAAATTAATTGAATTTCAGAATATATCATATGTGGCCAAAATGACAAATTTTTCTTCATTCTGACCCTTCCTGTCTTTCCAGGGAACAGTTGGTGATGCAACTGGGATTTTCCCATGTGCTTTTGTGAAAATCATAAAGGATTTACCACAGCAGGAAGACACAGTTAATAAAGTACGCTGTTATTACCATGATGAGACAGTAAGCACTATCAGGTAATAAGAAAATAGTCTTCCATGTTACATCTGAAGAGATGCCAATAATTCTCTGTTCATGATATGCAAAGATTAGATTTGTTCTTGTTACAGGGAAATCTCAGTGGAAGAGGACCTGAGCAGCATTCCGTTATTCAAAGATCTCATGGAATTGATAAGGTAAGTGCAAGCAGTAGTTGCATATTTAATATCATTTAAACATTTGTCAAGTTCCTTCCAGTCCTAGATTTTCTACGTCCTGCTTGGCCATCACCATGTTTTGGATGTGAAACACTTTTGAAGAGTCCTAAAGACTTTGTAATTTGACTTGGCTGAGGGCCGTCTGTGCAGACAGTGGTCTGCCTTCAGATTGTCAGGAAGTGCTCTATGCCACACACTTCTAACTTGGTTGTGCTGTGTAGAATTTTTTATTTCTTGTTTTAAGATCCGAACCATGCTCCCAAGCAAGCATCTTTTGTCTAATATACTTCTTCAGGATGAAGGACACCGCCTTAAACACCTATTAAACTAGTGTTGAACATCAAAACATTAGAACATCAAATATTAGTAATAGAACACCTGTGTCAATATTTTTCCATTCCTTAACCTACCCTCCCCTCAAAAAAGGCAACCATAAGTAGGCCAAAGTGGAGAGTAACTACAGTCAACTCATACCTATGGAGATTTTATCAAACTCACAGAGTAATTATGCTATGCACGTGGAGTTACTGGAGATGGTTCTTACAGGATTCTTAGCTTAAGTACGACCCAGCTTGAATGCAACTGTATGATTTCTAGTATTAGCTGTATCAAGAATGCCTAAACACCCAAGGCTTAATATGACTTTTAGCACAATTAATTAGATTGCCAGTACACTGTTCATCATACATCACGTCCCAGGCATTCCTTGATTTCTGGGGATCAATCCATTTCTTTTCTACCAGGAAAGAGTTTGACCAAGATGACATTGTTCTGAATTACCGGGACCTTGATGGTGATCTGATACGGCTGCTCTCTGATCAGGATGTTGAGCTCATGGTGTCTCAGAGCAGGAGAAAGCCCTCTGAGAAGCATATCTTTCCTTGGAAGCTGCACGTCACTCACAAAGATGACTTCAGTGTCTACAACACTAGTCCAGGAATAGGTGCTATTCAAACAGTTAGAGCAACATGAGTGCTGTAGAGTAGCAGTTCCAGTAGGTAGCTGCATTGTCCTTCAGTAATCCTTCTCTGCAGTTTCCTTTAACAAGCCTTTGAAGTGAGCTTGAAAAGAGTAACAGTAATATATTACCTTTCAATGTAAAATCTGTGCTTAGCTTCTTGGGCTGTTTAGTGCTCTTCTGTAATAGAGACATCTATATAAAGACCAGAAAAATTGAGGAATAGAGAAGTAAAATCACTGGACATGTTCACAAAGCAAGTCAGTGTTAGCATGCAATAGAGATTTAGTGTTCTGAGCCCCAAGACCTGCTCTAATCTCCATCCTTGTTCCCAGAGCCAATTACTTGCTCAGAATGTCTTCATAAGCTTTTTTTTTCTAGACCACCACCACTTTCTCTTTACTTGCTGGTATGAATGTTTATGTGCCATTGCTTATGAATGCAGTAGTTACTTCTGTCGCATGGGAGGCTGACTGGTCATTCAGAGTTTGTTCTGGAAGCATCAAGAAAACTTTTTCTTATTTCAGTGAAGAAATTACAGCCCACTTTTGCGTTCTTCTTTCCACTGGCCAATATTTTGAATTCTGTGAATCAAATCTAGTACACATGCAGTGTTACTTATAGACTTCTTGTAATTGTACAGTCTATTTGTTTCCATATTCTGGGATAATTTGTGTGGTGACTATCTAAATAGTAATTTCTTCTCTGTCTCTCTTCTTCTACTTTCTGACACCTTGTTGCAAAATAGAACGAACAAGAAATTACTGTATCAGATTCTTCAACAATAAAGCTACGTATGTGTTTATTCTATCAGTTTCTATTAGTGTTTTTTTTCTTGGGGGGGTGGTAAATAACTCGTGCTCTTTTTTTTCTTGAAAGAAAGAGAATTTGGAAGAAGAGTTCAAATGTTACCTATTCAGCTTTTCTTAAGCAGGAATTCATTACTGAAAGAAAAAAAATCTTCCTGTCTTTTCTTTAATGGTTATGCAATTAAAACGTTTTCTTCCTGAACAAATTTACTGCTGCTTGTTAGAATTACAAATTATGTATATTTTATGTAAATTGTATGATACCTAAAATGCTGTGTGTTGAAAACACCATACAGTCATGGTGTTAAAAGGATACCATCCTGTATAAATATAAACAGTAAAAAATAAGGCGTTAAAAAGGGTTTTCAAATATTGTGCTTTGGATTCATCTGTTAGTTTCCATGGCGTTAAACTGCACTTCCCCATTTAAAATAAATGTTTGTCCTTGACCTGCTGCTAGAATTTGTACAGACAAAAGGGAAGGCTGGCAATTATCTGGAAGTACTAAGAAACGGTTACCTAACTATGTATGAGTAACTAACCTGCCATTCCAAAAACTGTTGAAATAATATTTTCTCTTTTTCTTAGATGCTACCTGTAATGCTATCAGGTAACAAGATCTTCAACAACAACAGAAGCATTTAAGGTGACTTATCCCTTAAGCTTGTTTTGGTTTTCTTCCTGATATATATGCATAAACTTATTTCTATACATAAGCTTTAATTTTCTGTTATCTGTAGCCCTGCATTTATGCATACTGCTTTTATGCATATGTGTCTGTTGGAAACGACGAAAATAATTTATATTTAAAGATAAGCATATAGTTTGCTATATTGGGATCCATAAATCATTTCTTACTTAACACTTTGTTAAGCATGTAGTATACATATATATATATATATATATCAGTATACCAATGTTGTACAGACTTGTATAAGAAAGTGCTCCTTCTCCAAAGAGTTGTAACGTGCTGCAGGACACATCTGCTTTCCAGGTGCAACAATTCCACCTGAAGAATCCATGCATATTAAATTTCAGAGCTAGGTAACACATACACACAAGAGATACGGGTTGTCTTCCTTTTTCCAATGGTGAAGGTTTAGTGGATGTTATTTTACTAAAATGTTAGAAAATGTAACTTCCCACTTTAAAGGCATTGTAGCAATATAGTTTAGAATGGAGATGGAATGATATACAACGATACTGTTATTAATCTTGCATCTGGTGATATGCTTGAGAATTCACTGTAAGTTTGAAACCTAATTGGTGCACGCATGCATGCAAAGCTTCTGGTGTGCAGGATTGCCTATTACCTGTTCCTGGAGTTCAACAGAGCAAATAACATCTGAAAATTTTCACGGACGGCTAGAACCTCTGATGTGACCAGCAGCTTAGCAAGTGTGTTTGAAGACGGAGGAGCTGTTTGAGTGAGGAAGGAAAGGGAGGGAAAATGTCTTCTGGGAAACAAGAAACCTATTTTCTGTGGGTGTAGGGAGAACATATACAAACATACTGGCCTTTGAAAGTCTGAGCAGGAGAATTCTTGTCTGCCTTTATATTGTAATGCAAAGTAAATTCTGCTCATCCAGCAAATTCACATATTTACCTCCTCGTTTACAGGTTTTATAGGCACACCTCCTGATAGTCCCAATGACACATGGTTTCCTCAGATACTCTCAGATCCTCCTTCTTGCTCTGCACATGCTTCCCTTATTCACAGAATACTTTTTTTTTCCCTTGTATATTGATGTAGTTCTTGTAAGAGGCTAACTATGCTAACTATGGTTTTGGTTAGTAATACGGGGAGAAGGTCCAGTAGCAGTGCAGGACAGACAGACTCAAGAGTTATATTCTGTATCTGGGGTCCCGTCTTAGCCCGCTATAGTTTACCCGTGACAGCGCAAACCTGACTGTGTCTTTCACAGAATTGCAGAATGGTCGAGGTTGGAAGGGACCTCTGGAGGCCATCTGGTCCAACCCCCTGCTCAAGCAGGGCCACCTCGAGTAGGTTGCCCAGGACCACATCCAGGCAGCTTTTGAAGATCTCCAAGGAGGGAGACTCCACAACCTCTCTGGGCAAACTGGGCCAGTGCTCCATCACCTGCACAGTAAAGAAGTTGTTGTGGTTTAACCCGGCAGGCAGCTAAGCACCACACAGCCGTTCGCTCACTCTCCCCCCAGCAACCCAGTGGGATGGGGGAGAGAATCATAAAAAAAAAATAAAAGCTTGTGGGTTGAGATAAAGACAGTTTAATAGGACAGAAAAGAAAGGAAAAATAATGATAATAATGATAATAGTAAAAGAATATACAAAGCAAGTGTACACAATGCAATGCACAATGCAATTGCTCGCCACCTGCTGAGCGATGCCCAGCCCGTTCCCGAGCAGTGGCCCCCCTTTGCCCCGGCCAGCCCTCTCAGTTTTATTGTTCAGCATGACGTCATATGGTATGGAATATCCCTTTGGTCAGTTTGGGTCACCTGTCCTGGTCCTGTCCCCTCCCAGCTTCTTGTGCACCGCCAGCATCCTCGCTGGCAGGGCAGTACGAGGAGCTGAGAAGCCCTTGGCTCTGTACAAACACTGCTCTGCAGCAACTGAAAACATCACCATTATCTTCATCAAAAAATCCAAAGCACAGCATTGTGTGAACCTCTATGAAGAGAATTTAACTCTGTCCCAGCCAAAACCGTGACAGAAGTGCTTCCTGAAGTTGAGAGGGAACCTTCTGTCTTCCAGTTTGTGCCCATTGCCTCTTGTCCTGGCACTGGGCACTACTGAAAAGACCCTGGCTCCATCCTCTTTGCACCCTCCCTTCAGGTATTTGCACACATTGATGAGATGCCCCTGAGCCTTCTCTTCTTCAGGCTGAACAGTCCCAGCTCTCTCAGCCTGTCCTCACAGAAGAGGTGCTCCAGTCCTTTCATCATCTTCCTGGCCCTTCATTGGACTCTTTCCAGTGTGTCCATGTCTCTCTTGTGCTGGGGGACCCAGAGGTGTGTGTTGAGGTGTGGCCTCAACAGTGCTGAGTACAGGGGAAGGCTCACGTCTCTTGATCTGCTGCTGATACTTTGCCTAACGCAGCCAAGAATACTATGAGCTTTCTTAGCTGCAAGGGCACATTGCTGGCTCATGTTCAACTTGGTGTCTTCCAGGACCCTTATCTCCTTTTCTGCCAAGCTCCTTTCCAGCTGGGTGGCCTCCAGCATGTACTGGTGCCTGGGGTTGTTCCTCCCCAGGTGCAGGACTTTCCCTTATGGCTACCTAAATTTCAAATGGAACTTATTATTGAAGGCTACTAGGCTAAGCTTTAAAGCTGGATTTAAAACAGTGTAGCTACCCTGGATGTAGGATAACTTCAGATCAACTCTTCTCACCAGTTTTGGTTTGTTTTCTCTATGTACTATAGAAATCATAATAACTTGATTGCTGAAATCAGTAAAACTTTACAGGTTTTAAAATGTTACTCAAATTAGAGGATTGTAGAGATAAAGGTAGCCTCTCCTCCCCGCTCCCCGCCCCAAATTATATGTATGTGTACAGACATAAAGTGTGGAATGATCCCCACCTTGAAGATTGTCTAGACTACAATAAAGCAAGAAACAACACTGGAGTAAAAAACGGAGAATTCTTTCCTATTCTTTCTCCCTTCTGCGGCAGTCAGTCTTCCCTTTTTCTGACCCTTTTTCTGAAAATACACTAGTCCCACGATCTGCTAATTGTTAACACGCAGATTAGCAATGACATACTTCCTTCCCCTCCCTTCCCAGCTAAACAGTCCCATCTAAGTAGATGCTTTGGGGGTTAAAATAGGAAGTATAGACTCTGCAATTACGCAAGCAACTCCTTTCCTTGAAAGGGTGTGGTCTGCTTCTTTAAAACTGTCATTTGAAGGTATAGAAGATGCATAGAAGGTATAGCACTTATTTTAAAGACTTATATGCCAGGAAAATCCTGTAGTTGTTTATAGCTTCTGTCTCCAATTCTAGGGAAGTGTGTTTTTGCTGGTTTCTGCATCAGCAGATTCTGATGCTGTTGGGGGACGCTGGACAGGGAAAGTCACCAATCAAGTTTTATCATCTGCCTCACAGACAGCTCTGTATCCAGGTAAAGGAACTGCTTCTTTCTGGGGAAGGCAAAATAGCAGAGTCTGCTCTGGTTCAAAGGCTTGGGAGAAGTTAAGGGGTCTCTTAGCTGTGATGATTATTTAAGCCAGCTTTTTCTGGTGTCAAGAAGCAGCATTCAAGAATCTGAAAGTCAATGGGAATTTAAAAGGAACTTTGTCCATGCTCCCCTAAAGTAGAAGAAAGCTAAAGACTATATGTTCCCTGAGCACAAGAGTCTCAGCTTTGTGAGTTTATTATACTTTTGAGAGAGCAATGAGAGATGGCCAAAATTGCTTGAATTCCAGTATTGAAGAATGTGGTCCATGGTCATTGAATTGTTCAATCTACTCTGGATCTTTAAAATCTACAAAACAAGAGCAATACTTTTTTTGGAATTATTCCTACGATTTGCAACTTGTTTGAGGAGGAGCTGGAACAGTAGCATGTTGAAGAGAAACCTGAAAGTGAATCAATATGGAAATTCAACCCCTATAGCTCTCAGGAGGTTTGTGGTTAGGGAATGTATTTTTAAGGAAAGAAAGAAAACAGAGCAACATTGGGGTTTATTAGGAAGGCTCTAAGCATGAAGAGCAGAAAGATGAATTTGAAGGCTCAGTTCTTTTCACAGATTAGGACTGTTTCTTGTTACTAGTCTTAGCTGAAAGAATCCCTGCACTTTCTTGGAGATGCACATTTACTTCTTCAATCTTCGCTCATTTTGCAGGTTCACACAATAAGAAGATAGGCTTTTTTTTGACTTACAGTAAAGGTTTTAGAGAAGTTCTTTCTGAATTTTGTCACAATAAGTACATGGTAGGAGTTCTTTCTGAACATCACTTAAACACAGAATAGTGCCTAAAGTTCCCTAATTCAGTTTTACTTCTCTTTACATGAAGTGAAAACAAGAAGCTCCACAATAAGCTGAAAAAGAGCGTTCGCAATGAAAACGTTTATCTTCTGAATTAGGATCAAACTTGTGTGCAAAGGACAGTATGAACATGAAAGAGGTTTTCA
>VXAL01019076.1:0-13375 GCA_013399475.1 Chauna torquata
GCCCCGGCCCGCCCGGGCAGAGGGCGTCGTGCCGGAGATAACGGCGGCGGCACGGCCTCGTCACCGCGTCGCGCCTCCGTCACGCGCCGCCTCGCTCACCGCGCGCGAGGCGGAGGGGCGAAGGTGTCCCTTCCCCGCCCGATGGGATCCGGCCAAGTCTGTGCCCCCNCGTACGCCCAGCTGCAGTTCGGGGTCCGGGCTGTCCCGGGGTGGCACGGGCGGCACATCGCTCTGACGCCCTCGTCACGGGGTGATGGGGACCGGTGGATGCGGCGGTCGATGAGCCCCGGCCCTTCACGCCTCTGGCCCCCCAGGGAGCGGCAGGGGAACTGAGGCATGGAGGGCGCGGGCAGCCCCATGGAGGGCAGCGGCCAGGCCAGCCCTAGGCACGAGGACCGGCGGGACCGGCGCGCGGTGGGGAAGTGACGAGTCGCGGGGTCCAAGTCGACGTCTTCCCCAGATGTTCTCAACACCTATAAAACGCGATTAATGCTGATACGCTCGTCTGAAAAAAAAGGGAAATTGTCCCCGAAATGGGTGAAAGTTCATGGGCAGTTGCGGAGCCTGGACTTCGCCCATCAGCCCAGGCCCCTCCTGCCCCGAGCGGCGGAGGAGGACAAAAACATTTGGCTAATGAGTTACGGAGCGGAGCGCGGCCGGCCTTCCCCCAGGCAGCCCTGCCGTCGCACTCCACCGGCCCCAATCAGGACCCAGGCGATTTTGCAATCTTGGACGCTATTTCTGTGCCGTTGGAGTTTAAACTTTGCCACTCAGGTCAGGGCACCGTGGAGGAGGAGGTGGCCGGGCTTGGCGTCCGCCCCGCCGCCTGCGCGCCAAGGGGGTTCAGAAGCCGGGACGGATCCGTGGGCCCCCGCTAGGGCTGGGATCTCACGCAGGTACGTCCCGGCTGCCAGCGCTCAACAGGGTCCCGCTGTCGGCGTGGGGCCAGCGGGGCTCGCTGGAAGGACTGGGGGTAGAGGATAGGGTGCAATAAACCCCCTCCCCGGGCTGGCTGGCCAAACATCACGTTGATGACAGCCATCCCCAAACCCGGCTTGAACGACCCTTGACGGGTTGGGAGGGCCGGTTGGGTGGTTGGGTGGTGGGCTGGGTGGGGGTTAGCTGACGGGTCAGTCGGCGGGTTGGTTATTTGGTCAACCAGTCGGTCAGTTGGCCAACGGGCTGGCCATTCGGTCTGTTTCTCGGTCGGTTTGGTGATTTTGCTGGTCAGTTGGTCAACTGGTTGGTCAGCTGGTCAGTCCGTCCGGCTGTCAGTCAGCCGGTCCGGCAGCGGTCAGCGGCCGGTTGGTTTCCTTGGGGTCAGGGGTGTGGAGCTGGCAGGGCAGTGGCAGAGCGGGGCTGAGTCCCCTCCTTGGGGCCGGACGCGGCAGCAGCCTCCTCCCCTCCGTCCGCCACCCAAAATGATGAACCTGATCTCCCCAGGCGGTCGGACAGGGGAGCTGAGCTGGTGCTCGGGTCTGGGTGCTCACCCTGCTCCTCTGCCTGAGCGCACGGTGGGGCTGGGCAGCTGCGTGCCTGCGGGGAGCCACCAGCTGCACAGTTCTCTTGGGGGAAAAAATGCAGGATTTGGGAGTTTCAGCTGCTGGAAGGGGGCAGAGGAGGCCACTGCCATACCCCTGAGTCCCTGCACGCGTGCAGGCCGTACGTGTGCTCTCCCTCCCGCGCGCAAGCACGTAGGGCTTGGCCAGATGTGCTCGTGTCCTCAACGAGAGGTGCCGACACGTGCACACGCGCATGTTCACACGCCCACGTCTGCGTGGGTGCACGCGTGCACGTGTAGATTGCATGTTCATATCCCTGCACGCACGTGTCTGCACGGCCACAAACGCGCACCCAGCCGCGCACACATCCACAAGATCACACGCGCGTTTGCACGCTCGCGCACGTGACGTGTGGATACAGCTCCTCGTGGTCCCACGCACGTCCCCATGCTCCTTGCTCCCTCTCATCAGCCCCACGCCCGCCCCATGATTCGGGGTGTCCCTGGAGCCATGCGACAGGGGGGAGAGGCAGGGGGCAATCACGGGGACAGGGCTGGGGGCCTGACCCTGCCACCTCGCAGCCATGGCCTCCGCTGTGGGCGGCCTCGACAGCCTCGACCTGCTGGACCTCCTCTTCGACCGCCAGGACGGGATCCTCCGTGGCGTGGAGCTAGGGATGTCCCCGGGCACCTGGTGCGAGGACGGGGTGAGCCCTCAGGGCGGGGGGGCCCTGCCTTACAGGCGAGCTGGGGCGGCGTGCGGGACCGTCCCACGGCGCGGGCAGCTCCTGCAGGCACCCAGCGGTGACGGACGCCCTGCGGTGACAGGCGCCCGTGTCCCCCCACAGCATGCCCAGGACGGCGAGGACTTCCTCAGCTCCATCCTGGGCTCCGGTGACTCGGCATCGGACTCGCCCGGCTGGTCCCCAGCCGCCAGCGACAGCGGGGTCTCCGAGGATCCCCCCTCCGACCAACTCGACAGCCCGCCGGGGTGCTGTGACGGGGGGCTTGGCGAGGCCCCCTACCCCTACGCCAACCCCTGCCAGGTTCTGCCGCTCCCCGGGGGTACGGGGGCCGCACGCCCTGAGGTCTCCATCAACCTGGGTGAGCCGTGGGGAGAGACTGGGCAAAGGACTGGGCTGGGGGCACAGGGAGGCCGGGGGGATACTGGGGACACTGGGAAGCTGTCGGGGGTGTGGGAGCTGGGGTCTTGTCTGGGCTGGGGAGGAAATTGGGGGAGCTGGGGGCACTGGGAGGATTTGGACAGACTGGGGAGAACGGAGAGGTCTGGAGGACTGGGGGGAGCCAGGGGATGGTGGAGGGGACAAGGACACAGCACAGCTGACAGCCCCCGCTCGCCCCTCGCCCAGACATGTGGCACCCTGGCTTCTTCCTGGAGGAGAGCCGGGACCTGCCCGTGGTCCCTGCGCCCGCATCCTGCACCCTCACGGTCAAGGACCTGCTGCTCTCAGGCAGCTCTGATGCCGTGAGTCCCCGCCACCGTGTCCCCACCCCTCCTTGTCTCCAGCCCTGTCCCTTCCTGGATGCCATCCCCATCCCTGTCCCTTTCCCCATCCTTTCCTGCCCCTATCCTTGTCCTCTTCCTTGGGCCGTGGTCCCTGCCCCTTCCTCCTTATCCCTGCTGCTTCCTGGACCATGATCCCATTCCCATTCCTGCCCCCGTTCCCTCCCTATCCCCCCACAGAACTTGTCCCCTTTCCTGCACCATGGTCCTATCCCTGTCCCTCATCCCTGAACCGTGATCCCCACCCGTGGTCCCCCCGGGGCAGGCGTGGGGTGAGCCTGCAGCCCGGCATTGTCACCCGTCCGGGGTCCCGCAGCAGCCACAGGTGCCCAGCTCCCTGCTGAGGCAGAGCCAGGGGCAGTTCCAGGAGCTGGTGCTGACGGAGGACGAGAAGAAGCTGCTGGCGAAGGAGGGGGTGTCCCTGCCCACGCAGCTGCCCCTCACCAAGGTGGGTCCTGGACCGCCTGAGGTGGGCTCCCTGCTCCCCGGGGGCCAGCGGGCACAGGGTGTGGGGGTCCTGGCCCCGGCCGCCCCGACCCACCCCCGTTTCCCCAGTACGAGGAGCGGGTGCTGAAGAAGATCCGGCGGAAGATCAGGAACAAGCAGTCGGCTCAGGAGAGCCGCAAGAAGAAGAAGGAGTATATCGACGGGCTGGAGAGCCGGTACGGCCCCGGAGCCCCTGCCCCGGGGTGCCCTGCTGGGAGCCAGCAGCAGTGCCCCAGGCTGGCCGGCAACGAGCACGCTGGTCCTGCCAGCCCTTCAGCTCCCCCCAGACCTCACGCCCCTCTCCCTGTCCCCCAGGATGTCGGCGTGCACAGCCCAAAACCAGGAGCTGCAGAGGAAAGTCCTGCACCTGGAGAAGCAGAACTCGTAGGTGTCCCCAGGGCAGGACAGGGACAAAGCAGGCAGGATGGGGTTGGACGGGCGGTTGGGACCCTGCTGGGAAGTGGATCCCAGACCAGCTGGGCCCTGGGGTGCTAATGGGCTCTCCCTGTCCCCAGGTCCCTCCTGGAGCAGCTGAAGAAGCTTCAGGCCCTCGTGGTGCAGTCGAGCAACAAGGCAGCGCAGACAGGGACCTGCATCGCGGTGCGTGGAGCCCCTGGCCCCTCGCCTCCGTTCCCTGCCCCAGACCCGCTCCACGGCTCCTTGCTTCGCGGGAGCGAGGAGTCTGCGGAGACGTGCTGGCAGGGGCAGACGGAGGGATGGACACGTGCTAAGGTGGAGGGATAGATGCTCCAGGGTTGGAAGGATGGAAGAAGGGATGGACACGAGGGTGGATGCATGGACGGACGGATGGACGGATGTAGTGCTGGCAGGGACACGAGGGCAGGGAGAAATGGAGGGACGCAGCCCTGGTTCTGCCACAAGCCCCCTCTCTGGGAGCTGTGTCCCAGAGTCTGGTCGCACTCCAGCACGGCGCATGGTGACATCCCCGCTCTGCCCCCAGGTCCTGCTGCTCTCCTTCGCGCTCATCGTCTTCCCCTCCATCAGCCCTTTTGCCCCTAGCAAGGCTGAGACGGATGGTGACTTCGGACCGGTGCGAGGTGAGGAGAGCCGGGGGGGCCATGCCAGGGCTGCGCCAGGGGCACTGGTGCGGACCCTGACCCTCCTTGGTGCTCAGTTTTCTCCAGGTCCCTGCATAACGCAGCCGCCTCCCGCGTGGCTTACGCACAGCCCCGAGCCGGGGACGAGAAGCCCCCGGAGCCGCTGTGGTCGGAGCACCCAGACGAAACCCTCGAGACGCTGCACGAAGCTTTCAGCGGCCGCTCCTTCACCCCACGCCCAGACAAGGCTTCCCCCCGTAACAGCACGCAGCCGCTCGCCTCAGACGGTCTGAGCCGCAGCGATGGGGATCAAGCTGGCACCGCGTCGGGGGACGGCACTGCGCTGCACCATGGCCTGGCATCGCTCGCTTGGACCAAGGCTGGCCACAGCAGGCCCACGGTGCTGGAGCCGGCTGAGGAGCTTTAAGCAGCACCCAGGGACTGCGGGGGATGCAATGGGGTGGCTCAGCACCCCATCCCCTATGGGACAGGCCCTCGGGGTGGCCCTCCGGGGTCCCACTCCAGGTGTGGACAGATGCTGGACCCACTTGGCTTTGCTTCTATCTGTGAACTGGGAAGAGAAGACTGGTTCCCATTGGCCTTAGTGGGAGGGAAGGGGCTGCTCCTGCCCCCTGGGTGCAGCAGGAGTTGCGGAAGGGACACAGGGTTGGTCGAGATAGGGATGAGGGGACCAGAGGGGCCCTGGTCTGGCTGGTTATTGACATTGCAACTCGGTGGTTTTGTTCTTTTTTTTTTTTTTTTTAATCTTCAGTTTCATCTCTAAATAAAAGGTGTTTTGGAAAAAATTCACCTGCTTTAGTGCATACAGGGTGATGCACAGGGTTTCAAGGACCCCTTGGGCTAGGGACCTCTCAAACCCGGCTGCCATGAGGTGACAGGGTCCAGCAGAGCTGGGACTCATGTAGCCAGATTTTGCCCAGGGCTGCTGGAGGAGCACTGGGCACAGCATGAGGCAGAGGGGAGGGTGGTGGGACCAGGACAGCATCCCATAGATCCCGGTCATGCTCCGGGACAGAGTTCAGCCAGCACCAGCCCCCTTCTGCCCCCATCCATAACCCACCAACACCCCTAGACTGCCACCAAGGCCACCATCACCATCACGCGTGGGACCGGCCCTGCAGACAGCAGGCAGATCTCAGCCACCACCTCGCATCGGCCCATCCCGACCACCACCCAGCCCCGGCTCTACTTGAGAAAGCAACAGCTGCCCCGAGGATCCCGTTGCGTCACTCCACCAGCGTTACCAGCTCAACATCGAGCACCCTTGTCTCTGGCCCCTCTGAGGTCTGCAGGGCACAGCTGGGCTCCACAACCCTCTCCTCACAGAGAAGGAATTGTACCAAGCAGGGCCTTTTTCAAGCAGAGGACATTCTTCCTGGGCTGGCAGGTGCAGCTGCCCAGACACACACGATTCAAGTGTATTTAATACTTACATAAAAAAGGGACAATGCTTAAGGATATAAAAAAAAGTCGGTAGGAAAAGTGGCACAAACGAGTGTCTAGACAGACAGGGAACAGTCTGGGTCAGGTGAGGAGAGGCTCCACCTTCATCTTCTTTGTTGTTGGTGGCCCTGTGTCCGGGCTGGGACACTCCTGCTTCAAACTGTCACGGTGCTCCACCAGCGTGGTCCCAAGGTCGGGGCACAGCCCGGCCATGCCATTGCGCTGGGAAAGGGGCTCCTCCTTGAGCAGCCCACAAGCCTCAGGCTCAAATTTGAAGAGCTGTTCGGGCTTGGCAGGCTCAGCGTTTTCCACCACCACCGGTCCCGTCCACTCTGGGACTTCCAGCCCCAAGTGCTTCATCAGCTTTGTCATGACATCATCGACGTAGGCGTGGATGCGCAGGTCAGCCTGTCTGTCCTGGGGCAAGCAAGGGCAAGCATGGCGTTAGGGGACAAACACGATGTGCAGGGACAAACGTCCGCTCCCAGGGAGCGCCTGGGGACAGGGACTGGGCGATGGCTCAGCTGCACGCAGACTCCAGGGCTCCCGTCCCTGGGACATCATCCGTGGAGGAACACAAACTGAGACCCTGACCCCGCCTGGCACCACTCCCTGGCTGTGCCGCAGGCTGAAAGGGCTGTATCTGGGTGCGGGCAGGCAGTTCGCACCTTTAAACATAGCCCAGAGAAGCAGACATGGATGCAAAGCCAGGCTAGCAAGCCCAGGACAGAGTGGGACAGTGACAGGGGAGCTCTAACATCATCCCAGAAAGCCCTCAGCTCTGGTTATTCAAAAGACGTCTGCCAATTATGGCACCAAAAACAGTGCTGAACGTGAACCAAATTCCTCCACCCCACGGCATGGGTTATGTGTGTGCAGTTATTTAATTGGACATTAATTCACTAGAGGATACATAGGGCTTTGGGCTGGGTTTTTATTATGCTCTTCAGATGTACCTTCCATTTCTGCGTGTTTATCAGGAGTTGCAGGTTTAAACCCTCCAGCAATGGAAGCCCAGCCTGCCACTCTTCTATCTGGCTGCTCGGGAGGGGATGATGTGCAGGGACCAAACCATGATGGGGCTGAAACAAGCGAAGGGAAAGGAGCAGAGCAGAGCAAATTGCTCTTACTGCAGAGTAGCAAGGATGCTCTCACTCACATGCTTGGTTGCTTGTAGGTTGACTATGACGAGCTTCCCTCCTCTCTTCTTTGTGATTAGCGGGAGGTTGCCACTGGGTTTGATCTGCAGAGAGGTCCCCAGTGTGACGGAGAGATCAGCTTTCCTGCAGGGAGGAGACAAATATCCAGGGCAGAAAAAAAAAAACAAAAACATGGCCTTTTGCAGACTGCAGCTTCCACCCTGCTCCAGCCTGGACTCTACAAGCTTCTGAGCTGGGAAGCAAAGCTGTGGCCAGAATTTGCAGTTTTTCTTGGCCACTTTCTGGGGGAAAAGCTGGGCATTGCTGTCCTGTTGGTACAGCCTCAGGGCTGCAAGGCACAAAACACATGAACAAACCCAGGCAGGGTCAGCTTGAGGGCTGCTGTGGTGCTGCCAGAGGGCAGGGGGCACGGGCAGCCTCCCCAGGCACTGCAAGCTGCAGGCATCAGCAGCTGCAATTGCTTGAAAAGCCTAAACAGAGTACCTGCAGGCTTCGTCCGCCAGTGTGAGGTCACGGTCAGGAAGGGAATCTTCCCAGTCCAGAATAGTGTCTCTTAACTTCCCTCTAGAAGACACACAGGGACCACGGTTACTCCTACCAGGCAGAAATGGCCACCAGAGCCGCCCTGGGAGAGAGGGGGACAGCTCCTGCGATGCAGACCCCCTGTGTCACACCCTCCTTGGCCCAGCACTGCGAAGGGACGGGCGAGAGCCCAGAGCAGCTCTGAGGACTCATCAGCAAGCAAGGGAAGATACAGAATTCACCCGCATGAGGTACTTTGTGGCTGGTGCTGTGATGCCACCAAAAGCCACCAAAGCTCCAGCTATCTTGCTGTGCTCATGTAGAGCTGGGATGCACCTTTAACTCCCCAGTTTCAGAGGCGAGTCAGCACAGCTCTGCCCTCAGGCCTGGAGCCCCCGGCCCTCCTGCACCGGTTCCGCAGCCGTTTTGGATGCAGGGAGGGAAAGGCAGCTATGCCGGGCCCTGTCCCATTCAGACTGGGTGCGGAAGCATGACGGACACACGGAGCGCGTCTGGATGCCAGATCGCATCAGTGCACCTCCAGCCGTGAGCTGCAGAGCTGAAGACACTGCCTACACTTCCCTGCTGAAGTTCAGCAGCGCCAGGACCGTGCAGTGGCTGTATCCTGCTGGAAAGGGTCTCTCTAAAGCTGCAGCCCTACAGCAGGGCATTCTCCAGCACTAGGACACGCTCAGATTATCAGCATGGGAAGACACCCAAGAGGAGGCTGCGTGGCTGGGACTCCTTAGAGACTGGGGCACTGGCCTCCTACCTGGGCCTTCGAAGATCTCCCCTACGGCTGTTGCTTATTCACCTGAACTGGAGGGCCTGCCGGCTCAGCCCTGCAACGTGAAGTCTGAGCTCCACAATCATTCACTCCGGCCTCACAGGTGCTCGGCTGTCCCCCCTCTCCAACACGCGGCCCCTTGGGAGCCCCCATCCAGCACTTCCACTCCCGGAGCCACCCCAGCAGAGACGTACCTGCAGGCCCGCAGCCCTCGGGCTTTGGTGACGCTGCACAGCCTGCCCGTTGGCTTCAGCCCCATGCTGCCCACGACAGCGTCCCGCACGTACTGCCTGCACACACAAGAGAGATGGTGCTATTCAGGGCCAAACACGCAGTGTGGCTCACGGCAGCCACATGCAGGGAGGTGGCACAGCTGTGAAATGTCCCCGCAACATGGCACATCTCACATCACAGACACCCGGGACTGAAGGAAGCAGGTGATGGCTCAGAGCCACAAGCAATGAGTTGAGCACCTAAGTCCTTCATCGCTCTCAGCCCACATCTCTAACCAGGTGCTGCCTAAAGCAACTTCCCTTCAGGGAGCTCTGACCAACAGCTCCAGAGCCACAAAGGTCTGCTGCCAACCAGGATGGAAAACCCAGCTTGTACAACCTCCTCTTCTCTCTCTAGCTGTCAGGTACAGACCCAGCTGCAGGCAGCCCTGCTGCCACATCAACCTCGCCACGATGAGCAGGATTTGCAGAGGGTCTCCCAGGCCATGGAGGTTTCTCGAAACATTCGATTCCCACTATTTGACGGGGTTTAGGCTTCAGATAGGACGGATCTGTCCATGACCCCACGCACACTGCACTAGAGACCTGTTAGACAGACAGCCCCACGGCATGCGCAGTTCCTCAGGGACAGCAACAAAGCCCCCACCTGCTGCCGCCCTCTCCAGGCTTGGAGCTCACATACTTGCCGCATTTCATGCACTCCTCCACAAACATGTTCCCGTGGAGCTCGGCCAACTTGTCCCTGTAGGAGAAATGGCAGAGGTGAGCGAGTGAGGAAGGGTGGGGGGCCCAGGGGTACCAGGGAAAGCTGCCCCAAACCCCCTCCTCTCTTAGGGACCTGCACCTCAACGGCTTCCCCGCTTTCCACAAGGTCAGCACTGAGGGGAATGACATTAGTTACAGACTAATAGGATGTGGCTGCATCACAGCAAGGCACCAGTGCCGGGCAGGCTCTGGGTGCTGCAACATGGACCAGCCTTGCTGCAGGGTGGCACGGGTCTGACAGAAAAGACAGCTGGCCTGGCCACTGAGCACGGGGCTTTCCCTGCGCTGAGAGTGGCCAGCACACGCAGGGCAGGCAGGCGCTGGCAGAAGTGTGGCACACTGAGCACCACTCGTGCACTTAATACAAGAAATACTGTTTGAAAGCAGTTTGGGCAGAGCTGTCCCTCTCAATGGGCAGGGAAGACCCAGAGGACAAGTTCGGACCCTTAGGAAAGGCCTCCGGCACCACAGTTTCACTTCCATCACGAGAGCACTACGCTACAACCACCACAACTGGGACTAAGGGCAAGGACAGCATATCCTGGCTTTCTGATTGTAAATGCTTCCATCCACGGCACCAGTTCTACCCCTGTTCTGACCCAGTCTCAAACCTTCTTTGAGCCCAGCAATAACCTGGATCTTTGCTTTTCTCAACACTCAATGTTTTCCTCTCTGTCCTTGCATGGTCCCAGCCCTTTGCCACTCCTTTTGACTAAAACTCCCCTCAAGCTCAGCACAAGCCTCAAAGTGCTGAAGCTAGTGGAAAACAAAGCCACACTCTTCTCCTGTTCCTATGAGTCCCACAATGACTGGAAACCTCCTCCAGGGCGGACGGAGACAGGACTGACTTGATTTCCACAATGTTGAACCATTTGGCACCAGTTCAGCAGCACTTTCTTAAGCACATGCTCCACTTGAGTGGAAGAGCAATGCTAAACCAGAATGTGAGCCAGTGGCACCAGGCTGAAGGGAGCACAGCTGAGTTCTGGTGATTATTCCCTATTCTTTTCCCATGGTTGTTTAGTTTAAAAAGGCAAATGCAGTGCCAGAAGCAGGAACCAGGACTCAGGGCTTTTAATAATAGGAAATACTCCCTTGAGGCAGCTCTCTGCTCAGCCAATGATGGCTGAAGCAATTTGTGAAATGCGTCTTTTCCGAAGTCCCAGTCATGCTCCCTATTCTCATCCTAACTTCCTTCACTTTATTTTCTTACTTGAATTCAGCTGCTCTCCTTTTCTCTTCCAGGCAGCTCCAAGCAGGTTGTCTTACAAGATAATCGCTTGCTGATCTTAAGTGCTGGAAATGGTTTTTTTATCACAGGCTGAAGTTTCTTGAAGGGAAAAGAGCCTGTTGCTGCAAGTGCTAATGGAACAGCAGGTTCATTTGAGGACAACTTTGAAATAGCCACTGCGCTGCTAACTGCACTTCAGTCTCCACCCAAGCAGGCAGTGGAGATCTCTCACCCTCGGCTCCCGCACGTCGCAGCTCCCCACAGAGGGAACGCCGCTATGCAGGATCCCTGGCCCCACTGCAGCTGGCGAAGAAACCAGAGACTGCAGCCAGTCAGTCAGACCAGTTCCAACTGCAGGGCTCTCTCTGCCCTGCCACTCTTGCAGTTCCATAAATTTCTTTAGAGGCAAAGTACCTTTTAAGGCTATCTTGGGCCCAGGCATGATTTCATCAGTGGGGCGGCACTGCCTTTAATTGTTTTATCTCAAGAAATTCAGTTTAAGCAGACCCTAAAACAGTTCTAGCAATGCTGGTGAAACAAGGAGACATGCACCTCTGCAAGCAGCAGCAGCAGCAGTTTCAGATGCTCTCGCCCTCCATTCTGTCAGCTCACCCCCGTAGCTGGGTGCAGACGCAGTGGAAAGGACTGTGTGCCCTGAGCTGGGCTCTGAGCCCAGTTCGGAGCAGCACATGCCCTACTTGAAGCTGACATCTCACGTCCCCCATATGGTTGCACAGAGCAGCCGGGCAGCTCACAGCCGCACCGCCAGCTACAGCTGCTCAGCTGACAGGTGGTAACACGCAACAGCCCGACACCACAGCCCGTTCATTCTACCTGCGAGCACCCTTGGCAGCTCGTGGGTGTACTTCTAAAGAGCATCAGCTGAGGCTGACTTCATTTCATCACCCTCCAAATTACAACCATAACCTCTCTTCTCTAAATTCAAGCTGGTTTATGTACCTCTTCCCTCACCAGTGCATTCCAGTTTCTGCTCACCATACCAGTGGGCAGACAGATTCCAAGCCAGCTTTGAAACTCAAGCCCTAGCATAAAGAGAGAATTAACTGTCGCATTTTGTTAGGATGTTTGCAAACGTTTGCACACGAGGCCACGCTAATCAGGCAGTGAGAATAGCCACGCAGCGGCAGCTGGGACAGGCACAAGGGACCTGGAGGCAGGGCGGGAGAGGCAGTACCGTGGGAATCCCGAACGCACGTGAAGGCCGTCCACGTTCTGGCTGACCAGGAATTTCAGGATGCCGACTCTCTGCAGCCCCAGCAGCGCCATATGAGTCTTGGAGGGCCTGGCATTCTCAAAGGTGGTGTCAAACTTTGGGGAGAGCCCCTTCTCTTCCATAGTCCAGACACCATTGGGCCCCCTGCAGCAATGGGGACAAAAGAAGCAATAGCTGAGATCTCAGGCTCTAAGAAGACGCTTCTAAATGCATCACAAGCCCTGTCAATGGAGGACAAGCAAGGCACTGCCAAATGAGGGTTGCGCGTTACCGGAGATTTTTGTCCTTGATGCAAGCAGAACGCACACAGGGCTTCTGTGGGGACAGTTTAACATCAAACCAGCGCGCAAGATGGAAAGGGTAGTTTCAGCTGGATACAGGACCAGACAGGAGGGACACAGCAGGTCTCCCTGCAGGCAGGATGGGTGGCAGAAAGCACAGTCCAGAGCTTTACGAGACGTGAGACGGACTCGGAAGAGGTGCCGTCCTCCCACCCTTTGCTTGCTGCTCACCGTCTTTACCTGAAGTCGGGAATCCCTGAGGCGGTGCTGATTCCAGCCCCTGTGTGAAACACCACATTGGAGGAACTCCTTATCAAGTCTGCCAGCTCATGCACCTTCCTCTCCAGCTCCTCCGGTGGGTCAAAAATCTGAGCAGAAGAGATAAACCACCACGGGAATGGAGAGACGCAGCGATGGGTCCTACACGCCTCCCGGCAGGCACAAAGACCCAGTAAACCACAATTCTGTCTTATCCACAATGAAAAGTCTATGCACGAAAGAAGATTTCGCGTTGCTTAACGACAAATGCACACAACTGGAGAGAAACAGCATTGTATGTACCATCCCCACACAGGTTATGGGCTTAAAAAAAGCAGGACGGGGAATGCTGGTGGATGGGGTCATTGGGCCCATCCTGCTTTTTGGCACAGGCACAGAATTTCATTTCTGTGGGATGTTTCTCCAGCCCTGTCTCCTGGGGACCAGGGCTCAGGACAGGCTCCTGTATGTCCCCCTCCCCTCACCCCAAAGCCTTTCTTCAGCTTCTTGAGCGCTGCTGGGGACGTGGGGAGGGGGTCACCTCAGCAACCACCCAGCAGTGCCCAGAATGGGCCCCTCGCACCCCTACAGACACCCTGAGAAGCAAGGGGACCCTAAGGGGCCGGGTCCTGCTGGTGGGGCACGCTAGGGGGGAGAGGTGCCTCCCACCACCCAGTCCTGTCACCAGGAGAAGGCAGTGGCACTGGGAGCGTCCTTGCAGAGGGGTGGGAACACACGGGGGGGCCTGGGAGGTTCCTACCGGGGGGCAAGGGCTGGCCCTGGGGAGCGCAGCCCCGCTGAGGGACACAAAGAGGGGGCCACAGGGCCGGGAGCGGACACAAAGCGGGGGGAAGGCGCCGGGTGCGGGGA
>VXAL01019079.1:1574-22815 GCA_013399475.1 Chauna torquata
TTGTAAAAGTACTTTGCTTTCCTGTTTCATGCCACAACATTTCAGAATTTTTGTCATTATAAAAGAGATGTATAATTTCCATAATAAGTCAAATTGTTATAATCACTAGAAAATACTGAGAAACCACAAGACACCTGAGGAATTTCTGATTCAAATTTTGCAGTCTCAAGAGATGCTTTTTGTGGTTCAGAAAAATAATCAAAAGAAAGCCACTGTCTGAAAGGGAACACATGACTGGTGGTCCGTTATTGTGAAAGGGAAAAAGCCACCAAACTCATCTTGTAACAAAATATGGACTTGTTGGTAGATGAAGCCCCAGTGCTCTCTTCTAACTCCTCTAAATGGCTTATCTTAGCTGCATGCTCAATTTGGAATGGGGAACAGGGTTCATGTTCATAAACACGCAGTTTATAATGTGTATGCTGTCCCAGTAAGAAAGCTGTAGAAAATTACTGAAAGGTATTGGTACCTCAGTCATTCTATGTATGGTCAGAGCCAAGAAGCTAAAAATCAGAGTATGCCTGAAAAGGGATTTAATACTAGCCTGCTTAGATTTTCCTAGTTCTCTGAATACTGTTGCAATGTCAAAACTGAGGACAGCACAATGCTGAGTTTCCCTGTGCTCCATCAGTCTGAGGTAGTATGTGACTGCATTGGAAAAATGAAGCTAGGCTGAACTAGATCAGCTAATGGGGCAAGTTCTACTAATTTCTGTTGAGTAGAGAAGAGTGATTTCAAAAACAATGTAAATCAAAATCCTAGAGAAAATTCATGAAGATTTGTGAGGGCTGTGCCAAAAAAGTAGCAAGGGACATGGTATGCTAGCATAGCATGACAATGCAAGTAGAGGAAAAATGGTCAGAGATTGTTGCGGAGTACTAGATGGAGAACTGCAAAGAGGCACCAGTGGCACCCAGCAGCAACTGACAACCTGGTTACAGTAGAACCCACTCCCCAGATCTTTCCAGATATGCAAGTTTCTTATGCAAAGAGTAGAAAGATTTTGATAAATCCTAATGTTGCACTAAACAGCAGTTGTACTAATTGCGTCTTTGCACTTCTGTCTACAAAAGTACATACTGTGTACATACATGCAAACATAGCCCCAGAATCACTCCTCTGAGACACACAAACTGATCCTGGCTTAATGAAAATCATTTTTGGTCTCCTGTTAAGTAGAAATGCTACGAAACAATGGTGTTTGAAAACCCTACAAAACTCTGTACGTATTACACTATCCTATATGAACCTCTGTTACCATGAATGGTATAAATTAAAATACATAAGCTATATTTATTACATCAATTCTCACATGTGTGCATAATCCCTTTGAAAGGGCATGTAGTGGTCCAAGTAGGACAGACAACAGAGGATCTTGTCCTAGCTCATACAGAGACTAAAGGAGAGGCCAGAACAGCTATAGATTTATTGTGCACAGCTGAGTGCACATGTCATCCTGCATGTCTTCCATCTATGCCTTCTGGAAGCACTGGGAGAGTCTAGCTCAGTACTGACACATATCTTCAGTCACTGACAGTCTAACTGTTTGTACTCTTATTACAAGTAAGAAGGTCCATAACAAAATAAAACAGGATAGCTGAAGAAGTTACATAGATTGTCATTCTGATTCAGCGACTACTTTGGACAACAGCAAAATCTCCATTGGTTACAATGTGAACAGAACTAGATGGATATGTGCATATGTGACTGTAAATTCCTTTGCCTAATGCTGCTTTCACCTCTTCTGAAAAGACCTAATCTATTCTTGCATACTTAAAGAGGTATTTATTAATGTTTAGCTTCCTGTAGATAATTTGGCTGCTCTATGCAACCATAAAATTTTATGACAGTAAACAGGAGAGATGTGCCTAAATTGCACAGAAATGTTTCTAGACTGCCTGTTTTATTTTTCATTTACAGTGTCAGTCCCATTAAATTTACATTCGTGCTAATTTTACAAAAAATTTGTGTCAAATTTATTAAGGTGACACATATGCTGAGTCAATTCATTTTAGCTATGCCCCTCTGAATGACTGCATGAAGCACTTTTTAGTCTGAAATGTTTGTATCTGGAAACTCTATAACAAATGCTGCTATACTTATCCAGCTACTGCAGTTGTCAGAGGGACCAGTGATGACAGTAAGAGATCATTAAAATGGGATTTTAATTGTTCACATCTCAACATGACCATCAGCTCACAATGTCTTTCAAAATAAAAAGCTCCTTATTTCTTAATATTTCCCAAAATCAACATCGACGGTAGAAAAGAAATAATGATATTATTATAAAAAAAACCAGCTGAATATTATACTACTGAGCTCAGATGATACATCAGCTGCTGGACCTTTGCAGGTAGGGAAGTAAAACAGAAAGCAGAGCATTCATGTGACTTACAGAAAGAGCTACAAACCATTTCAGAATTAACCTTGCACTGTACAGATTTCTATAAGGGTAGCAGAGAGGAGACTAAGATTACGAAGAACAGATATAAAGCTACATATCTTTTGATAAGGGAACATTTCTGTGTGCTGAATCAAAGCTACAAAATGAATCAAATGGTGGATTAATTATTTTTTTACAGCCTATTACAGAACCATGCTAGTGCCCAGCATTCCCAGCTTGGAAGTCCTCAGCTGAAAGAAACAGTGTAGAACTTAAAAGTTTGTATAAATCAAAGCACTTTTTCTTCACTTTGAAATTACTTCAAGCATGATTCCTGTAAAATAATTTTATTTGTCTGAGCAAAATATTTTTATTTGCCTGAATTCACAAAGCAGAACTTTGTTTCGTCTGTGAAACCTGGAACTACATATCTGATCAATAGCTCACTTTGAACCATGGAGAGGAAAAAAAAAAAATCAGCAAAAACAAATGTAGATTTTCTCCTTTTTTAATGCACATCCAAGAAGATAGACAGATATTGAAGTTCTGATTACGATGCAGTGAAGTGATTAACCATACCACTGGCACAGTATTTTCCCAGGAAAAGGATTAAAGATTCCCAAATCCTGTTTTCCTAACTCCTCTTTCTGTATACTTCCCCTCATTCATTTTGCATTCAGTTTTGGCTTTCATCTGTTTACATACCAGTCTATTATTCGTCTTCAGTGTAACAGTGCAGCAGCCACTGCATCCATTTCATATAATTCTTGCAGCCTTTATTTCCAACTTGCTGTCTTTTTTAAACTTATACAAGCAATCAAGCCAGGAAAGGGTATGATCACATAAAACTGTGGTGTTTGTAGATCAGGCTTTTACAGCTTAGGCAAGGTTAAAGCTGATTCCAGAGAAGAGTAACATTAAAAATTGTTAGAAAATTTAAGGCTCAAAAGCATGATAAATGAGAAAAGCTAGAGATCCAAGATGTAGGAATCATAACAGATTTCTGATGTCAAGGAATATGAAAGGGGATGTCCTAAGGGACATGACTTAGTGATGGGACTTGGTAGGTCAGGTTGATGGTTGGACTTGATGATCTTGAAGGTCTTTTCCAACCTAGATGATTCTATCAAATACTCTGCTGTTAGCTCTAAGAATGGAAGCAGATGATTTTACATTCAGGTTTTGCCTCAGACATTTTGCACCTGATGTACTCCATGCTACCAAATGCTGCTGTGAAGGTAGTAGTAAGAGGGCAGAGCCACAGACCTGTTCTTCTTCCTCCTGCTTCCCTGGCCAGGCTGTCCCACCAGGTTTTGCTGTGTAAAAGTAACAAAACAGAGCTCCTCCAAATAGGACAAGAAACTCCCTGAGCATAACCTTAGAGAGACTATCCCTCTTTGCCTACAATTTTCCTTGGGAAAAGGTGATTTAAGAAGTTTAGATAAGTTACACTAAGCCACAAATGGCTCCTTCAGTCTCTCCACTACAAATCTTTTTTGTATGAAGATCACTATAATTTTGTTCTATTTTCTCTGTCATAATCAGTTCTGATCTTCATTTTTTCCTCTGAATACAGGACTTCACAGTTTTCCAACTAGGTTTATATACTGTTTTATAATGCAAGAAAAAAGAAACACTCAAATACAACCAAAAGGTAGCAAAATATNAACCCACAGCAGAAAATACTACTAGGCAGAAGAATAAAGGAAGACTCTGAAAAATAAATAAATAAAATAAATAAAAATACTAACTGAGCTATTGTTACAATTTCGGAGAGAATGGAGAGTTCATGCCTCACGACATAAAGCAACCATAATTTACTTGAGGTAAGGAAATAACTTCCTTTTCAGGCATCGATACTTATCTGTTGTGGGAACTCTTTTCATCTCTGTTAAGCACCCAACATAGATATTCAGAGAAAGATAAACTTAATCAATGAGTTAGTGACATAGTTTTATTATATAGTAGTTACCGTTCTAAGATTCTTATGCTTTCCATATAAAGAATTCACTACTTTTGTGCTAAAAAGCCCTTAGAAAAATATTTTTTAAGCTGTGGGTGGATATACTTATTTGTTGTACTGGAAACTCTTTTGCATAAGCCAATTGTCTAGTCTCAGAGAAGGTTAAAGTAAAAATTAAAAAAAAAATCTGAACTTGTCTGAGAAAACTATGCATGGCATCACATATAGAAAACTTACAAAGGATGGGAAGTCTATAGCGCATATTTGAGAAAGAGAGTGTTAAATGCCTTTGTTCAAGAGTACTATAATAAGGAGTAAAAATAAAATACTGTGCAGCACGGTATTTTACTAGCAGCAGCTGTAATATAACTAGACAGAAATATAAAAAATTGCAGTGGATTATTGAACAGTTGTAATTTGTACATTTCCACACACATCTACATAAAAGGCCAAGTGTGAGGCAAATCTACATTCCTCAGTTCAGAGCCCGCAAGAAACTAAATAGATTTCATTTGTTTAACTCAGTCAGTCAATGACCTGCCTGCAGGCTGACATCGTTTTCCCTCACTGTTACTAGTCTCTGGTGGATACCAATTTTGACTTCATCTTCTACAAAATGATGTTTCTCTAAATTACTGAGCAATCCAGATTTCGACATTAGGCCAAATAAATCATCGAAGCCAAAACAGTCTTAAGAAACAGCCCTTACACTGCCCAAGCAGTGGATCTCCAGACTGACTGTGTTGGAGGAGAGGGAATTCAGGCTACACGCTCAGTATGTTCATCCTTCCAGAGTACAGATTATTGGCTGCAATGTCTGGCTGCATTTGCAGAGTCGGATGCTGTCCCTGCAGAACCAATGAGAAAACCTAGCTGCTATGGATTTTACATTTAGGTTATTATTTCAAACAAGGCAGAAGCCTATCAAGCTTGCGTCCTAGACAGTCTACATCAGGCTTTCACCAGAATCCCAGACCCATCAAAGTAATTTCTTACAATGCGAAATAAACCCTTAAGAAATACTTATTACTATTCGTTAAGTTACATCAATAACTGAACAGAGGAAAACTATTCTCCATAAGATGCAATTGGTGACCTCAGAAGATTGCTAATACCTAAAATATAACTACCCTTCTTATGACTTCCCAAATCAATAATAATAAAGTCTGAATATGAAGTTAGAACTAAATTCAATAGAAATGTCAGTGACAGTAAATTTTAAGGAGGCTTCATACTCATAGACATGAAAGCTCTTCAATAAACAGAAGAAAAAGTCTTCTGTCCCAAGAACTCCTAATGTATCCTGAGTGTAGAACAGGCATTCTTGCTTGTGCAAGAAATCACCCATCTCTCAGAATGAGACTGTCTTAAAAACACAAACATGCAGCTTGGGAGGGAAGAGTCCTTTTATTCGGGTTAGGTGCTGATGAAAGAAATATTTCCAAGTGTTCCTTTGTGTTCACAGAAGCTAAAAATGTTCTTTCATGTTTCAGGGCTTTTTTGTTGTTTTGGTTTTCTTTCTTTCTTTATTTTTTTTTAACAAAATGAAAGATATTCTTACTGTGTCATGTGATTCCATGATCTGGGGACTGAAGAAAAACACCAAATGTCTTGAGAGCTGGCAGCTCTGAGAGTGTTACAAAACAAGCCCCTGAGCCAACTAGACTGAGAGATGTTGGCCTCGCACAGTTGCTATAACATAATGATAAATGTTTAACTTAAATGTCTATAGCACACGGAAGCTGCCTCTGACTTCAGATGTTTATGTAGAAACTCTATTAGGATAGTAGCAGATGCCACAGCATGCAGAGCTCTCATGAGAAGACACACTCCATGGTCCCCCAAAGAGGCACAGTGGAGCTCTGGCTCTGCTGGCCCACAGCCCTCTCAACCAGTAGCATATCTGGGCAAGAGGAAAGGTGAGAGCAGAAGGCATATGTTTTACTTACAAATATGCAGCAACCTGGGGGCGCTAAGCACTGTCACTGTCTTGGGAGAGCGTGCTTGAAATCTAGGTGGGGCAGAACAGCTCTGTTCCCATCTAAACAATGGATTGCACTGAGCTCCTGCAACAGTGCTGCATGTTGCACTGAACTTTGTTGCAGTGTTTGCTATATATATTACACATAATCATTCCTTAAAATTCAGGTTGTAATTCTCTTTCCCTACTGACTTTTTTTTTTCTCCTACACAGAAATGCACAGGAAAATGAAAAACAAACAAACAAACAAACTAAAAAGCCTTCAAAAACAACAACAACAAAAATTCTTCAATAAAAGCTACTTAATTCCTGTGTTTGCTGGCTTGCCTTTGTTACTCATTGAACAACAGTACTGAAATAAATAAAACTACTCAGGCCCATTAAAAGAACAGGATTTTTGTCATTCTCTCAGCCTAGGTTGTTCTGCTGTAAGAGATGTGTCTCAAAGCATGCTAGCAAAGATAAAAAACACGTAACTGTCAGCTGAAAGAAATGAAAATTTTACCTGTGCTGAATCCAAATCCAAACTGAGAAGAGACTGAGAGACTGAAAAGCTAGTAGTCAGAGTTATCAAAATAGTGATAATTCCATTGTGGAAGAAAAAAATGTTTCTATCTCTTTTGGAATAAAAATTCAAAATGTTGAAATCTTCTAAAAATTCTTAACAAAATTGGTTTTAAACAGTTGGAAATACATTGCTTTAATAACATTGAAACATTTTATTTTGATACTGGTAAATCTGATTCATTTTATAAATAATACATATGATCCATGTTAACATTTTAAGAAATTACGGTAGTATAAACACCACAAATTTCAAAATTATCAAACTACAGTAAGAGAGTAAAAATGATTATATCACTACTATTTCATTGAAAATCTCATTTAATTCAATTCATTTTCATAATATGTATTCAAAACAAAATTTCAGGTGAAAAGGATATAGCAGGGAAGTTTCTACATGGAAGTCTGCTAATATATCCCTGCACTATTTTTTCATTGCTTTTACTAAAAAAAGTAGTAGATTTGCTAGTGATGCAAGAAAGAAGCAGAAAATACTTTCTTGCTGATAAGCTTGAGCTTTTCTTTACTTAATTCATATGGTGAGATCTGTTAGTGCTCATAGTGGGGGCCTAATTTTGGAGAGAGAATTTCATGTTCTTACTCGAATGAGGATGATAATGGGCTTACCTATCAAAGTATATATTCACTCACATAAAATAGCTTTTTGCCATTTTCTATGTGAACTTGGTCTTCCTTTGGTATTGATTATATTTCATAGAGTTGTGGGCAGAGAGTCAAGAGAGACAGCTCTATTCTGAAACACTTGGAAAACCTACAAACAAGTAAGTGAGCAAGCACCTACTGCACCTTTGTGTTCTTCCTTGAAAAATGGAAATGATGATCCTGACTTTTTTGTACAGAGATAGACCAATAACAAGAGTTAATGACTGTTACTTCAGATACAGTGTGCTATCAAATGATTCATTTAACATTAACACTTTCCTTCCTCCTTTTTCTTACTCTGACAAAGAGGGATCAACCATGGACACGCACATCTATGGACTTAAAGGTGTGTATTTTGTATAAATGTGTACATATATTAATTTACATTCTATGTCAATAATGGATCTCCTGAACTATAAAGCATATTCAACATTTAAATTACATTAATGAATTGATGGGGTCTCACATCCTAAGAAACTGATGCAAGTATTTATGAGAACATTTAGGTACATGTGTATATCCAGTGAACATAAACTGCAAACGATGCAACAGGTTCATTTTATTAAAGCTAAGGACACATGATTATTTAACCAAATCAACGTCTGCATAGGCTTGAATTTGGTTTGAAATTCCAGTAAGAACACAAAGGCTTTTATTTAAATAAATGTATTAATTTGGAGAATATAATTTTGAAAGTACTTTAAGAACATAAGAGGACAACAGCTCTGAGTAACTATGTAATATGGTTTCAGGAAACTAAANTTTAGGCACTTAACGCCTGAAGTCAGTTTGCTTGTCACTTCAGGTTCTCTCTACAGCAAATGGAGCAAAATGGGCAGTTCCAGACGGTGACCTTCTATGAGCCTCAAAATGCTTAAATATGCACTTATGAATTCTGCTTTCCCCAGCCGTACCCTAATGATTACAGAAACAGACAAGAAATGGCTGGAGACTGAATGTGAAAGACCACTGAATGACAGCTGCAAAGCTCTAATGGCAATAAGGTGTGTGACAATGATGATTTTTAGAAGTAGTTATAACACTGCCTGTTAGCTCCAATTATGCTGTGATAAAATTGGCTTATGTTTGATGACATGGTCATTGTTGGTACCCAACTTACCTCTGCAGGTCTTATTGCAGTAAATGCCAATTACTAGCAAAGGAAGCAGATTTTCAGGACTCATAGAAATGAAAGACAAGGCTAATGTACTATTTGTTCACAGGATAAAGGAACAGTGGATTATCAAATAGAGAAAATGTTTGTTGATTCATGATTCAAAGGCAAAATTGAACCCATGCAGATGGAGGTCACTGGGAATTGTTCTAATTAGCAAAGTGCAATGAGATAGATTGTCTGTTTCTGCTTCCTCTCCCAAGCATCCAAATATATCTCATCAAGAACAGCTGCCAGAAAATAAATAAATAAAGAAAATACCACACAAGATAAAAGTCATGACAACTAGCAAGCACCAACCATGGTTTCTTTAGAAACTGGAGCTGTGCTTCACTATGAATTCCTACCAAAGATAGAGTCATGAACATACCTCAGTGCCAAGGTTTCAACAATGCACATTGGAAGTACATTCCTACAGATTTAATCCAGCTGTTTTTAAATTAATGAAAGAATCTATATGCAATCAATACTAAACTGGCATACACAGACATATGCTCTCCTTAAGCAGGTAAAGACTTATGTAAATAATATACTTCTCCAAGTCATTGTGACAGACCTACCACAGCAACTCTACCATTGCCTTACTCTCGTCCTGAAATTCATGCTTCCTGAAGCTAAAAATGCCCTTGAAAACAGTACAATTGGACGTGTCACAAAACACACTTTCACAGAAAAAGTTGAAACTACTCTCCTCTATCTTTATGATGCAATTGTAATTCAAAACATCTCACATTGTTTATAAGTTACCATTACGAATGTGTTGAGTTTGAAACTTCACATCACACAGAAACATGGTTTATTAAGGAAGAAAGAAAAAAGAAAACCTAGAGTTTACTTAGGAAAAAAATGTTAAATAAATAATTCATGCTTGGATGAACCGAATGCTAGTCTTTTAGAAGGTGCCAACAGATGGTTTACATTTATAGAAAGCACACTTGCTGACTTTGAAACAGAAATTAAAATTCATAAACTGTATCATTAGTTCTTCTTTGAAGTACCATTATGTCTATGATGAGGATTTGGATTTTCCCAGGTGAACAGTCTTTAATCATAATTTTACTAAGGAAAGAGTGCAACGTTACTTCTTAGATACCGTTTTGTGTTTTGTAGGTATAAAGTTAAGCTGGTCTAATGATCACGTCAAAGGACAAATTGAGAAACATGGAAGCTGGACTAAGGCTGATGTTTTCAGCTATTACAAATTTCAAAGCGTTTTTAGAGTTGTCCTGGTCCTTAAATGAAGGACACAGTACTGTCTGTCCTCATGTATTAGGGGTTCATAAACTGTGGCTTCAGTTTATAATATCCCTGCTTGTACTGAACACGGTAACCACCGCAGTAAACGGTGAGCTTGCAGTTCACGTAAAAGTGGGCTTGTAGTTCTTAGTTAATTTTAGTAACTCCCTAGTGTAAGCACAGCCAATATAATAATAGCTTGGTATTGTTGCAACACTTAATTTCTAGCTAGACTAAAAGTTTGCACGTAACAGGGTTGTGATTGAGGCTTACTTTACACCTATAAAACATACATTGATTAGCTTTCATTAAGTATTGTCACACACCTTTTTCCTTGCTCCATAGCAGATTTACTGTTTAATATATATATATTTTTTGATAAGGCAGAGTAATATCAAGAGGCATGAGAGAATTCCAACAGATGTGAGAAGAGTTTACTATCACAAGGTCAGACATAGGACAAAGGTATCCACTTTTTCAGTAGAAGACTGTTGAATTTAGACAAAATTTAAAAAGTTTTGTCAAAAGAAAGTTGACAAAGTAAGAACCGTTAATGAAATACTGCAGATTTTAGGTGCCTAACTGTGGGAAGCCTGCTTATATCTGCCCACAACTCCTAAATGACTGTTGATTTCAACTGCTGCATCACCATTGAGTGATATGCAATGCTACCAAATATACAAAGGCATGTGAACTGTGGACAAAATCTGCAGATCTTTTCCAAAATGTAATTATGTGCAGGAGACAATAAGCAGTGCAGGTCAGCCTAATACCAGCACCTAAGTTAGGCAGTGGAAATGCCCCTCTTTGTTCCCAGAGATAATATTTGAAGACATCTGCAATCTATTAGGTTTGCATAGTACTTAAGCACCTCTTAATGCTATCCTCAGTCAAACAAAGTTTAATGATACTTACACCAAAATTTAGAAAGAAGATTAATTATGGTTATTTCTCATCTGAATTACCATAGCCACAGAATTCTATTCAGGGCCTGGGCACAGGGTGTTCTAGGTACTGTGCAAACAATGAATAAATGCTTATTCTTGCCACTTCCTCGTGTGGTCAGGCTGTTTTGTTGTTGTTGTCTGTTTCACAAATGCACCTTGTTTCTAAAGACAATTTTAAAGGCCAGACAGTGTTTCTCCTAGTCCTTCTCACTGGTGATCCTGGCCTAGTCAGCCTAATTAAAGCATTGCTAACCGGCCAAGATACAAATTGGAAATTCTTGATCTTCTTATCGCAGAATAACTGAGACATCAGTATGGCGTAAACTATGACAGAACAAATGCAGTCCGTAGTATCAAGGAAACACAGGGAAGAATGAATGTCTCTGTGTCAAAAATTAAAATTAATAATAAGGATAGATCAAATAAAACAGGACCTGGAAGACTGAGTAACTGTTTGGATGGTCTGAAAAGAAAAAAGGATCTTTGGTTACCCTCTATGAACATATCAAGGGACCAGAAGAGATTGTAAGGTTGAATAAATAAATAAATAATAAATTTAAAAAATGGTGTAAGAACTAGGGATTTAGAGGGACAGATGGAAAGGCTGGAGTGATAAATTGGTGGCTTTAAATTAATGTATAAAGTAATTCCCATATCATAAAGCCCACTACACCACCCAGGATGCTGGGTAGATTCTCCTTCAAATGCCCACAGGATTTGGCTCAATCTCTAACCTCCTTTGTTGTTGTTGTTGTTTGGTTGGTTGGTTTTTTATTTTCTGCATAAGACAAGGGGACAGTAAGTGCTCCCCCCGGTCCCTCCTCCAAAACAAAAAAAACAAAACATAAAAAAAAAAAAATTTGGCATTATAAAGACTTCAGTTTTCTCCAGTAGACATAAGATCTACAGCAAAATTCACATCCCTTTCACATATAGTAGATCTTTATGGCTTTTTCTCCACACCACGTCAGCTGCAAACTGAGGTGACTTATATGTTCATTTAAACTCAAACATCTTAAAAACCTCAACGTTTTATCTATTCACTTCACCATGTGTGTTTGATACTGCAATATAGACAGGGGTAAAGCCAAGCCAATTGCTACTAATGTTGGCCCCAACAAGAAAAGTTTCTCCCTTATATCCAAAACAGACTCATAGCATTCTTAAAACATTTTGTTTACTCTATCAATATAGAAGACTAGCAGGGATGTAAAAACTAGAAAAGAGTCTGTATAAATTGTTGAAAAATGAGTAACAATCAAGTCTTATTTTTGGGCTTGTCTTCTTAAAATCCCTAATATTCTTCTTCTGCCCTGCTCTCTCCACACCTCCCTTCCTATCTCTATCATATATTCCACCAAATTATATTAGGTAGAAATGCCTGTAGAAAATGCAGTTTGAAAAGCAATAGGAAGAGAGATTCCTGAGCAGCACTCAGGGGAATGGTCACCAATTCTAGATTGTTGAATGTTATGTGAGATATATCACACTAGGACTCTGGTCAGTAATTCTGTGAATTACTCAGCTCATATGGATATATGGAGAATCATTCTGGTTACTGCAGGACTCACTCCAATTAAAATCAGAGCGGCATGGAGGAATAGTATGTAATACAGTATAAAAACATAATTGTATCATCTGTATCTTATGAATTAATTTGAACAGGAAGGGTGCTTTGTGACAGAAAGATTTTTCACCTGATAGTAAGACACAATTTATTTTTTCAAATTATGACCTGAATTTTTTTAAAATTACAGTCATGGTATATCTACCTTTAATAAGAAGCACCAGGAGAGCACAATGTTTTACACTCAGATCTAGACTGAGTCCTTCACTGTCCATGCTCCTGCACACTATTCAAACAAACCCATTTCCCTTTGAAGGCCTACTCTTATTCTGGAGAAGGAACACAGCTTTCATATATTACCTGAGAACTGGGAGTTCTATCATTTAAACAACATCAAAAGACAAAAAAATAACACCGCTTTTACTGTAAATTGCTGAGATGTGAAAGCAAGCTAGCTTAGAGAACGGTGAAAGTAAAATATAACCTGGAGGAAAATAGCTTTCTGAAGACTGCACTTTGATACCAAAGCTGAAGGCAATGGATTCAATTAGAGGAAATAGTTATTTTATAAGTGCTACTGAATTCAAGTCTGTTACCATTCTCTCTCTCTCTTTTTTATTTATATTTTATTTTATTTTTTTGGTGCACTGGAGTCTGTGTAAACTAATAAAAATGAGATGCTATCATGAAAATGGGCTGTGGCTCTTGATGGAAAATAATGGAGAAGCTCCCAGTTGAAATGGTTTGATACAAAGTCTCCTTCACAAAGCCTTCAGGACAATAGTATTTTTTTAGTCTATAAAAACCTTCAATGACTAAAAACATATACAAAACCAACATTATATACAGTACTGTTTCAGACACATGCTCAGTTCTAGTGGTTCTCAAGATATGTCTTGCACAGAAACAGTCATCCCGCTTGCCCTTCCTGTCAGCCAGCCAGACACACTGGTCCAAAAACAGCTGGAAAGGCAGCTACCTTGCCCTGTCAGCAGAAGTCAGGTGTGGAGACAGTTCACTTGGAAGGATACTTGAAAAATTAGGCTGCCATGTGCAGGCTGGCTTGTACATGAGTGACTTTGCTGGACTCTTTGCACATATGCTGTTTCTCCCCTGTTGAAGTCAGAATACGAATGCTCCCAAAGCACTGGAGTATTTCACTGGGTTAGATTCAGGTCCATTATTAATATCTAATTTCCTGACTGATATTAGGAGCCTCATTAATACTCTGAAATTTGATCATTAATGTCACACAATGGTTGTCAGAGAACTGAAAGTTTCTGATCCTTAAAATATTCTTTTCTTTAAAATTCAAGATGTGTATTTATATATCTGCGATGAAAGTTTCCTATAAGTCAGAGAAAACTAGCAAGACTAAATAAAATAGTCTACTCATTGTTTCCTTGTATAGAGGTTTATTCAAAACGAGATAATATATTGATTCGATTTCTTGAAGAACACTTGCAAATTACTGTTGGAAATCTGCCTGTTACTAAAAAGGTTATGAAGAGCATAAAACATTTTAGGTGCAATATGTCTTATGTAGGTGCTTATTATACATTTTATACTTTTTCACTTAATAAGTGGACAAAATAAGGAATGCTATTGAATGATTCAGTCTGCTGTCACTCAGATACAACCCTTTTGTCTCTTCTAGTCCCAATTCTTTTGGGCTCTTGGCCTGCTTGAAAGAGTGAGCATAACTTTCCAAATGTAGACAAACTTGCAAATATTTTTTGTCTGGCAGTATGTTATTCACAAACATATTTCCACTGGAAAAATAGTTAAAGATATTTCTACTCTGAGCTCCTTTTTGAATGATGAAAGCTTCACAGGTATATTGGGTCATATGTTTTGAAATATTTCATCTACTAGTTTGCACAACATATATATCGACGCTGCTGTAGAGAAGAGAGGAAGAAACTCATGCCCACTTTTGGCTTCAGCAGGGCATAATGCTATTCTCATCACTGCAATCTATTCTAAAGCTTGGTGATTTTTCTAGATCATATTAGTACCACTACATCTGTATAGCCTGTAGGAATAATAATCACAGTGACTTTAAGTGGATATACCTGGGCCATACTTGCCAGTTTCTATTTAAAAAAAAAAATCTGAAAGGATCACAGAGAATTTGCTGCTTTTGGAAACAGAAGAGAATCTCTTGATCTTTCTGTGGGAGAAGCAGATAGCTTTAACAACACAGCCATCAAAAACGTGTAGTCATTACTGAGGAGATCTGCAGCATATTGATCCACTGTACAGGGAAGCTGTGAGCAGATGTTCCATCCCAGTCTGGCTACCCCACCTGAGGTCGCTTTGGCCCCCACCTGTTCCTTGTGGTCTGTCTTCAGTGCAGGGGTGAGTACCAACAGCTGGAAGGGCAGCAACTTCTGACATAGCTGCTGGAAAACTACACATCTGTCATGGCCTGATTTAACCAAGTCTCTCACCTGGTTTGCATCATATTGACTCCCATACATAGAAACAATTCAAAATGTCTAAAGGCTTTAATAGTATTCTATTCAGAAAACAGTCACACAATGTAAATGAAACACTGGCATACTAGGGAAGGTGTTAGACAGTAGGAAGAGGGATTACTCATTTATCTCATGTCCCTTTTAGACCATCCTGTCACAGCTGCATTGGTGGGCTGGTTATATGGACATCTTTTGTTTCATCTAGTACATCTTCACAAGTATTTTTGGATGCAACATGATCCCAGTAACTCATCACCGTATCTGACTCTCTGAGTAATAAATAGGTATGACTGTAACCCAATTCACCTGATCTATTTCAAATGCCTACATTAGGGGCACAGGAGGAATCATGTTAGGCAGACAGCTACTGTGTCCACTGTAATGGACCTCAGAGATGATGATTTGTATGCCAAGATTTGCAAGACATAGACTGTGCACCTGAAAAAGTCTACTTGTCTTCTTCAGTTTCCTCTATTACTTTTTGGGGGTCTTTGTCTACTTAGGTCTTACTCAGAATATAAAGAGTGCTTAGGAAGAGCTCTTTGCTGTTTGCTAATCTGGAACACGTATACTGCAAGCTGTTGAAGGTAGATATTCTTACAGCACGGTAGGAAAGAACCATCAATCACATATAACAAAATAGTCTAGGTATTTACTGTTTACTTTCTAAAATAACTATGCAATATTCACAAAATGAATGGAAATAAATGCTTTTGAATTTATTTCTAATAATAAAGTGAGGGCTAATAATGAGTGTCACCAGTACCAATTAGGAGCTGCTCTTTTCACATCAGAATGATCTCTGCTTCTAAAGATCTATTTCCTTTATATTTTCACACTCTTTTGTATTATATTTTGATTTATGCACATTTAAGTACATATACACAGAGGATGTTCTGTCTTCAAACATCAGCATCTATTTCTGTACAAAGAGGGGATGATTTCTGAGGAATTCCTATATAATAAATTCAAGAATTTTCATGAGAGTTAAGCACTAAACTGACATTGGATCTTAGTTTTGGGTTAAACTATCAAATAAGTTTTGACCAAATCTTTCAAACCTCATTAACAAACTAATTTTAACTGGGCTATGCACGCGTTTAATCAAACAGTAATCCAACAGAAGTCAAGGAGGCTACATAAGACTGAATAACTCTTTGGTGTTTTGGGCCCTACTGTGGCTAAACTTAAAAAAAACTAAAATTAAAAAAAAAATTCAAACCTTATTAGAAATCTCAAACAAGTTTATCCTTACTTTTGCTGAACAAGAAATAATGGCAGCAGGATTTTGTCTGTATGAATAGAGGTACTGCTGTTCTACACACTATTGCAAATGAAAGGCTGTTGCAAGGCTTCTCCTTAAACTTCTTGAAAATTTAAGGCAGATCATCCTAATAAAAAAGTTTTTTTGTTGTTGTTGTTTTTGTTGTTGTTTTTTAAAGCAGTGTGTGTAAGCAGGTCACAGATATTCCAGATATATATATGCAGGGTTTTCTGAGGAATGTGTGTGTTTTTAAAAACGTTATTCTGAGACTATACTGCAGTTGCTAGCAAGATGGGCTCTTACCACTGTCATTCCCTTAACTATGTCTACTGACATTCCACTTTTGTCTTCAAACCAGATGTCATCCATTAAGAGAACATTCTCTCCACAGGTGCGTTATTGTCTCTGTATGCCAAAACAAATTCAGCAAGGAGCAGATTTCAGAATGTACGGTATATATATATTTTTAATTATTTACAATTTTCACCTATCTTACAGTGAGCTTTCTGCACCCAAAACCCCATGACTGAGGGAAGGAGAGAAACCTCCAGCTGAAGACAGATTTTCATTTCAGAAAGTATAAAGGTTCCATTATGTAAAAATAAAACAAAAATGAATTTACCCTCCCTGTGGTTTTGGAACTGTGTTCTGCATGTTATTAAGAAGATGCAGGATTTTAGTTTAAGAAAACAAACAAACAAACAAAAAAACAAAACAAAAAACCTCAGATTTGAATACCAGTGACCTAGTAAACAAATTTTGCAGAGAGATGTTTAATACTGAAGGGGAAAAAAAGATACTTTCGAAGAATGGGCTTGCGTAAATCTGCAGAATTAACTTAGCCCAAGTAGCTTGTGATACTATACTTACAATATAGAGGATCTAAGCCTCCATTAAAGTAAATGAGGCTGCACTGCCAGTAACAAATAAGTCCATACAGGCACTCTTGTTTCACCGTCTTAACACTGGGCTATCTCCTTAACAAGCATGGTCATAACTACATGAAAGTCAATGGGACTGGGACTGAATTTTTCGTGTCAAACAAGATGTGCCCCTGCTTGTGTCGTGTTATATTGCTCATACATCTATCATGTTCTGTCTTCCAATAACTCAGATCTTGTCTACTTGGGGAAGTTAGCACAGAGTAAGCTGGGATCTATACTTAAACAGCAACTCCTTTTTAGACACTTGTACTTTAGATTATACTAAAAATGTTTTTGTGGGGGATAGTGAAGGAGCACTTCCCAGTGCTGTTAAATCATACATTCAGCAATTCTTCTTGAGCAGAGGCCTATATATTCAGTGCTAATTACTGCTGACACTGCATGGATGCAGTTGCTGATGGCTGTGATATTAGTATAAACACAGTCTGTAATTAAAAGACCGTGGCTCTACACAAACTTTTCTCCCTGAGCATCTCATGCAGTGATGTTGACTTTAAAATCTACTTAGTATGTCAGGGAAGAACTGAAGGAACATCTCAGGTGAAAGCACACAGTTTTCACATGTTCTTAACTTTCAATTTAAAAAAGGTATTTCTAGCTTTTGAGGCTGGGAATTTTCTAAATGCAAAAGGATAGCAGTAAATAATGTGTTGCCTCTTCCAAAAATCCAGATAAATATTCAAATTCTGCTTTTGCTATTCTTCCTTATAATGGGCTGCAAAAACTGCCACCAGTTTCAGGCAGTTAGAACATACGAGTAATATCCCACAGCCATGAGATTTTTTTTTCCCCCCAAAGAAATACAGTTCTTTATTTTATCTTTGTTTTCCTTCTAGTTTTTGAGCCTTTAAGTTTCACNTGAGCATTTCAGAAGACCTTGAGATGTGAGTGCAGACTCCACATGTGCCAAAATAATTTAGGAGATGCCAGGTCCTCTGTGAAGGGGAGAGGACAGATAGTAGGTACTTCACCTACTAATTCCAGAAAACTACTAAACCGTTACCTATCTGATAACTCTGGTCTGCATTACTGATACCAGTCTTCCTCTTGGTTTGAAAGAATGCTCACTTTTTATTCTTGCCTCTAGAAGACTGCGAGATGACTTCCATGGCTTTATTATGCAGAAAAAAAAAATTAAGCTCCTCTTATAAGGGAAGTATATTCCATGCCACTTAGATAAGCAACATTCATCCCTGGACTGGGGAAAATCATGTAAAAAGTTGCAGAAATGTACTTGGTTCTCAGTGGGGGGAAAAGGTGACAGCGCTCTGAGAGTCTTTCCTGCTTACAGTCTGTTAGGTTGGAGGGTTATTATTATTCTTAGAGCCAGGGGATGTGGACATCTGTCAGCTTGCCTCCCTCACATGTGCAGCAACTGTGTGTGGTCCTCTAAATGAAACTATTAGCTGTGTAGTCTTGTATTCATGTACCAATTCAGAGCTGGCTGAACTCTTGCCAATTAGAAAGTATTTTGTTATGGGTGGTGAAGTTGGGATATGTAAGTACTATAAGAAAATAAACAATTGCTTTAAAATAACATTTTTCTTTTTAACCTCCTCTCCAAATTTTAAATTTGTTCTTTTAAAATGAAAGCATACGCTAAATTAACACGTCTATTTTTAAATTGCAAGCTTGCATTATAGTAGCATGCTCCAGTGGATGATAATCACTGTATGAACAGCTGCTGTGGGAGGTCAGGGAAGTCAAAGAAGAGGAAAAGTAGCCACTGACATGAGAAACTGGGTGATCTCAAGATGTGGTTGGTTTAATGCACAAAGTCTACATTACTAAGAAGAATGCATTAAAAAAAGACTACTAGGAACCAATGTTTACATACAAAAGTTGTTACACAATTAAGGGTAGTCTACTATACCCATTAATAAATGTCCTTTGATTGCACAGGTGTTTATGAAATTCTTGTTGGGAGGTTGTCAGCTGATGTATATCAAGCACAAATATGCCTCATAACACTGAATTAAGAGATTTACTTTGTTTACTGGCTTAGTTAACTTTCCAGATTAGGGCAGGCTTTCTTAGATTCAAGACTACATTTGAAACACAGCAACTGTAAACACACGTACATTACAACATAAATCTTGCAGCACTGCTATCATCATGCAAATCCTTCACAACAGCAATGTCCACTCTGTATGGAATGCCTTTTGGGGGGGTTATAACATAAAACATTAAGCATTTTCTAATGAGGGGCAGAAACACACACTCATCTGACTTCCTATTCCTGCCGAGATAACCTAGCTATGTGACTTCATTTGCTCTTCTTTTGCTAGATATGTAACAATGTCATCTACCATGCTCTACAAGTAGTATATGTTAGTTAAATAGATTTTTCTTTTTCAATTATCTAGAAACATTTTGTCAATTACCTAGCAGCTCACATTGGCAAAACTTGTCATAAACTTCCTAGATCTGTCAGATTCCTATAATGATGGAACGTATGTTAAGAAGAACCCCCAATCCCTTTAAAAAAAAAAAAAAAAAAAAAAACAAACGGGGCCAAGACCAAAAGATATTTAATGCATGTACAATGAAAGGAATCTAGTGATTTTTTGAATTCAGTGGTCACAATGTCACTCTCTCTTTCAAGTTGATGCAAGTAGTTCCTCCACTTTTAAAGCTAAAAGGCCATCTTCTCTCCTATTAGCTTTTGTTTTAACAGTCCTTTTATTTCCACAGCAGAACAAATCTTTTTCCATGAGCTGACTGCCAAGTGAAATTTTCTTTAACTACCTATCTCTCAAATCTACCCAAAGCCTTGATATTACTCTTAAGAAACATCTGACAATTTGGGGATTTTTTTTTCAGATTTTGACAAGATATACCATTCAACACATTTTTAAAGTTATTCAAAACTGATTTTATACAATCTTCTAGTTAGCCCATAAAGAAATAACTTCTGAACAGATTAAACAGACATACCACCAAATTGGAATGGGCAGCCTTAGGAGAGTTTTGGAGGATGTTTTAAACAGATAATACACTGCTAAATATAATTTTTCCATCAGTTTGATAAAATCTCTCTTTTTTTTTTTTTTTTAAACAAAGAAAATAAGTCATCCTCAGAAACATGATATAGAGAAAGCCAAAGACACAGAATTCACAAATATAGTACTAGTTCTACACCACTGATAACTTTTACATGACTTGGATCAGCCAAAGTCAAAAGTGCACTTGATTAGACCCAGAAATTCTAGTCATTCAAACACGCAGTCCCCATCCCACCCACAAAACCTCAGCTCCACAAAAACAAAAGAAACCTAGCCTAGAAGAACATGGACAAAGCCTATCTGATCTGCCTCTTTTCTGATACTGTCAACAAATTGCCATGTATTTTCTGACATATCACTACTTCATAATTAAACAGAGAATACAAGGCAACACGTTAACACAGTTTAGCAGAGCACTCAGTATTTCATAAAGGTGCACTCACATGAGTAGGAAGTGATTTGAAAACAGGACCAATACAGTTATGGATGTGAATTCAAATTTTCATACGTGGAATATCTCTGAGGTAAGATAGAGCAGTAATTTTCTGTGTATCACACAGACCTTTGCAACTCACCTTGACAGCTCAGAGTAGAAGGCCAACAGAAGCTGTTTTAGACTTCTTTCCTGAGAAGTTTTAGTGGGGATGAGAAATGCCCAGGTGAGAATGCCCTGTCAGTCATTTATCTTTATCAACTTCCCTTTTGTCCGTAAGGATAATTTGCATAACCACAGTTCTTTCTAGTTGGGATCAAATATTTGGGATTTTCATATGCTGATGGACCTAAATGCTTTGGATGCTTTATAAAACTGAATTCCAAAATTAAGGTTTAGCCAGTACAAGAAAGTCAAATGTAGATGTTAAAAAGGTACTGAAAAGTCACCTGAGGTTAAAGCAGATTTATGAGGTTCTTGGAGATCATTGCTGCCTTTCCACAAGGTAGGTATGGTTGTTTAAAGTTTTTATTTTTACATTGTACAAACATCTAGATTAATAAATCTATTGCTTGGCCTCAAATGTAGCCTGCAAAAAAAGTTAATGACAACTAGGCACTTTTCCTGAATATGAACT
>VXAL01019087.1:1295-14693 GCA_013399475.1 Chauna torquata
CAGTAACTGACAGTTATCCATTGCCTGAGCAGATGAATATTTCCTGTGCTCTCCTCTGCAGCTTGCTGTCTATGATTAAGTGACCACATATAACCGTATTTGTTAATGAGTTCGTAGTATTTTCCTTAGTCAGTTAGCTAAACAAATACTCTGTATCTTTGAAGGCAGGGCTACACTTTATTGCTTCCACATATGGCTCTAAAAGGATGTGATACAGAGGAACACAATGTGCCTAAGCCAACAGGAAACTTAAAAAAAGAAACATGTACAAAGGCTTTAACAAAGTTGTTTTTCTTCCCACTGAATTTCTTGCATTATTCACTCCAGAACAAACAAGCCAGAAATTTAAACACGGAAGAAGGGGGTGGAGATATGAGTATCAGCAGAAAATTAAGAAAATTTAATGATATAAAGTACTAAGATTGTATACACCAAACTGTCTTCTGAATTTTGACCAAAATTAAAGAGATCTGTTTGGGATAGGTTTAAGCTTTTAAGCAGAAGACTAAGCCCTTCATAGTTTAGACAGGGAAGCATGACAACTACATGGTTGTAAAGGTTGCTGTTTTTCTAATAAGATATGGGGCTAAACTGTGCAGTATGGACAGATTTACTCAATGTTCATTTGGCCAAAATACTTTCATTGGGTATACTTGATAAGAAAGGATCATCTATGCACGGATTTCACCTCTGTGGACAAGAATCAGGCATCTTCATGGCATTTCACCAACCATCCCTTCCCTGCAAATATACCACCGTCCCCTGCAGCAGAGCTATGAGAAAGGTACCTGGAGCCTTTTGGGAATTTGAATTCATGAAAAAGACAATGATGGAAACAGAATTCCTGATATCGGTTGTTGTTGTTGTTTGTTTGTTTGTTTGTTTTAAATACAGATATCTTAGGCAGTAGTTTGTTTCTAAAGAAAAATAGTTTTTCTTTCTTTGTCTTTGACTTAAACCATTCACAGTGTCTCACAGTGTAAGCAGTGTGACGGATAAGCAAGAGTAGTAGGTTTTGATTTTCGTCTTTTGCACCAGTGCAGATCTGGCAGAGTACTGATGGCAGCAAAGGGAAGGCACCCAGGAAAAGTTGCTGGGTAGGAAACCTGATTCAGGACAACTCTGTCAGGTATTTTTATTGGTTATGTATGCAGGCTAATGAGTGGAAAATAAGAAGCATGGAGTCAGATAAACAGTTTCTGTGCACCAGTGTCTCCATGGAGTGGAAAGCAAGGCACTACACTGGAGCAATTATCACAGAATAGTCTCATTTTATTTCTATTTTCTGCAGTCTGGGAGGGTAGTTTTTCTCCCAGCACTTCCAGCTGTCTCCCTTGATTTAACTAGCTGCAAGCTGAGTCACTGGGGCTTGGTGCAGTGCCGAAGATCCTGGCTTTAATTAGGTCTTGTCTAATCCTGAGCTATTCTGACATAGGATTTTATTTGTTGATGGCTCCTATCAATTTAGTGTTTGCTATTCTAACCAATCTGAGAAATTTATAAATTTATGTGTAAAAAAGTGATTGTTATATTTTGCTTCTGCTTGGAAATGGTGCTAAAATAGTTTTCTCTGGAATTCTGAATCACCATAGTTGGATTCAAATGGAAAACTCTTGCAGTTTATCACGCTTAAGATAATACTAAAGCTAATGGTGCCATTGCAAACATTACATACTAAGTATCACTTCTGACAATATCTCTTAATTGCACTAGATTCTGTGTTGTTGTAATTGTTAATAACTTGTTCCTAAATCCAGATTAGCCTTTTGTGGGGAACTGTAAGCAGAAAGACCTGATCTTCTTATGGGGGGCAAAGTAGATCTAGGTTAAGACACCACAGTGAGCAAACGCGAGTCTTGCTGGCTCTGGTATGTTCAGGGTGCAATCATACTATCTGGATGTGCTTAAATTTAGAAAGTGCTTGTGTCCAAAATTACTGCACTCTCAAGCTGTAGAATACATGGGCAGAGAGAAGACTTTGTCTTCTGCAGAGTATTGTAAGATTTCAACAGTTTTTTTTTTTTCTTTTGACTTGAGGAAAGAACACCATTTCAAAACTTTAAAGTTAACTTTAAAGATTTACTTATTTGATATTTAAAATAAATCAAATATACCATATAATGACAATAAATTTAGAAAGAATAAGGAAGAAAAATGAAGTCTCCTTTTAAAGTTTAAAATGAAGTGTTACATTACATAAAATTTCTCTTTTCCTCAGAAACAAAAGAACAGCAAAGTCAATTCATGTTACAGAATGTTTTCATTTTAAAATATTTTTTTCAATGTACATTCTAACAGAATACTATTCTATAAAAGAATTCAAAACCTACAGTAAACATGCTAAGTAGCTCATAAGACATTCAGAATATTTTCTTTTTTCTTATCTGGAAATTTTTATCTATATACAGAGCCACTTGCATTAGCTGAGACACAAAAAAGGTCATAAGCAATGCTCATGCATTACTTTGACCCATAAGTCAGGGAAGATCCTACCCCAAAATAACTTGGAATGTTTACAAATGTCCATGATGAATATTTCACTCTCTTGGTAGCTGCTGTCAGAACCACCAGCAGATGGTGCCTTGGTTAAACCTCTACAACTAAACAAAAACAGAATATACTTTTTAGAAACATATTCAAACAAATCCCCTCAAAACATCTGCTAATCTCCACTTCTTAATATCTGAGATGATTATGAACCAAAAGGTAAACATTATGTTTTTTATTAAGAAAAAATGGATGTAGAAGATAGCAGAACAACGAGCCTTAAAATGGCAATATCAAGCCATGCCAAAAATATCTGATTTCTTTATCTGACAGAATGACAAGATGTACTGGATGAAGAGAATGGGATATATGTGAAAGAATGTTAGTCAAGTTTCTTCACCTCTAAATGGAGATAATGACCTTTAGAAAGGTCATTGGTAATAAATCTGGTGTAGATGAATGCATGTGTAAGAAGAGCAAGGGAGAATATAGCTGTGAAGACTGGCTGTAGATGAAGTCCTTTTTGCAACTCTCTTTCAAAAATGCTGTTTGTAGAGTCTGGTGGCAGCATGCTTCTTGAATGAAGTTCACACAACTGTCCTTTGCAAGGTTATCCCTTTACATTTGTTGGTTAGGATACACACTTGTATCCTACACACAGGTGAGACAGCAATGCTCAGAACTTGCAGAAATTATTAGAAAGAAGTTTGAAAACGAATCAACGAAAACATGAATGCCACCTTTATAATAACTGTTTTCAGATTTTGTAAGAAGATCTACTTGAGAATAATTCTTTCACTAATCAAAATGCAAAAAACAAGCATTGAAAAATAACCCTTGATACAACTCAGAGGATGGTTTTGGAAACAAACCTAGAGTAGGAAGAAAAACACTTTTCTAAAACAAGCAGTAGTTTAAACCTCTATGCAATATACAGGATAAGATTACAGATGATGCTGCATTTCAGTTGTAGACAAAATGATCCCTGTATACCATACCCAACTTTAATTAGTATTGCAAGATTGAATTAGTATTTGTTCAGTTTTAGAAGAGGAGAATTGCAATAAGTGGAACATATATTAAAATATTCATTTTTGTTCTTGTCAACAGATACACTGTTTGAAAGTAAACTATTTGTCCAGTCCACTGAGCTTGTGCAACAACTCTGGAAGAGACACAGTAAATTCCAGTTGAACTGTATTTTAGAGATAAACACGACATAAGGAATGTACCTATTCCTTGTGGCATTTTTTTCTTTTTTCTTTTTTTAATATATGACAGCTTCTGTTTTGGCAGTTTCTGAAAAAGCAGCTTAGTCCAGACTCATTTTGACACAGTAGCTTTTAGAACCTAAGCTTGCAGGACAAAATATAGCCAGCTTTAAGGAAAAGTATGTTATTTATGAACTGCAAGCAACAGTTCAATAATTCAAGTCCATTAGTCATTTACTCATATCAACTCTAAGTCCATCCAAGGCAGATTTATGAATACAGTTCATAACAAACTATAGTCACTTTCCACTTCTTAAATCTGTTTAACGTTTGAAAAAGTTAAAAAAAATAGCCAGTGTATGTATGTACCAAGGGGCATGGCATCTTTGTGTCTGTTATATAAATGCCAGAATTACTAAAATACATTCTAAAATGAAAGACCAGCAACAAGTAGCAGATACTTTCTTTGGACAAATTTCTGAAAGCTTGTAATCATGTAAAGATGTACTGAAAAACTCTGCTGGAGAATTTTTTTTTCTCTTTTTTTGTTGTTTGTGGCTTCTATTTGTTACAATAGATATTTGTAGGGTGGTGTAATTTATTGGCATTGTTAGACCTCTTTGTGATTCTTGCTGAAGAATGAAGTAATTTCAATAATCAATTTGTTTGCATTGCATTTTTACCTTCAGCTATTCAGCATTTTTCAGAGGTTTAAGAACGTTAGGCCATAATTAGTTTGACGATAGTGACTGATAGTAATAGTAACTACTAAGGGTGGCTTTTAGCCACTCAAGCAGTTAAAGTGATCAATGGTTCTCCAGTTTGAACATTGTGCTCTAGTAGATGATGAGGAATTCCAAAAGTCTGGAAGCAGAATATAACAGCAGCAAGATAATGTGGTTGGAAGTTATTACTAAAGCTGACATCATGTCTCTTACAGCCAGACGTGTAGAGCAGCTCTATATCATGCATGCCAGATTTGAACAGTGTTTGGAAAGGTGCTGGCATCATTATATGTTTGAAAGGAAAAAAAAAAAAAAAAATCCCACTAATCGTGGAATGATATTTCACAAGCAGCATGAAAGCCCCAGTATTCTGTTTTTATCAGACTCCTCCCGTTCTTGCCATGGCCAGCAGAAAATGCTTCCCAGTAGCAGGAAACCACAGCCGGTTCCTGAGAATTCCCATTCCACTAGCTTGTAGATACAGGACAGGATCTGCCTCAGATTTTATTAGGATTTAAAACATAAACAACAACAAAACAACAAAACAACAAATAATAATAATAGTAATAATAAAAATCACCTGAGGACAGACCTTTGCAAAGCAAAGAAATTGTTGTCATCACATAGTTCCCCTAATATATCTAAATTCCTCTTCCCAGCATCTGGAGAGATAGGTACCCAGCTCAGGAGGATGTTAGAGCAATTTTTAAGTTTAAGCACACAACTAATCACACTGTTTTCAGTAAAACTACTACAGAAGTAAGGAAATACATAAATGCCTTTGTGGACTGAGGTGTAGTGGGACAGCCACTCTGGGCTCTAGTTCCTACCATGCTTAACTCTGACCTACATGCGAATTAACCAGAAAAGGAAAAAGACTAACTGAAACAAAGCAAAGTAATTCTAGAATGGTTTACATAAACTCACAGTCTGGCCCATGAAGTTTAAAGTCCTTATTTCAGAGTCTCTAGCAGCCTTAAAATGACCCATGATTATGATAATATGGGACCAGGAGAACCATCAAGACCTCTACATTCATTTATTATGAACATCTTCGTGATTCTTTTATGTGCAAGTGTAATATGTTAATATTCAAATAGTTAACTTATATACCAATTCTTATGATTTTCTTTTCGCTGAAGATTGTAATTAAAACCAGAATAAACAATAACATAAGAAACACAATAGCATTTCATAGCTAACTTTGAAATAAAGCTAACAATAAAGAAATAACTTATAAATAAAAGCTGAATACTGGCATTACAAAACCACATTAACGTAACTACTGCTTGTCTGTTTTGTGTTCTGAAAAACTGCAGGCTAAGCCACTGAGGCTCAAATAACTGTGTTGGCACAGGGACTGCTTTCATTGACGAATAACTTGGAAAACCATAAATGTTGGTACTCCTAAGCATTATTTCAGCTGCCAATCTACTAGGACTGGTTGCAAAGAGAAGACCAATGGAGGAAAATGAGTTGTTAAGGTAATATGCTAAAAATGAATATTGTGGTGGTTCAATAGAACATGGAAAAAGAAAAGTAATTATTACTAGTAATTATATTTAATGTTTTCTGGTAAGGACACTACTCTGATGAAATTCTTTAACAACACTTGGGAATGTGCCACAATCCACTTCAACCTCTAAGCAGAGTAATGTAAAACAGAATGTAAAAAGAAGGGTAGAGAGAGGACTAAGGTAAGTGATATTAAGGTCTTATAACAGCTGCACAGTTCTCTATGTGTTATAGTTCCATAATTTTCCTTTTATTTTCATTAATAAAGATTGCTAAACCAGGAAAAGTCCAAGAATACAGGACCTTGCAGTAGTATCTCATTAGTATGGTCACATAGCGCTAATTTTTCTGTGCTACAGGTTCTTCCCTCTGTGTCTCTGCTATTGATTACAGTGTGCTGCATTTTGCGGTGGAGAGATTATTGCAAACTTCAGGACAGACTGACATTTGAAATATTTTTCATTGAATTTCTGTAAGTTTTAGATGTATTTTCAAAAGCACTTAAGTAAGCACAGTAACCTACTACTCCCATGAAGCAAGTGGGAGGTTGCTTCTGAAGGGTAGATTGATGGAATTGGATTTGCTTTTAACATTGCTCTCTTTATGGCTAAATGATAAGAATGGGCTCATGTGATTTTTATCCTTGTTTCCTGAAAGCCTTCGAAAACATAAAACTAGCTTGGATGGATGAGGAGTAAAACAAAGACCAGTCTGTAATCCTTTCTTTGCATTCCTTTGTCAAGTTTGCTTTTAGATCAGCATTCAGAAAGTCACTGTATACTAACAAACCACAAATTGCTGAATAAGCAGTGGGTTGATTAAAAAAAAAAAGAAAGAAAGAAAAAGAAAAAAAACAGTAAGGGAAAGAGATGTGCACTCCAGGAGGGCTCTTTAAAGCCGCAACTACATTTTTGCAAGATCACTTACAACTAGAAGTATTTTACCATACCTCAGCTCTTCCTGTCTCAAAATCACCAGCTGGCTCACAGCTGGGGGATGTGCTGTTGTGGAGAAGGTTTTGAGTGATGTTGTATGAAAATGTATGCCAACTTCACTGTAAAACCTTGTTTTAACCACCAGCCTCTCTGCTCTGGGAACAGAGGTGTCCATTCGGTGCCTCCTGCTTGGGAGCTGACAAGCAGCTTGTGATTGCCAGGCATCTGTCACTGGCATGAACAGATAATGCAAATGCACTGTCCAGCTCTGGATTCAGAGATGGTTGGCTCCTGTGTTTATGAAGAACAGCTCTGCTTGCAATAAGAAATGATTCTGAAAAATTTGCCATCCCAGATCTCTTCATTTGAGGACAGACTGGCTGCTTTGAAAGGGAAATAGCTCCAAGAATGATATGACTCTCACAGTGCCTGTGAGCACTTGAATGGAAGATTTATGTTTAAATATATAGGCCGCAAATCGAGGCTAGGCTTGCAATACAGAAAAAATACAAGGGAAATATTTTTCCCTTCTGATACACAATTCAAGAAGAAGAGCTGGTGCCAGGGCTGCAGCTCAGTGCAGAGGAAGCCAGTACAGGTAGGGGTACCTCGCAGGATCTCCTGTGGTTGCTCACCCAGGTTTGAAGCATGCTGAGTAGGAAAGAAACAAGGACTGCTGTATGGTCAGCAGAGCTGAACCCCAGCCCTGTAAGGGCATACGGACTGTCCTCTCAAGATGGACCAGTAACCTACCTCAGATCATGGCCCAGAGAGAGGCTTGGCCCTGCCCTGCTCCACACAACAGTGACACAGAGACATTGCATAATCACCAGTTTTGCTCCAGAGGCTGCTGGTAAGAGCTGGCTCTGGTGCCCTGATAAAATAAAAGACGCCCATGGCCAGAAGTGTGTGTCTAGGAAGGAAGGACAAGCATGCATGACGCTTATAGCTTTTTTCCCAGTTTCTAGCTGTTTTCAGTTCAGAGAAGTCCTCAGTTCCCATACACAAAAAAGTAACTTTTTGCCTATGTAGACAGATTTGGGACAAGTTTTTCCCAGTTTCTGACAGGGTGGAAACTACACTGGAAACTTTTAGTTTGTGTTGAGCAGATGACCTGAAACACGCTACTGTTGTGTACAGACATGAGGATTCATGTATGTGAAACACTGTTCAAAACTGGTCAGTGTTCTTCTGGCTTTTGTCCATGTTCTCACCCAAAAGAGTGTGTGCATTTACTAGTTTAGGGCAAACCAAGGAATTGCCAATTTGTGTGAAAAAAAAAAGAAAAAGCCGTTTTTTTTTCTTATTGTTACATACAATATTTAGGGGAATGGATATTAACTTTTATAAAGCAGCTACATTACATGCTATACTTTCTTGTTACACTCAGGGTGATTTCCTACTCTAGGAAGGGGCAATACTAATACTAATACATCAACTAAGACTGGAATTAATTATTAATAGCAGTGTTGTTAGTTAGTAGTAGTGATAATGATTGATGCTAAAGATGAGTAAAGATCATATTAGAAATTAAGCTATATCTCCTGGAGCAACACAGACTGTTGCTTTTTGTTTATTTAGATATTTTTTGTTGAACAGTGATGAACAAGATCCACCAAGTTATCAGTGGTAAAACTGAGGCACCAAAGGGCCTGGAAGAAGCAGAAAGCAGATTTTTTTTTTTCGCCAAGGCATGCATAACAATAACCTGTTTAGAAGATTTAGATACTCAGCAACTATAAATGAAGGTGATCAAGCTAGCATCACTGACATTCAACTGAACTTCATCTTCATGAAATTTCTCAAAGCATTTCTGTTTCCATGCCTTCAATCATTACGAAGATAACATTTTGGCATAGAAGTATCATGCAAGATTGTGCTATTAAATTCACATTACTGGAGTTATGGCATCTACAATCTCAAAGGGAAATCAGTCTCAAGAAAGTTTCACCAGTAAGAGTCATATAGCAGTTCAGAAACTCTGGACCAGCATAAAATTATTGATAAAAACAAATTCCAAATGCTAAAATGCAATGTTTACATTTCTCTGGACCTGTAAACAAGCAAGCAAACAAAAAAATCAACCCTGATTGCCTGTGTAGTGTTCTATAAAAAGATAAATAGATAAATAAATAAATAAGCACATGCTGGCAAGCCCAATGAGCTATTACCAGAAGATGGCAGTAATGTCTTATTACAGCTGTAGTCACCATACCCTTTACAAGAATAACCTAATTGCTGTATAGTCATATTGTAGTAAAAAAGGGGACAATGGTATAGTCAAACCAATTATCTCCTGGTATCTTTAGCAGTCTATCCTATGTGGTACATTTTTTTTTGGTAATTTTCAGTTCTGTTACTTTTATTTTTAGACTGAGGTTGTTTTTGGAAATCAGCCAAGCTCTAATAACATGAATAATGTTTCAGTTATAGCATTAACAAACAGTTTCACACACCTTAAGTTTGACTATTTCTGAATTAGAAAAATCTGGTTGGAGGACATTTTCCTGTCACTCACTAGGTCTGGGCAACTTTTATTTGATTCAATTTTATGCTAATTTAAAGGATCTGTGAAATAATAACAGAAAATGTAGTAAGAGTAATTTTAACATAAACACTAACATTTATTTTATTGTATCCACCTCATATCTGTATGTGTAAGTGCCCAGATGCTAGACCACAAAGAGTTTCATTAGAGGGGAATTCCCTAGCCTCAGCAGAATGATGCTACGCTTGCAAAAGGCCTTTAATTTCATGTAGCAATGAGAGTCTGACAGTCATTCTCTATCCCAGATGATGCAAGGAACTATAAAGAGAAAATCAAGGTTTCTGTTTTTAATTTCATAGGTCACTAAATTATACCATCCAGAACTAGTCAAATGAGTGATTTGTGGTAGGTATGCAGTGCCTTTTGCCATAAAGCCTGTCACCCTAACACACTTCATTGCCTCATCAAGAATGAGTGTGTCTGCTACTGCCAGAGCTGCTGTGAACTGAAAGCCTTGCAGACCAAAGGTGATGCTGCTTATCAACAATGCAGCACTAATAATATGATCTGCCCACCTAATTTTTCTTAGAATAATAGAGGTTTTTAATTAGAATTGTACAAATGAACTTAAACACTGCTATTTGTAATAATACTGAATTAAGTGCTTTTCTTTGCCAGTTACAGATTCCCTAAGCACCTTTTTTTTATGTAAATGTGAAAAACCCAAACCTTAGCAATGGATTGGAAGCGCTGATTCTTCTAAAGTCCCCTAAGCAAACCGAACACTGAGCTGCCATGTCAAGCCTGTTAAGTCATTTGAAGGAATTTGGGAAGTCAGCACACTTGGGGTAATTTCCTGGCAATTCATCTATAATGTCTACTGCCTGTTCCAATTTCTGACACATAGATATATTATACCCAACTGTGATCAGCCTGCATAAACAGCAAACTCACTTGAAAACATAGAATGTGAAGAAATAGGCTTTCTTAGTACTTTTAGAAAGGTAGATAAATCATATTGAACTTGAAATAATAGATGATCAGATCTTCAATGCCTGAACACCTGTGTATGTTTTTATCTAAGAACTGAATGTAAAATGTGTCGATAATGCAACAGTATTAATCTTTAAATTATTACTTATTTGCCAAAAAACTAAACACCTGAAACAATCCTACTACATATGATTAATATTCATGTTTGTCTAACACAAGCTTCTCCCATTAATTTGTAAAAAATTGCTTATATTCTTTCCAAAGTATGTTTGATTTTACTTGAATTTACCAGGCTGGGGGTGAATATTTTAAATTATGCAGCTTTCTGAAAGGAATAGATATGTCATAGAAAAGATTTAAAAAAAAAAAAAAGGGAGATTTGGAAGCTTTTAAAAGATCAAGGGCAATAATGCAAAGATGTAGGTCACATAAAATTTAAAGTTCATGGAACACTCTGAAGACTTTTAAATACCTCTCAGCAGGAAATCTGTAAGTGAGTAGGGCTGCAGGTCCTCACCGCATAGAAATGCTTTTTTCTTATGAACTCATAATTCTGAACTCCAAAACACTCATATGGCTCCAAATCTTTCCTCTTTCATCAATGTCTGAAGATGTGAAGTTCTGTTGTGCTTCTCATCAGCAAAATGACAGAAATAACATATACTAAAATAGCTACTTAATAATTTGATATGCTTTGACCCATTAAATTGTGAAGTTATGAAATACTTGTGGATACTCTTTCTTAAATGTGAACATAACAGTTTGGTGGTTGAAGGAAGGCTGCTTTAGAAAGCTAGAGGTATCTGCAGTATTTGAAATAGGGAACATTTCCTTTACAAATATTTTAATAGATGATAGCCTTCCTCAGCCTATTGAAACTAATATTAATATTTTTTTTTACCATAACTATTGTGTTTCAGATCTCACTTCAAGACCTTCATTTTCCTCCAGCATGGTAGCTATGGTGATTGAAAACATACAAGTTCCTATTATACAGCCCAAAGTCTGGTGATGAAACCTGAAGAACTATCTCCTTTATTGTTCTCCCTTTCCTTTAATTTTCCTCCTATTTTCAAAGTTCAGACTATTTCTGTTCTTGGGATAGAAAAGATATTTTTCACTTTTTGTACTTTTTTTTTTTTTTGTAAAAGTAATAAAAATATCAAAATTCTACAGATCACAAACATTTATTTGAAGGTCTTCTTTACTGAGATAATAAGAACTCATTCTGGATAATACTTTTGATCATAATTTCTTTATTAGAGAAACATACTCATCCTACTCTGGTTGCAACCGTCAGTGATGTCATTCTGAAGGAAGAAAGCTTAAAAGAAGTATTTTGGTGGTTGTACATAAACTCAAATCAGATGAAAATACTCCTGGCTGGGATAATTTATACCAATTTCTACTGTGACTTTGTCTAATAAAACAATCAAATGCAAAGTTCAGTCTCTTATGATTGAAGAATTGGATTGTGCAGGAAAAAAAAATTGGCAGAGCAAAACATCTCAGCTGTAGGCTATAAAGGAAAACGGAGCATAGAAAAGGTCTCTGTTAAAAAGAAAAACAGTTACTGAAGAATCATTTCTACATTCTGGAGACCTCTTTTGAAAAATGATGACCCTGGTAACTGTGCAGACAAAGAACGCACTATTAGTGAGCATTAACTTCAGGACTGCAGCCAAGGGACAGATACTGGAAAATGAATAAAGCACTAAAAAATCCCTTTCTTTCTCAAGACTGTGGAAATATAATGGCAAATTAATTAAGAGGAACCATGCAATCATGTGCTACGATCTTGTCAATTCACAACCTAAGAAAGGTTATATGAGGTCAACATTTGGATACAACCCTTTCTTGGGAGCATCTGGATCGGCAAAGTCCAAACTTCTTAGACTAAAGGCCAAGCACATCACTTAATAGTATCAAAGGGACGATATCATCTTTTGGGGCAGACTCAATTCTCTGTTCTTTAGGTAGTTTAAATAAAAGTGTAAGTTTTATAGCGGAAATTCATGCACACTGCAGGAAAATAATTACTTATTGTAGTAAGAGAGGGTCTTGTAGTAAGCTCTCAGAAAATGAAGAATAACATGCTAAAAGCTGAAAATGAGAAATTCTTGATGGTGACATTTACTGGACAGATTCCCAAGATAAATGGTGAGGCAGGCTTTTCAATGTAAATCTGGGCTGCATAAATAAAAATTTCTAGAATTACAGAAATAATTTGAAAGGATAAATGGTTCATGACAAGGTATTAGCCCATGTTCCAAGAAAATGGCTCTATCATTTATTTCCAGTATGAACTTAGACAAATACCTTGGGAGGTCGTGGTGTAGTGCAGTGTTGTGCAAGAGTATTCAACCTAGCTTGTGTTCTGGGATGAGAGTAACTCTATATGCACAAAGCTCCAACTAAACTGAAAAAATCTACTGGGAATCTGGTTTCTTTAACTACATTGACTTATGCTTTGGATACAATTTATGTTACCTAAATTAATCTCTCAGACTCAGATCCTTCTTTGAGCTTGTTTTCTAGTCTCTGTCCATAATCAGTGGGAAAAGAGAGAAACATTTCTAAAAGGAGAATCTGATATTTTCATTTTTAGACAGTATCTGTGGACTTTTCTCCAGATGTGTTAGACTTTAGAAGAAGCTTGATGAATATCTTAGGCTAGACACATAACTTTTTGATGATTAATGTGAACATGAATCCCATCCTCAGTATCTCTTCTCCATTCGCTCTCAGAAAATGTGGATGTGTGCTGGAAAATCTCATAGGAGCTCTGACTTCAATATGGAAGCTACAGATAGGTTATATATAAACGCTATTAAGACCCCTGGAAAAGTATCTACTGACAGGAATAAAATAGTAATCATGAAGGAACCTTACAATAGCATAATTTAGTCATGTTTGTTGTTGTTGTTGTTGTTGTTTTGTTTTTGTTTTCTATCAATATTCTAATATAGTCCAAAAGGTCAGACTATGTGCACAAAATAAGTAAAATAGCTATTTCAAAAGGAGTCATTGGTCTGTCATTATAC
>VXAL01019123.1:0-21406 GCA_013399475.1 Chauna torquata
CCTCCTTTTTTTTAAAGTAGATTGGAGAACAAGAAGAATCAAGATTCAAAGATCCAGCATGTGAGGAACAAACCTGATGCAATTTCCTTTTCTTTTTCAGGAAAAACTATTCTGTAATGAAGTGACAGTCTTTCCTTAAAATCACTTTCTGCTTTAAAGTCAAATGGCCATTGGATGAGTTCGTAAGATGCTAAATGGGTGCACTGGTCAGTTGATAGCATTCTGATGTGTTACAGGTCATCAGGAGGACTGTCTCAGACGCCTAAAATAACTGTGTCCGGTGTGTGTTGTTCCATCTCATAACAATGCTATTAAAGGATCACTATTCCATCTTTGTGTTCTGCATTGCTCTCCAGTTGCTTGTAATTTTCTGTAATGCTTGTAGCTAATTATTCATTCATTCATACTAATAAAGGCACGTAATTCCCTTTTCTCTGGGGTGCAACAGCTGCAGACAAGGTGTCTTGCCACAAATCCAAAGGCATGAGTTTTAGCCCATCAGGAATCCAGCGTTGATGGGTACCTGACCACTGCTGCGGGGAGCTGAGGGAAGCTAATGTCAATGATCATCATATGCTACTGGCTTTCTGAACAAGGCCAGGTTAGCCCTTCAGCCCTGAGGCATGTGAACAGAACTTTAATGTGTTCCTCTCCTGGGAAACAGGTCTTTTCAGTCTTGTCCCTTTCTCTCCACTCCATGCAACCGAGCCCCCCGCTGCAGTCCTTTGGGAAGGGACTGTGCCTTTGTGGCTTTTCTGTTGTTTTTGTTTGTTTGTTTGCTTTGAAGTCTTTGCCACCAAGTATGAAAATCGAGTTTGCTGTCTGCTTTTGATTAGGGTGTAACTGTGCACACTCAGTGTATGTAAGTCATTAATTCGGGATTGGACCCTGGCAGTGGCAGCTGGCGCAGCCCAGCCGCGGGAGGCGGGTGGCCGCTGCCCCGGGCCACCGGGCACCCGTCCCCGCTGCCACCCCAGGCATGGCAGTCACCGAGGATGGGGCTGCTGAGCGGATTGGATTTGCCATGTGCTGACGCCCCAGCAGGATGGCTTTTCTGTTCAACAAACACTGTCCGTGGATGTCTGCACAATCATAGAATCTTTTGGGTTGGAAAAGACCTTCAAGCACCTTCTCTGCTGCAGCCAAGTCGTTTTTTCTAAGTATCTTCTTCCTAATACAGATGACTTCACACTTTTGTGCTGATTTTAGGTAAAACCGTGACTCTTCATTTAAAAGCTGCTTTCTGAAGCTCTTGAGATTAAGTGTTTGTGGCCTTTGTCTTCTCGTGTAGATATATATGTCTTCCCATCCTACGCAAAGGTATGGGTGGGAAGAAGGGCTTCCTGAGCTGTTCCTCTAAGACCATAGTTTGTTTCCTGGAAGGGATGGGTGGATTAACACATAAGCCAGCTTCAGCTGTGCTTGTACTTTTCCCTACTTCACTCTTGTTTTTCCGTGTTCCCAACAGACAGTTTTCCTGGCTTAAAAACAGTCGCTGTATTTTGATGCTTGAGATCAGTGGCAGGCCAATGCATCAGGGGAAGAGGAGGGGAGAGTGTTTGCTACAAAATCCTTATATCATGGCACTGTATGTCTGGACTAAGAGACAGAAGAGACCACTGGGTTTGACAGCGGGTCTTTCAAGACCTGGAGTAGGAAACTTGTCTTCAAACTAAGGGCTGGCTAGCGGATGCTGGAATGATGAACGGAGCCTGCCCGTTGCTCTTTCAGGTACAGTGTGTTTAGAGAACTAACTGTCTGTAAGCAAACAAGAGGGGAGCACCAATTTCCTTCAGGAAGCTACCTTCAGCATCATTAATTTACCTTATCTGCCCACTGAGGACAAAAGGTCAGTGGCAGGGGTCTGTCCATCACTCATGGGATACGCCCCCAGTACATTGTTACTGGCAGTGTGTGAGCTTAGGGCATTTAGTTTATTATACATACACAGTTATTTTCTGAGCTAAAAAGTTGTAACTACTGTTAAAGAATAAAAAGTGGGGTTGCCTCTGACCTCCAGGTATGACCTGTGTGCTAAATGAGTGCGAAAGGTCTTCTGGTCTCTTAGCATTGATAACATGGGTGTCCCATGAGCAAAAACTTCTCAGAAGGCAGGACTTTGCAGTCACGTCCCTTGGGAATGAGGGCAAGGTCTGCAGGCGAGCATCATGGTAGCACATGCACAGGCTGCAACATCTCCTGTTGATTGACATAATAACAGCAACGAAAGGCCAGCCCTCTCCAGCATACATGGGCCACCTATATGCTGATCACCTATGTGCACGTCTCTGCAGAGTTTGCAAAGCAAACACTTTTTTTTTTCCTTTTCCCCAGCAAAATGGATTACAGGTAGTTTAAGTTCCTTGCTGTATGCATGCAAATACCTTCACATCTAGAGGCTGATGTGACATCTGCTGTACAGATGTTTGTCTGGGGCTGCAGAGTAATATTTTGTCTGTGTTACCCACGTCTTTCATGGTCTCAGATCACTGACTCAAGTACTTGTTACTCCAACATACTAATGATAGTTGCTATGGATGTTCCCTTCCAACTCCCATGTCTGAGACTCTGGTCTGAAACACCATAACCATGTCCAAGAGCAAATCTCTCCTCAGTGGGACTGAAACATGAAATCATGCTTGGGTCCTGGTTCTGTTTGTTAGTATTCAGTCACATCTGTACTCCTGTCGACTCTCAGCCTCCAAGTACACTGACAGACTCCAAAAATGTCTGTCTTGGAGGGAGCCAGCTTCAATGGAGAACTTTATCATCGAACCCTTTTTGCACTCCGGCACCAAGAAATATTTTGACATACTGTCCATCTGCATGTTCTGTTCTCCATGGCCCCTCTCCCCAGGCTGTTGCAGTAGCTTTGCCAAGTGAGAACCAGAGTGTTACCTGGAGTTTGCTAGCTTTGAAAGCCAGCAAGGTAAGATAGTGCCTTTCTCCTATGTTGTAAGGGGACATTGACATTGTTCATCACAGAAAGGAGTAATGTTGCAAATAGCAAGATGCTGAGCTATGTACACGAAGGAGGAGGCAGACTCTGCACAAGTGGACCACCAGCTTTGTTACTGGATTTTGCTTGGAGAGTGGAGATGTAGGCAGCAGGGATGGGGAGGGAGCTTTCCCTGCACCTCTTAGAGACGCTACTTGCAGTGGAAGGAATGTGAGAAGCAGAAATTCTTGTCTTGTAGACTTTGAGGTTGTTCAGAAACAATAGCAAAAAAGGGAACTATATCTGAAGGGACCCAACAAAGCCCTGTGGTGTTAGACCGGGGCTTGCTCCATACATGGACTTTATGGCCGTTTGTTTGAGCCTTGCCTCGCCGAAAGGTGAAAATGCAGTCACCCTTTCAATGCAGAACATCTGCAGTAATTGTAGGATAAGGAAAGAAGTGAGGACTTAACGATGATTTGAACTTTTCTCCCCTCAGAATTATATTTGAAGTTGCTTTGTTGTTTAATTTGCTTGGAGCGCTAAACCTGAAGTCAAAAGAAAAGTCTTAGCTTGTGGTCTGAGAACAGTGCAATAATTTGGAGAACGAGTAGGAGGAACTGAAGCTCACTGCTGTGGCTGGGACAGTGTCAGGACATCTGTTTCTGCACACAGGGAGCGAGCATGTCCTGTGAACACCTTCAGCATTCTCAGTTTGTCCCTGTGGAAGGAGGAAAACCAGTGACTTTTTACTCTCTGTGAAAAGCTAATAAAACCTGCACTCATGGCAGAATCAGTCCTTTTACATTTTTACATGCATTTTATCTCTCTCTCTCTCTCTTTTTTTTTTTTTTGTATAACTCAGAACTTCTTATGTTGACGGTGTCTGAGCAGGAATCCCCATGGTGTGGTATTAATGAACGACAACACCATACACTGCTGCAGAGAAACTGGTCTCAGTTTCCTTCCTGCCTTTCCATCAACACTTGGGGAAACACAGCAACATTTGCACTCCAGGGTGGCCCAGCGTTTCATTTTCTGGACCCTCTCTTTGCCATCATGCCGTAGATGCTCACAGATTATAGCTGCATAGAATGGATTTTGTGCCTTACACTGGTTTGGTTTCTGCCACCATGGAAAGTGTGCTGGTGCTTTGGTAGCCCCACAGCAATTCTGTTCATCTGGGCTAGGTGGGAATGGATAGAATTACCAGCAACTTTGAGGAGTTCGGTGCTGCGTGAAACTAGTCTAGAAAATTTCCCAAGGGCAGAGATCATCTTGAGCAAAAGCTGGATGGAACCAAGCCTACGATCAAAAGAAGCTTATTTCTCATCCTGAAGGAATGTGGAGATTTCCTGGCATGCACTTTACTGTCAGCAACTTAATCTCAGGTGGGTAACAAAACAGACTGACCCCTGGATGATCTCTCTGAAATGAAGGATAAGCCTTAATAGCCGAGGCTGTTTCCAGATTCAGGGTAGTGAGATGTTAGGATCAGAACTTGAGCATTTTCCAGTCTTGACTCTACTGCAGATCGAGCAGTTCTCAATGCATTTGCAAGTGCTAATTCAGCACAGAGGCCTGGGAGGTTTTAAGGAAACACAGCTATGCTAAGGATGGAGCGCATCCCTCACGGCAGAATCAGCCAGCAGCTAATGCTGGGCATCAGCGTTACTGCTAAGGCTGTTTGTGAGCATGGCTGGCCACTTCTACTTCACACTGGTACTGATGCCCACTAGGTGTCAGAATTGAATAAATGCAAGGCTGACACAGGGGAGAAAGGGTCTGACTTTTCAAATTCTTCTGATTTTTTTTTTTTTCTTTATGATTTCTGGCCTGCTGTGCTGTAAAATGACTTTTGGGGAAGGGGGACCATTTGTTTAAATGGTGAAGAGGATGGGGGAGGAGGAGGAGAAATGACAGACACACACACACACAAAAATCCTGGCCTGGCTAGAGTGCTTGTTTTGCATGTGGGAGCCCAGAGTTTAAATTCTGCTCCAGGCACAAAGACAGTTTTGCTTTTTATTTCTCTGATTTCCTGCATGACAACCCTTTTATCCCTTTTTGATAGAATAGCTTTTAATCAAATTTCCCATCCATCCCTTGCATTGGACTGCAGGCTGTAAGATGCCTTTGGTAAGAGGAGAGCTAGTGAAATGCTAGTTGTAGAGAAGGTTTAATTTTAGTGTTGCAGTTTCTAGAGCAACAACTTTAATATAGGGCTGTGGGACTTGGAGCTTTTCTTGTGCGGTTTGGTGGAGATTTCTGCAGCTGGGTAGGGTGCAGCCTGTACTGGGCACAAAAGCACGCATGAGGACCTGCTTTCTGCTTGGGTCTGAGGGAAGGCATTCCTACATATTTACGCCTTTCCATTCCTAACCTGGAGCTATTCGTGCTCCTGCTGTGATACGTCTGAGCTGCTCATACATCTTCTCTGTGTACCCCTGTTTAACACTAGTTCTCCTCACCCCTGCTCCTGGCTGTAGTCTCTCTAACTCAAGATCTCAACTCATTCACTGCAGTTGATTAACATTAGCAAGGGCATCATGATGGCTTTTAAAGATTAGGTGCATCAGTTAATGCTTACACGACCAGGAAGAAAATTGCTGCTCTCTCACGTTTGGCAGCAGCCACTGCATTTTCTGATGGCTCCTCCCCAGGACAAATCCTGGGTCCTGGCTGCCTGTAGCCTCTGTCTCACGGTACAGTCGGGACTGGTGCTCTCTGCAGGAAGCAGAGCACCGGTGGACTCTTGGAACCTCAGACCAGTTTTCCTGAATGAGCTGCTGTCCACATTGCTGGTGGGGTTTGGTGGTTCAGCAATCAGAGCTGCCATGTAAAGACCCAAGAAGGTTTCCCAGCTGGATCTTGGCCAAAGAGAGCTGTTCTTGTTTTCTTCCTGTGGCACTGGTGGGGTAAACTTCTTCTCCGTTGTGATGTTCTCACATGCCTCGCTGGCTGATGGTCTCAGTCAAGGCTGGCTCAAGAGATCTCTCAGGGGAGGAAGCACTTTGCTGAGTGAATTGGTGAATGAGCTGTCCTGGCCTCATCTGGTTCTTCTCATCCCAGAATGTGATGTTCCTCTCCCACTTACCTCAGGTTTTCTTCACACTGTTTCTGTGTCACTTTCTTGGTGAAACAAGAACTGACCTTCGCAGCACTTATGAGTCCAGTCCTGACTTTGTTACTACTTCCTGACTGAGCTTTCATTCTGAATCTTTAGCAGCAGCAGCCAAATGAAACACTTTTCCTGGCATGAGGAAGAAGCGAAACAGGAATCAATCCTTTACTGAGAGGCTGTGAGGTTAACAGTAGTAGGAGAACACTTTCATATCTTTTTTCTCAGTTTGTTGCTCTAGTCCTGTTTCACTCCTCAAGCACTGAAATGCTTGGGGTCCTAGTAGCTTCATTGGTCAGGGGGTACTTAGGCACATGCCCCTCCACATCTTCCAAATATTGCTTGTTTTTCAGACTTTGATACTGAAGCCAGATCCAGCTGCAGGTACCTACCTTGACTGACAATGTGTGGCACTTCTCGTGAAGAACAGCAGTGGATTTCTTTAGCAGCTTCAATCCAGGTAACGTTGGATGCCAACAGTACACTTGGCAATCCTCCTTGCGACGAAGGTGGTGGTGATGTGTCGATGGGTGTTGCTTGTCCTCTGTGACAAGCAGGGGGTCTGGGTTAGAAAAAACAGTGTTAGACCACTGGTAGAAACCAGTGCTAGAAAGGGAGGCTTAAAGCATGGGTCTTATTCTTTCAAGGAATTCAGGCTCCTGGAATTCATCTGGATGTTCATTGCAGATTAAGTCGGGGGGAGGTTAAACTGGAACGAACAGAGAGTAAGATGGAAACTGGGATTTTTTGTTGGCCTTCAGAGACCAAACTGGTTCAGGGCGTTAGCTAGCTGTGAGACATGGAGTTGAAGCAGGAGACCACCCGGAAAACCACAGAGTCTGGCAGGATCCCAGGGATTACAGGCAGTGATTAATGAGAATTTAAAATAGATCTTATGTGCTCTTTGAGACTGAATCTTTTCCTGGGCAGTAGGGTAGGTGCTGCTGCTGGCTGAGTCTCCAGATTTGGAATAAATAATGGAGAAGGAAAAAAAAAACCAGCCTCTGAAATTGAAGACTATTGATTTAAATGGAAAACAAACAAAAAAGCCCACAGTCTCTTTGAAAGTAGGCACTGAGCAGAGGATTGGTGGTCAGAAATGTTTAAACCTGGAAATTTAAGCAGTAAGCCTTGTGTCCACACCAAGCATATCAACTGAAATGATCTTGGAAGTATACTTGGAGTATAGTAACATCAAGAAGTCTTGCTAGTGCTGTTTCTGCAGAGGAAAACTCGGAAGCATTTGGGACGCATCGGGAAAGTAGAAGCCTGATCTAGAGCTCCCAAAAGCCTTCTGACAGGACTTCCTAAAGAGAATAGTAGAGAAGTAGAATAGTCCTGATACAAGGTGAAGAAGTGTCGCAGCTCAAAAACTGGCATGGACAAAATTACAGAGTGAGTGGACGGCACTTGACAGGTGCAGCTAGTGCGGAGCTGGTGGTTGTAGACAACCTCTGAGACGGCAGTGAATTCTGCTGGTGCCTTCGCAAGCATCATTTTTCTTGAAAAAGGGCAATGTGACGCCTGTGGGTTGGTAGGCTGGGGCAGTGAAAGCCTCGATACCAACCATTTTTAATTCGTGTGTTTTAAACCTTTTTAGTTTTCCTTGGTATTTGAATAGTGAAGGCAGTTTTGTGCAACAGTGAGAAATTGTCATCAACAGGGTTTGCCAGGTATTTTGTGAAATCTAAAGGGAGGGGAAAAAAAAAAGGAAAAACACTCTGGAATGGTCTCTGATGCAGGGGCCACTAAGGAATATTTTGTACCATTCCTGCTCAGTGGAATGGTCTTGCAGAGTATTTTAAGGGGAAGAAGTACTGAATGTACAAAATGCTAGAATTGATAACAAGTTTTTGACTTAATTGGTTTTCCAAGATAGTTAAAAATGGGTGTTTTGTGAATTGCAAACCTTCTATCATCTTGGAAGGAATTGAAATAACACTTTTCCACAGAATTGTTTCATCATCTTGATATCCTAAATGCTTTTAAAAGATTTGCCAGTCCTGATGGTGAATTTTCTGGTTGGAACAGGCAGTATCAAAAAGTAACCCAGACCTCACACCCTCTTTCCTATCAGAAAGAAAATGTTCCAAATAGACGAGGTTATTGCATCGAGAAAGAGCGTCACAAGAGCACTGTTCCAAGCCTGTGTCTTTCAAAGAGATCTGGACACGTGCAATGTGTTCAGTGAACCAGAACAAGGCCTTTTCTCCAGACAGCTTATGTGCCAAAGCCCTCAAACATACCTTCTGAAGACGGGGTGCTGAGGAAAGACCAGAAGTGACTGGACAGACGACTCCAGTTCCAGAGACAGTGCAGAGTCAAAGCAGTGGTGCCATTTAGTTTCTGTTGTTGGAACAAGGCAGCAACCACTTTGCAACGTGTGAGCATAACCAGAGCACTGTGAGCTAGACGAGGGGACAAGCTCTGTTGAGCTCTCTGTGGTCAGTAAAGTAGGAAGCTGGGAGGTGTGCCTGCCCACATCAGGGGGCTGGAACTAGATGATCCGTAAGTGTCCCTTCCAACCCAAACCATTCTATGATTCTGTGATTGATTTCCAGACTTGCATGGTGAGGGCAAAGCTGATCTGACAGGTGTGAATACGTTCAAGGGATTCTTGTTGGGTGCTGTTGCTGTTCACCTGTAGTTCAAAGATGTAGTTCAGGTGTCACAGATTTAGTACTTTCACTGCAAGAGAGATGAACAAAAGCCTGTGGCTAAAATATTGGGCCTTGGCTTTCTGCCTCAATACATTACTGAATCTTCTTTAAAATAACTATTCGTTATGACTATTTCATAGTGAAATGACTATTTCATCGCTATCTGCGATTGTACAACAAGCTATGCTCTGACACTTCTGAATTTCTTCTCTAGCTGAAACAACTCTGCTGAAAGTTGCCAATGATCTCGTTTCTCTAAAAATCCTATTTTTAGGAGAACTTACTATTTATTGAAAATGTTGCATGGTTCCACTGTGAATAAAAGCACAGCTACTCAGTGTGGTGCTCTTGCCTGTCATCGGTTGACATTTGCAGTATTGGCTCTGCTGGAGAACAACAGCTTGGAGCAGAAGATCGGAGTTCCACTGGGACATACTGGTAGGCTGCGGTCGGCCATGGTTTGAATGTGAATGCTGCCAGTGATTCAGGAAACTCCATCTGTTTTGTATTCATACCCATGCTCTGTTTATACTGCAGGGCCTGGCACTGCAGGGGCTTCAGAGGCCACTGTGCCCAAGAGCCTGGCTTGCAGAAGTGGAGTGTGATCTCTGCAATACGCACGTCAGAGCTCCCAGAGAAACTGCAAACTTGGATCTGGATTTTAAAACCTCTTTGTCTAGGGTACTTGATGCCGAGGCATCGAGGCATAGAATCATAGAACGTGAGTTGGTAAAGCATGTTCTGAATGGCTGGGTCTAGTGTGGGCCAATACTCTTTGCCCGTTTCCCTTGCATGAATCCCATATTGTGTAACCACTGGACATGCTGTTGCGTGAAGATATTGCTTCATACAGTGAACAAACGCTTTGCAATTATTAGAGAGCCATATATATTTGCTAGCACAGAGTGCTGCCCGGTTTGAGGTTACTTGTTCTTTTGAGTCTGCTTTTAGAGTAGAATTAAACAAGTCAGCCACCATCTGGTTCCAAGACATTAAGTTTAACAAAAACAATGATAAAAGTCTGGCTCCCCTCTTTTTTCCCCTTCAATCTGCTCTTCACTGATCAGGGACAGCTAGTTCAAATGAGCAAGTAAAATGCAAGCTGAAAGGCAGGGAGAAGAGGCAGTTCTGAAACTAGGTTAGAGATTAAACGAGCCTGATATTTGGCAGCTGTAGGCAAGGTTGTATTGCCCTAGGGAGAGGGCTCCAAATGATTAATGAAATGGTGTTATTAGCCTATCATGGGACTGCATTTCTGCTTGAATCCTGAAGACAGAAATCGAGAGGAGCTGTGTGGGTGTGAATGATGTACTGTAGAAGAAAGCGCAAGAACAGTGTTTCCCAGAAGGCAAGTAGATCCCTTAAGGCAATGTTATGTTTGCTTTGTTGCACCATGTGGGGTCTAAAATATGCCCTTCACTACTACTGGATTGATTCTTTATTTGGTATTGGGACTTACCATCTGTACAGCTGTCTTTTCTCAGTTTAGAAGGCTTAGAAAACAAAGAAAGCATTTCATTTTATGCATTGATATTTGCTCTTACCTTCACTGCCATCTATGGAATACCTGAGCAGAGCAGATTTTTTTGGTGTGTCAGGAATATTGAGTCTCCTGGGCTTTCTACTGCTTTCTGAAACCTCAGGGTTCAGATCTTGTTCTGTTTTTTTTCCCAGCTGATTCTTATTTCAGTAAAGCAGAATGTTGGTGTAAGTTGTTCAAATAACAGCTAATGCTGTAAGTGGTGTTGTATTCTCAGTAAGAGATCAATCTATGTTTACACCTACCATCAACTTGGAGAGGGAAGATTTCAGAGCTTGGAGAGTAGCTTGTGGGAACTTGTTGTATCTGCTGTTAGATTAATAGATTCAGGCTTTGGAATGATGTAACTGTGCCCTCAAGGTTTTTTGTTTGTTTGTTTTCCCCCATTTAAATATGCAAATACAGCACTGTTGGTCAGGTCCAAATGTTTACAGTACAAAGTACTGCTAATCAAACTCTTGTTCATCAGGAGTTAGTTCAAAGAACCAGTCTCTTCAGTCCCATCAAATTACTTCTTTGTTGTCAGAACGGTAGACACATGCACTGGCTTTCCATGGCTAGCGTGTCCTAACAAGTGGCTGCCTCCTACTGTGCAAGCTTATAGCAAAAAGTTGCTTGAATTGCACCACGAAGATGCAGCGTCTCCCAGAAACTGCAACTGATGGGGACAGCTGGAGACTAAGTATGTGTGTTTATGTATACATTTATGTGTATAGGTATAAATGTGGCTCTCTTTGCAAAAGGCAAGTCATAGGACAAAGCAGGTGTTGCAGATAGTTTGATCCTGGGCTTCTCTTCCACGGTCCATCCCAAGATGTGACCTGTTTTGAGGGTGAATGTGGAATCTCACCTCTCTGTTACAGGATTTCACTTACCTTTCTCTGGACCACCTGTACTAGTAACCGTTAATGGCAGAAGGCATGAATACATAGGAGCAAGGGGACATTTGCCCCTTGTTTGCCCTCCATGTTCACACGGACTAAACAAAACTCCTTTGAAGCAAGGTTGCAGGCTGCAAGACTGCCTGTAAAAAAGCTTCTCTTGTTAGAGACAGCCCAGGCCCCTGGTGTCAGCTTTATCCTCCAAGCACTTTGCTGGGAACCAGTTCTAGTCACCTACTAAGTGGCACTGCTGGCAATTGTTCTAGCATCTGGAATGCACAGCCCCAGTTGAGGTCCCCTGCAACACCACAGCAAGAACATGTTTTGGAGAGCGCGTGCTCTTTCAAAGGCCTGCACAGGACTCTTGGATAGGGTGGCATCACTGTTTAAATGCTGATGTTGGCTTCAGGTACTCCTTCATCTGAGTGAGCACAAAGTCTCAGGGCAGTGAATTTGGTTGACCTTCTGCAAAGCATTGACATCAGGAAATAGGGACCTCCTGAGAGAACGAGGCTGTTTGGGTGGCTCCTTTACAGTCCTTTGTGGGTCTCCTGTTAAGAATTGTCCGTAATGGTTGCCTCTGAGGAAACTTGCTCTGATTTCTGCCATATGCTTGGGCTGTGTTATGGTTAAACACCTGTGGGTTACTGTGGCTATGCCTCTTTTTGACTGAACGTCAAGAGGCATGCATAGAATCATAGAATGGTTTGAGTAGGAAGGGATCTTTAAAGATCATCTAGTTCCAAACTCCTGCCATGGGCATCCAACTGTCAAGGGGAAAAGACGATAAGAAAGCTCATGGGGTGAGACAGACACAGGGAGATCACTCACCAGGTACCGTCACAGGCAAAACAGATTTGACCTGGGGAAAACTGATTTAATTTATTGCCAACTAAAATAGATTTGGATAGTGGGAAACAAAGGCAAAAATTAAAACACCACCCCCTTCCCAAGCTCAACTTCACTCCTTCATTCCCAACTCCTCGACTTCCTCCCCATCCCCGAGTGGTGCAAGGGGATGGGGAATGGGGGTTGCAAGGAGTCCACAGCAGTTCTTCTCTGCTGCTCCTTCCTCCTCACACTCTGCCCCTGCTCCAGCATTGGTCCTTCCTTAAGTGTGTTGTCCCAGAGGCACCACCAGCTTCGCCGCTGGGCTCAGCTGTGCCCTGCGGTGGGGACACTGGAGCCGGCTGGAAGCGGCTGTGTGCAGCATGGGGCAGCCCCTGTCTCTTTGCACAGGGGCCACCCTTGCAGCCCCCACCAACAGCACCTTGACACCTACACCCAGTACACCATATCTGCAATAGTAGCTTCAATGCAAGATTCCCCCTTTGCACCTGCATCAGTGATGGCCTCTCAGCCTGAAAAATATTACTGAAACGTCTCTGTTGCTTTGTTGATCCAGGCAATGTGCTCATACAATTTCAGTGTCTGCATCCAGTGCCTCCTGGGTGCTGGACTGAGACAGCAGAGTAGCTACAGTGGTTGAGAACATGATCCGAGGTATCAGAAATTTGTCCAGCCAAGGGACCATGGGCAAATGAATTTCTCCTTAGAGCTTTAATTACTAAGTCCAACATAGGAAACAATGCCGACCTTCTCTTGTGAAGCACTTGTGTTTCCATTGCTAACTGTCCTACTTGAGGGTGTAGTGATATTGGTGAGTTAAAATTCATATTTCCCTGTTCATTCTGATCTTGCATTGTAATGTTTATTAAATTCTTTACAACACTGTGAATTAAAACAGCTTCATAGGTTGTCACTTCAAGTATATGTTACTTCAGCATCTGCATAACTGCATTCATTATTTTAGCACTTAACCCGAAGCCACTGCAGAAGTTCTACTTTCTTGCCTCTCCCAGCGACAGAAAGCGGTGATGGGGGTAGATTGCAAGAGAAATTTGTAGCAGGGTGAGGTGGGCAGGAATGTTCTCCATGCTGGTAAAAATAGGCTGCTTTTAGTTCAGCCAGGGTAGTATATCTGAAGCAAACTCAAGTCTGTGATCCTCCCACTTCCCTTCCTTCCTGGCAGATACTACTTACAGCTGTAAGAGCTGCTTCTTCAGCCTAGGCAGCTGAGATCTTGTTCCAGAAGAGAAAAGGCTGGGCCCAGTTCATCATCTCTGTTAAATGTCCCCTTGCCACATCACACCAAGTTTTGCTGGACGGTTCATTGAACAAAACCTCCAAGTCTCTGGAACTTGCGAGAATTTCAGTTGGGTATCTGGAGTAAAGTACCTCCTTCTGGTTTTGTTTTCTCTGATCACCTGTGCTCTTACGAAATTCATCAGAGCTAAAAACTGAACGTTCTCTGCATGAAAGTGGAAATCTTGTTGACTGCTTGAGTCAGAAGTGGGAAAAAAAGAACCTCTCTCCCCCTCATCCTTCCTTAACCGTGAGTGATAGGGCTATTACTGTAACAGTGTGAATGGTGGTGTTTGCTACTGCCTCGCCAACCAGAACTGCTCTCTGGAGTCACTTCCTCCAATATTTACTTCTTAGCAGGTTGTGACTTGAGAAAGGGTTTGCCATGTCCACAGGAGTAGCTGGGCTATGTGTGGTGTGTCTCTACCCTTCAGCAGGAGCAGCTGACCTTGATTGTGTGTGGGTGTGAGACGTGGCTTTGGATGTGCTGTGGAAACCCTGTGTTTGGAAAACCGCCACTCACCATCTCAGTGACAGTCACTGGCAGATGGCAGCAAGCAACAGTTGCTGGTCTCCAACTGCACAGCTGGAGCTGCTTCTCTTCCCATACAATAGGAAGTAACCCTCTCCCTCTTCCAAGCTACAGCCCTGTGCTCCAAAATACTGGCTTCCATTGCAGCAAGGCAATTGTTAAGTCCTCCTCACTGTCAAGGGAGCATTCACTGCATGTTGTAAGTGCAGTTCAGAGTCTTGGCTTTTAAAGAGCCTGATCACCCATTGTGGAACCTCCTGATCACCTCTCATGGAAACTAGTGGTAGATGCTAGCTCTTTAACCTTTGCAGGTTGCCCCTAAGCTTTCTGGAAAGAACAAAGCTCCTCTCTCTCCCCTTTCTTCCCCACACTGATATTTATGAAAAGTTTCTAAGTAAAACCTGAAGAGTCTGCCGAAGCCACAAATGCAAACCTGCTCAGCATATCAATAGCAATAGCCTAATTCTGGAAAGGAAATGCCTCAAATAGGCCACTTCCAACTGCCACCACCTCCCTGGGGCAAGCATCCTTGGTTTCCATGTGAGCTAAAGCTTCAAGGTCCAATTCAGGCCCTGGAAAGTCATCTGCAGCATGGCTGTCATTTATTTTTCATGCTGTTTTCCTAGAACTCACTCATCATGTGTGCAATGCTCCGTTGCTGTTGGGGGAAGGAAAACACAAAGCACTGAACACACTGTGCGAGGAAAAGTACTGTGGCCAAGTCAGAGGGACCATAGCATGGGGATGCCCTGCACTGGTTCTGTGTGAGACCTATACCCCAGCCGCCAACAGCTATGGCAAGAAAATCCTGTTCTGAGAGCCCACCAGCTGTTTGATCAAGTAGGCAGGAAGAAAGTGCTCTTATTTCCAGCCTTCTCTCATGAAACGTGTACAGGGATGGACGGGTCTGGGCTCTGACCTAGTACAGCCGGCCTTACTAGTCAAGTTCAAGAGTTTTGCACACCAAAATAGCAGATCCCTCAGCAGGATTAGAAGAATAGGGCAAACGTAGCAGTCCTTCCTGGGAACATAAGCCCTGCCCTTGGAATAAAATGCCCAGGCATTTTTGGAGTCAGAAGTGGCATCCAAGCATTTTCTTCGAGCAGGAGCAGATACTTCCACCTGAATCTGGCCTTTCAGACTTCCTTTCTTTTCACAAAACGCAGCATAAGGAGCCCCTGGAATTTTCCCTCAGCAGTTAATTTTTTCCAAATTCTTCATAGCGTTAACAGTCCACTTAAATAGGTGTTCACGTCTCTGACTTTTGGGGGTGGATGATAGTGGCTGCTGTAAATGGTGTGACTTCAGTGAATAGCTGGGATATGGTTGGACTCAATGAAAAAATATCACTAAAGCTATCAAGTGTATGGGCTGTTTTCAGCAACCTTCAGATTTTTTCTGCCCCAAGATAAATTTTTACCATGTAGTATGAATCAGTTAAAAAAGCAAGCAAACCCACAAAATCTGAGTCATTGCTCTTTCTTTTCAGTCACCTGCTTATAAGGCCAGCATGAGTGGCTGCTGTGAGGAAAGGGTTAACCAGCCTGCCCTGCTCTGTCATCTGCTCTGCAAGGAGAGAGCTAGCTCTTCTCCTAGAAGTTAGCAACTGATGGCTTTGTCTCTGCTGAGAGCTGTAGCACCGTTGCCTGAGCACAGCAACAAACCCATCATGAGTCAAAAGCACCCTTTCACCACCAGTTATGTGCCAGTTATAATTTACCTCTGCAAAACCAAACCTGCTTCCCTCTACACAAACTAAGCATTGTTAGGACTTTTGCAGGCAAGTCAATAATGCTGTAGTGGCTGTACAGATGCTAACTCCTAGGGACAAAACCAATACCATCCTACACTGACATTCCTGGCTCACGTCAGACTCTGAAGAATGAGTCAGGCCAAGCTCTAACAAGCTGTAATCATCATTACTCTTATCTGGAAACGGTGTTGAGGACTGACTGTCAAATATCCTGTTACACTCACAGACCCAGTTCCACTTCAGCTTTCTTAAAGCAAGCCACTGTGTATCACACTTAAACTCTATTTTGAGTTATGTGACTGAATGCTGATTTTCCAGTATGAGACAATAAAAAATCCAATGTTCGACAGTTCAGACTTGACTAGTAGTTCCAAAATCAGAGTCAGCTTGCTGCCTGTCACTTCTCAGCCAAGGTGATAAAATCCACTTGGACGGGATTTTGAAAGCTCTCTTTGCAACAGTAATTGTGGGAACTTGGATTCTGCAGGACTCGAACGCAGAACAGCCTACAAGGAATCTTGAAGTCATCTTGGATTTGCTAGGGCTCCTTCTACATGAATGAAGAGGTTGTAAAATTTGCCTGAGACATCAGCCTTCCCCCCCTACCCCGGCTTTTTTTTTTTTTTAAATATTGCTTAAAAAAAGCTTGCTTTGTGAAGCTGCAGTGCCTATCTTTAAGGCTGCACAGGCACTGCAGTTTTTCCAAGAGGAACTTGAAAAGCAGGACAGAGACTTCATACTCTTGTCACTTTGTGTAGGCTGTAATAAAAGCCAGTGGGAGTTGTGTGCTTAAGGTGCGGATCCCCAAACAGCATTGAACAAAGTCAAGTCAGGGTCCACCGTCTGTCTTTGCTAACTAGGCAAAGCATTCACTGAGCAAAACATCTGAACTACGTGCCTAACTCATGTCCACGTACAGCTATGCATTTCCCACAGATTTTAGGAGATCCTTGATTTTCCTCCATTTCATCCAATATGAGTCCTTTGTCTCCTACAGTTGTCTTCTAGTGTGGTATCTTGCACATGGTGGGAAGATGTTTTGTGTATTTGTGAGTGTTTGGGCAGACAGTAACCAGGATTTTGATGTGGTTTGCACCAGGTTTCTGAATGACATCGCCGAGGCAGGAGCAAAACTTCCTTTCAGCTAGTCAGCATACCTGGCACACTGTGCATCCTTTCAGAGTAGTTTAGCATCAAAATGGTATTGTCTCCTGGGGACCTAGGTGGGATGGGACTAACGTGACTCCCTGCACACCTAAAGAATGACTTCTGTAATGCATGTAGCCAGAGACGCTTTTGCACTTGTCAAATGATTGTTTAATGCTCTGATTTTGCTACTCAAATTAGAGCTTATATTACGTTAACTACACTACTTATTTAGTATTAATTAACAGCAATAACCAATTGCACTCTAAGATAATTATTTTGCGTAGGAACAAAATGCGTTCCAGGAACTCTCAGCTTTTACATCAACTCTAGCTTGCCCATGGCTTTCCTGCTACTTTCTTTCAAACCTGACAGTGATCGGTTGTTTCTAGAGGCTTTGTCATAGGAACGTTTGTTGTTTGTTTGCGAGGAGTGATGACTGCTGCTCCGAAATAATACAACTGAGCATGTTTCCTGCAGGTTTTACTGGGACCTGTTCACACAGCTTAGATCCTGGAGCCATCTGGTATTTCAAATATGCATAAGCCATTGCTGTACTTGTGGGCTATTTGTTTCCTACTCAGCTGTCTATTTAGTGGTGGGATTTTCCTTTGTTTTCCTGTTTATTTCTTTGGGTGGGTTGTGAAATTCTCACTGGAAAAGTGCAAGTGGAGAGCATAGCTGAATCTCAGTTCTGACCATCACTGGCTTGAACACGTCATCGAACCTGGCTGGACTCCAAGCTGTGTCAACAAACACAGTGCTTTCCATTATAATTAAAAAGCTGTCTCATGGGAGATTTTCAGTATGCTGCCTATATTTAAACATCAGGGAAGAGAATGCCAATGGGATCTATGGTAACTTATAGCAATAACTGCAAGAAACCCCACACCCTAGATTGAAAACCACAGGCAAAAGCTTTGTAATCCTACCAAAATAGCAGTAGGGAGCATTGCTGTGAGCTGTCTGTGAGGGAGGATCCAGCTCATGTCAGGTCCTCGCTTCAAGTTGGCAGCTCAGCTCTAGCTGTGTCTCTGCTTCTCTGTGCTGTTTTCTTCAGTGTCCTATCCGGTAGTAAGTCTGCTGAGGTTCCTTCCAGTGTCGAGAAGCTGCCAAGTGGACATTTTTAGGTTACTTATTAAAACACAGGGAAGAGGATTTATAAAATATTTTTAGCAGTCTCTTCCTGTGATGCTGCTCTACGCCATAGAAACTGAAATGTGCACTCAGAGCTCCACGCAAGCTTTTGAACTGCTAGAGACATCTGTTGTTAGTGCCATGGGCAGGCTCTGCAGCACACAGCGCTGCTGACAGCAGACAGGAGAAGGTCTGCCTGGACAGTGTTAATCACAGTCCTTGGCACGCTGTCTACTTGAAGCCAACCACAGATGGCTGCCCATCCTGCAGTCCTCCCTTCAAGTACAAACTTGCCGCTATTTGTAGCTCGGTGGCGTTTGGTGAATCTGTATCATTTCAGCAGGTTTAGAAGATAGGTCCTTCTGGGAACAGGTGAAGATCCCACTTAGGGGGATCAAGAATTAGAGGTCACTTCTCTTGCTGTTGTTTTAAACACCTATCTTCTCTCTCACTGTAGAAAGTTATAGCTAAACACAGCTTGGTGGGAGAGAAGGGGAAGAGGGCAGTGCTAAGCCTGCACACCTGATTTCAGACCTCTTTCATGCGGTAAGGCTCCTTTTATAGCTTGGGGTCTTTGGGGTCAGCAGAGATGGGGCACAGATCACAACTCATACGGGGCTCACAGCTTCCAACGCCCTTTCCAAGACACTCTGAGCCGTTGCTCGGCTTTTTATCTTGGAGCTATCAGCTGCTTCTGTCAGGGAACTTTCTGTCTTTGGTCTATTGGAAAAAAAACTGATAAGCCAACAGCTTGAGCAAAAAATAAATAAATTTAATATGCCAGGCTCCAAATTATTCAATACAGAAAAGATTCTACTACTCAAAAAACCTTATCTTTATGCAAAATGCATACTTTTTTTTTTGTCTGTGTCACAAATGTGGGCATGGCTATTTTCATGGGTGCCTTTATACACGGTATTTATGCTTTACGCACTTACCAGACAAGGAGGGCCATAGTTCTCCTCTACTGTGACACTGAACAGGCAACTAAAATTTGATTCCCACTGCGCTTCTCTTCCATGTTGGGGTAGGATATGAGTCCTTGTGACCAGCATCTCATGCCATTAAAATGTATTTTATTTGAAGGCGCTCCACTTAACAAGAGAAATAGCTGTCTTTAGCTTGAGTGATACCTCTATATATCCTTTCATCACAATCAAAATATCATTGGGAATTTGATTAGGAGGAAAAGTTCACCATTGGTGAAAATATTCTTTAACATCTTTGCATCTGGAAATGATCCTAGAAATACCATTGTTCTTTTTTGTTGTTGCTGCTGCTGTTTTTTTGTTTTGTTTTATTTTAAATCAGTAGTCATTAATATACCTGACTGAGGACTGTGTAATAATCAACTTTGTTTATACTCTCATTAGGGTACAAAGGAGGCAAGTCAAATCTTACAGCTCATTTTTCAATGCATCTGTCTAACAGAAACGTAACTGTGAAGGTCATCTCAGTTGCCTAATCTGAATGGTTCTCTAACATCAGCTAGGCCCTTCAAGTTTTCCCAGTGTTAAAATCCTAAGTGGAAAATGAAGACCTTCTCAACCAGTTCCTCTCGGACTCCCAAATTGTAGTTATCCAGTCTACCTGCTGGGATAACACTTTATTACTTCTGAGAAAAAAGTAGTTTGTTTTAGCCCAATGGCTGCCCTTTAAATACAGGTGAATCATCCACTGATTGGTTTGTGAAAAACAATTTGTACTGGGTGTAGGTGTCAAGGTGCTGTTGGTGGGGGCTGCAAGGATGGCCCCTGTGCAAAGAGACAGGGGCTGCCCCATGCTGCACACAGCCGCTTCCAGCCGGCTCCAGTGTCCCCACCACAGGGCACAGCTGAGCCCAGCGGCGAAGCTGGTGGTGCCTCTGGGACAACACACTTAAGGAAGGACCAATGCTGGAGCAGGGGCAGAGTGTGAGGAGGAAGGAGCAGCAGAGAAGAACTGCTGTGGACTCCTTGCAACCCCCATTCCCCATCCCCTTGCACCACTCGGGGATGGGGAGGAAGTCGAGGAGTTGGGAATGAAGGAGTGAAGTTGAGCTTGGGAAGGGGGTGGTGTTTTAATTTTTGCCTTTGTTTCCCACTATCCAAATCTATTTTAGTTGGCAATAAATTAAATCAATTTTCCCCAGGTCAAATCTGTTTTGCCTGTGACAGCACCTGGTGAGTGATCTCCCTGTGTCTGTCTCGCCCCATGAGCTTTCTCATCCTCTTTTCTCCCCCTGTCCTGTTGAGGAGGGGCAGTGAAAGAGCCTCTGGGCGTCTGTCAGTGTCAACCCACCAAACAATCTTGCTTAACTAACGCGATACAATCTAAGACGTGACACATTGCTGGTACTCCTAGCATGCTGAATGGTGAGTGGTATGAAATAGTGTTGAAGCTTTCTGTATCTGATATATGGGGGAAGTTGTTTTCCTTATTAGTCTTTCCACACGTAGATCTTTTTTCCTCATGTTTTCTCTCAAGTGATGTAAAGAGAAGCTGTGAAACCCCTTTTGTCTATGTTTCAAACTCATTTTTTAACTTTTGATGTTGATACCCACTTCCCATTTACCTCCAGGCAACTTCTCTCAAGTCATGGCTTTGTGGTCATTTAACACCCTTGGACAATGCATAATTCTTTTTCACAGTTTTCTATCTCCCAGATAATTTTCCTGACGCCTTTTCTCCACTTTGGAAAACTTTTTTTTTTTTTTTTTTTAAATCAGGCATGCTACTGGTATGATCATTCTTTTCACCTATCTATCTCTGAACAAATCATGACAGTCCAGTCCTGAAGTAACCTTTCCTTGTTGTAATGTTCTCCCAGATCATTCCTTTTGCAATTTAACTTTCTCATATTAGGACATTTTCAGTGCATCTTATAAGTAGCTGTTGAAAATCAGACACAGACATCTCAGAAATGGCTTTTCCCCATAGAATCATTATTCCTTTCCCCTTTTAAGAAGGACAGGTATTAAAGAGAAAGCTTTTGCTTTCTGAATTTTATTCAGAAGTCTTAAAAAGGCTATGGATGGTTTGTGGTTGTGCATGTACTCCATACCCCTTGAAGAATCACAGAATGTCTGAGGTGGGAAGGCACCTCTGGGTCCATCAGGTCCCACCCCTGCTCCAGCAGGGCCACCCAGAGCACCTTGCCCAGGACCACGTCCAGGCGGCTTTTGAAGATCCCCAAGGAGGAGACCCCACAACCTCTCTGGGCAGCCTGGGCCAGGGCTGCGGCACCTGCACAGCACAGAAGTGCTGCCTGGTGGTCAGAGGGAGCCTCCTGGCTCCAGGTTGTGCCCAGTGCCTCTGGTCCTGGCACGGGGCACCGCTGGGTGGAGCCTGGCTCCGGCCTCTCTGCACCTCCCCTCAGGTATTTATAGACACGGACGGATCCCCCTGAGCCTCCTCTCCTCCAGGCTGAGCAGTCCCAGCTCCCTCAGCCTCCCCTCACAGCAGGGCTGCTCCAGGCCCCTCAGCATCCTGGTGGCCCTTTGTTGGGCTCCCTCCAGCAGCTCCAGGTCCCTCTTGTCCCAGGGGGCCCAGCACTGGACCCAGCGCTCCCGGG
>VXAL01019129.1:0-16126 GCA_013399475.1 Chauna torquata
CAGCCAGTGCAAATGGTCCCTTGGCAGCAATGATGAAGATGGATGTCTGATTGATTCTCTCTCCTCTGTGCAACCCCCTCTGCAGCCCCCCCCGCCTTTCCCTCTCCCCCCCCGTTCCATGCCCTTCTGGCAGAAAATTAAAAGGCTATTTGTTAAAGGGTGAAAGACCTCAGGTGCAGCCCCCGGCTGGACAATTTGTCTCCATGAAAAGGATGCTATTATGAGAGCGGCTGGATCCAGGAGGAGGGGGAGAATTTGCCAGGAGAGACAGGAGCGGTGGGGAGGGGGAAGGAGGCATCTTGGAGGGACAATGCGGCCGGGCTGGGGGGGCCAGGAGATTGCCCGGGCTGGCCGTCCCCGTCGGCTGTGCCGCCTTTCAGCGGGGAGAGCCATGTGCCGGAGGGAGGGAGGCCGATCCTCCCGCGGTGAGGCCGATGGCGAGCAGAAGTGCTCTACGAGTCCCCGTGTTAAAGGAGATGGAGAATCAGCCTGGCCGGGCATTGAGGTGGCTGCTGGGGAGCTGTGCTGAGCTTGGTCATCCCTTCCTCTGCTCCAGGGACGAGGAAGAGGAGGAAGCAAAGTACCAATGGGTCTCTTCTTGTCCAGTGAATCCATCGGCCAAGTGTCTGCCTGCACAGCTGTCCCGTGGTGCCACCCCTCCATCCCAGTGTGTGTCGTTTGTCCACAATTCCAGCCACCCAGCTCTTCATTCTTATCTCTGTCATCAAGCGCCCATTTGTCTGTCCGCTCATCTGCTCATCTCTCTGACTTCAGGGTTCACACAAGGATCCCTCTGAGGATCTGCAGAGCTAAACCAACAAGGAAGACCCCCAAGGAGCTGGTGGAGCCTCCAGCCCTTTCCCTCCCCAAAATATCATGCTGACTCCTCAAGAATTAGACTTGGCCAATGAAAAGACACTGCTGTGAGGAAACTCTGCTGTGGGAATGAGATGTGCTTAGAGGTTGGCTCCAAACTGGAAGAGGCCGAACACCACTGAGCTCCTCTAGGAGGGACCAGCACAGGTCTAAGACCCTTCATTCACCACTGATCCCTCGTAGCTGCCAACTCCTGGAGGTGGTGGCATGGGAAATGTGCCTGGGCAGAGGGTCTGGCTGCCCCTTGTTTCATGCAGAGGAGTTGAGGATGTGCATTGGTTGTGCCGCTGTGCCCCGGTCTTGCTGCCCAGCAGGATCTGGCCACCAAGTATGAGGCTGGTTGCACACCCTTTGTGTCCAGGGAGGCTCTGCCCTTCTGTCTTCTACTTTGCCACCCACAAAAAAGAAAAATGAGAGAAGCAAATGGGTGCTTCCCTTGGCAGCAAGCAGAAAAGCACTTGTGAAGGGCAAGGAACAGCCCAGTCTGGGACAAAGTGGCTCTGCTGGAGCAGCATTTCCATATGGGATGCCACCTTCCAACAGCTGGATGGGAAGCTGGTGGTGAAGCTGGCGAGATGATGACCCTCTGTGACTTCATGAAGCTGGTGTGGAAACAAGCAAGGGATGGGATGCGGATAGAGGACGAGGGAGCCATGTGCCCCATCCAGGCACCCTGCCTGCATCCGCCTGGGCTGGCCAGCCAGGGTGCCCCAAGGGGAGGCTCGCGCTCCAACCGGCAAGACCTTGGATGTAGCCAGGGTTCAAAAAGCAGCTCCAAATTGTTTGCATTCTGCTGAGCTGGGGGCGTACAGCCCGGTAGCACCACTGATTTTGCTCAGTGGGAATGCAAATCTAGCAAAAGCTGCAAGCGGGAGTGTATCCAAAGGGCAGGGGGAGGAGAGAACCTGTGGTCAGGTGCTGACCTACATCTGCAGGAGTTCATGAACCTCCACAGCTGAGGAGCTGTATTTCCCTGCTTTGTGATGGCTGCGGTGACCAGACGGAGATGCCTTCCTCCTGCGGGCATTGGTGCTTCGATGTGCGCGCTCTCCCAGCAACTCCTAAACCTGGCTAAAACAGATTACGGTGTAAGATTTAATGATTCAGCGTTTCTGTTGCTGCTGATTTACTGACTGATGCTCAACTTTTTATCAGCTGAAGAACTGCTTGGCCATCAGGAGCTGCAGGCTGCTGTGAAGGGAATTAAATAATATCTTTGGGATGTAAAATGGATGAGTCGAATGCAGCAGCACAACCAGGGAGGCAGTGAAGTAAAGGTCAGGATAGGAGCTAAAATAGGAAAGAGGGAGTCTCCACTTGCTTCTGCAGCCTGCCAGCACTAACGCAGCCTTAACCTGCATATGTGCCAAGGTGCATTTATTTTAAATCTCTCCTTGCCAGAATCGCCTGTTGTTTGACCCAAGGATCCAAGCGATGCGTTGATCACTTGTGAGGTTTGTATGATGGGCATCAACATCTGCATCTGTGATGCACAGCAAAACCAAAAGCTCACCAGAGGGATGCGCGGTGCCCGTCCCCATCCACAGGTGCTGAGGCTGATGGAGAAACCAGGGCTGAGGGCTGGAAAACTTCAGAGCAGCAGGAAGTGTTGCTGGGGATGCATGGGTTTGCTAAGGGGGGAGGCTGTGAACAGTCAGAGGATGCACGAGCAGCCGGCGGGAGCCTGAGCGCAGCTGGGGCTGCATCTCCCCTCCGAGCTGGCCCAGGTGAGTGGAGCCTGGTGCTGCTCAAACAAGGTGTGGGGGGTAAAACAGGGAGGAAAAAAAAAAGGCAATAAAATGGCCCAAGTCCAAAGGCGAGGGCTCTCCGGAGACAGTGCGGAGCTGCTCTGCGATGGTGTCTGAAAACTGCGAGGAACGTGAAGCGGAAACCAATGAACCGCGGTGAGCATGCTGGAAGCGAAGCCTAATGGAGGGACAAAACCGGGAGCAGATGGGCGGCCCTGCCCACCGCCCCGCAGGACGGGCAGCCCCAGCGAGCGCCGGGGGGCCGGGGCTGCAGGGAGGGGAGCCGCGACCACCCCGTGCCCACAGCCCTCTCCGTGCCCTCACCTTGTCCGTCATTGCCCCGCTGGCTCGTCTTGCTTGCCTCTAGGTCTTCAAGGTCTGCTTTAGCCGAGAGCTTCCCACGGCGTGGCCGTGAACCCGCAGCGAAGCGAGGAGAGCAGGTAAAGTGACGTTGTATGGAGCCCGCTGCTGCTACGAGCTTGTCAGGTCTCAGAGCAGCCTGCACGCGGTCTGTCCCCCAGGCCGGGGTGGGCCGAGGCTCATCTCCAGGAGCCGCGCTGTCTCGCCCTGTTTTCTCCCACGCTTTTGGCCCAAAGGGAGCAGTTCTGGGCTCCAAAAGCGCCGGCTCCAGCAACGTCCCCACACCTGGCCCAGCTGTCCCTTGTGCTGGGTGCTAACGCAGCAAAGCCCCGCGGGGTGGTGATGCTCCAGTGCTTTGTTCTCAGGGCGAAATTTAGAGGTGAGGCTCGGGGATGGGTGGGGGGGTCTCGTTGCCCATGCTGGGCGTTGGGCCCCCCTCCTGCTGCGGCCATGGGGAAGCCCTGTGGTTAGTGCTGATTAAATGCTTTCAGGTAATCAGATAAAGGCGTCATAAGTGCTTTGCAGTGATGATGATGGGCTTTATGGTAAGGAGAAAGGGGTGATCCCAAATAAAAGACCGAATTAAATCAGGAGGAAGCACAAAGGTGTCTTCAGATCTGGGGCGAGCTCCGCGTTAAGGGCACAAATGCATTCAAGCCTTTGCCAGGCTCCCATCTCTCCTCAAACTGTCTCCTCTTGACCTCCCCCCTCCTCTCCAGGAGCCTTCCTGCTGGAGACCAAGATTAATTACCTCCCGTGCAGCCCTTTGGGCTTCCCCCATCTGATAACGTGTGAATAAGGCTGACAGGACCTGCCAAGGGTCTCGCAGCTTTCTCCGCTCCCTGTATCGCCTCCCGGAGTGACTGAGCTCCAGCGACACGTCCCCAGCCTCCCTCCTTGACTCGTCCCTCAACTTGCAGCATCCAGGGAGGGGGACACCATAGGGATGGTCCCCCTGCTTGCTCCTCATGCTGGGAAAGGAGAGAAATCGGCCCCCAAACCTGAATCTGCTCGTACCAATTAGACCACCTCCTGAGACCAGAGCACACCACGAGACCCGACGGTCAGGGCTGGCTTTGTCCGGGCTGCCAGAGACACCGAGGCTGAGGGACGCATCTCTAGATGGCAGCAATTAAAAGGGACACCAGCCTCCATGTGCTCAGCTGAAAGTCCGTGTCCCCAGGTTGTTCGCTGGAAATTGGCTGGGAATTCAGCGGCTGGTGCCAACCGGCTGCATCTGCCCAGCCTTGCGAGCGCCTTTTCTTTCTTGCTGTCTTCCAACCACGTCTCTTGGCAGGCGTGCGGGCAGTGATGTCTCGGACAACCTGCTCTCTCCACGTGCTCGCAGCCGGCGGCATGGATGGGGCTCTTACCCCGTGCCCCTTCCGTGGTTCTGGCTCCTTTTGGGTCGCTTACTGGGGAGACGATTTCCATTTATTTTTTACTCAGGTAACTGAAAAAATTTCCTCCCACACCAATAAGGGTTTTCTTTTTCTCCTTTCCCATCAAAGCAGATGAAGCATCCAGATTTGTTTCACCTCAAAGTTAAAAGCATCGAGATGAAATCGTCCAGCTTCTCCAGTGTGCTACCTGTTAGAAACATTTATTGAGGTAAGCTGGTTTGCCAGATTTGACAAGAATTTGTACCTTTGAGCTGAACTTCCCAGTCATCCTGAGACAGCATTTTGCAGAATGAAGGATTTGTCTAAAAAAAAAAAAAAAAATCTTCTAAGCTGGAGTCCACTAGATTTTTCCACCCAGAAGACGGGATGACATCCCAGAGGAATTTCATCCTGCTAACAAAGTGAGCACTGATGGCCAAAGGAGGAGCTGAAGACTTCAGGTAGGTTTGCCTCAGAGAAGGGGAAGGAAGGTGATCCAGAGGTGCCTCCCACGCTCACCTCCCCATGAGCCGATGACGTTTGTCTCCCGATGAGATCGGTTGATCTCTACATGGCCAAGCCCAGCATGGTCCTCTGCTGTGGTAGCCTTGCTCCAGCCTGGGGGCTCAGAAGCTCTGGTGGGGCTTGCTCTGCTGCCAGGCTGCCCTCAAAGCCACCTCGGCTTGGTGCAGGCAGCAGGGGGACATCAGGCCTGAGCTGGGGAGAAGGGATGCAGGTGGTGGAACGGCTCTGCACGGTCTCACAGTGGCTGGTGAGGCTTTGGTGCTCGAATGGAGAAACAGGTCCGGGCATTCACCTTCTTTCAAGCCCCGTTGAGGTGCTCCAGGGTGCCAGCAGGAGCAGGACAGTGGAGAAGAGGCTGTTCCCCCTGCTCCGTGCCCTTCAAGCCTCCTTGCCCCCTTGCCGGAGGAGGTCAGCCCCTCATCTGTACTGCTCACGAGGAGAAACGGGTGACGGCTCACCATGCATCACCCCGGCCGTCGCGCTGGAGCTCGCGTGGCGTTTCCATTCGTCTTTCTCCGAGCGCTCCCTGTCACCGGCAGCGCTGCGGGGGGAGAGGCAGGGTGAGGGGTGGTGGGGATGCTTAGGGGCTGCTTACTGAGGGCTCGTTCTTCTCCAGGAAGCCCCCCTGCACGCACCGGCCGTGTTCCGGTGGCAGCTGCTGGCTGGGAGGTGATGGAGGTGTCCTGGTGTGGGCACCACGGGGTGGGCACAGCACCTCGGGGACGTCTCCTGAGGTCCCTCAAAACCCCATAAAGCTCAGGATTTCTTTTGCTTTGAGTCACCGGTGCAGGAAAACTCGTGGTCCCCCTAGGTGTGCGTCCATCAGCGCTGGGTCTGCTCGGGAACAGGTGGGACGGGGGGACCTGGGGCCACTTCTGCAAGGAACCGGCTGCTCTGCGGGGACTTGGCCGCTCTGCTCACAGGACCCTTTGTCCCGGCCCCGCGTTTCATCTCCCGCCAGCGTGCGTGGGCCCGGGGAGCGCTGCGCGGGGTCATGTTTGTTGTGTTTCCAGGAAGCCCCTCCAGAAAAAACATCCTCGAAACACAGAGGTTTCCCTTCTGCTGGCATACAAATGAACCCCAAACAGAGCCTGCTTCAAAGCTGCCGCCTAACGAGCCGTTCCCCACCCCAGTGCGACGAGGGCCCTAACGAAGCTTTGGTATTACAAAGGCACCAGCTTTGCTTTTTGAGCTTGCTCAGCGGAAAAAAAAGAGGTAGAAGAGGGGGCAGGGAGCGTGGATGCCGGCACAGGAGGGGCCGGGCATGGCGCGGGGCTGGTGCTTTCCTTTGGTGCCGCCCAGCACCTCTACTCCCCTGGGGTCCAAATCCTGATTCAACCTGAAGCCCCCCGAGCATCCTGCGGAGGTCTGGGTTTGTGGGATCGGCCCCGATGAGCTGGGGGCTGCCAGGAGCCTACAAATACCGGCCTTAATCCCTAGCGTGCATCAGCCAGCTAAAGCGTGCTGGCCCCCAAAGCTTGTAGCAGGTGTAGGAATCAGCTAAGAGAAAACAAGGACCGTGGCAAATGCTAGCTGCAAATCCCAAGTGAAGCTCCTAGGCAGGGAGCGGGCTCACGGGTTTTCCTCCCGAAGTATTTTGAGGAGGGAACGAATCGGAAATTTTCATTGTGCAAGTTTGCTTCTGGTGTTTTTTTCCTGATGATGGAAAACCATTCTCTCCCGTGTTTTTTTCTGGTTTTGCTCGCAAAAAAATGCTGTTCTCCTACTTTCACTTTATTCACAATGCTATTTTTGTCTGGCTGAGGAAGCATTTTCCGCCACAAAACCGTGAAACAAAACTAAAAATAACGCAACTCTTCACTGCGCTCTGCGTTTCCTCGTGTCACGTGGAAGTTTTCCCATCCAGCAAGCAGAGAGGAAATTTTCCCTGGGACCAGATTCCCCTGACACACCCAGAACTGCCAGCACCGGCTCAATCCCTTGGTCGAAGAGGATCCCTGCACCCCAGCTACGTCGCTGTCCGGGTGAGCCCCCTGGTGCAGAGCCGGCCGGGGCTGGTCTTTTGGGGGCTGCCCTACTTCTACTAGCCAGAGCAAAACTCCTTCCCCTGAGCAGCAGCATCCCCTACCTCCCCACTATAAACAAATAACCTGTGATCTCAACGTGTTCCCACCCCAGAGGGCCGCAGCGGTGATGAATATGCCCAGCCAGGCTATCGTTCCGGCGCTAGATAATAACAAATCTTCGATTTCTAGCCGGCTGTTAACGCCGTCTCTGACACCTGGCCGTATTCAGACCAGTCGCGTGCATCCCTCCTGCGGGCTCCGGGGCGACGGATGGAGCCGCCAGCCCCGTAGCCAAGGTGTCAATATCGCTGATCAGCTCCAGCATTGATTTCCACCCCTTCTCCCTTTTGTATTTTCCTCTTGGTCAGGGAATAAATAGAAGTGGCCGGCCCCGTGTGCCCGGAGGTGCCCGGGCTGTGGGGTGTCCCTGGGTTCCCTGGGGAGCACATGAGGTGGAGAACAAGGAGGGCACCTGGCCAAAAGCATCCCCTTGTCCTTCCACCCGTGGTGGGGAGCTGAGCATCGCCGCAGCATCGCCAGCCCCGTGCCCTGCACCTCCCGGGGCGGGCGGTGGAGCGGCTGCGTGGCTGTGGGTCCAACGATGCCGGATGGGAATTTGGGTCACAATTTTCAGCGTCCAGCAAAGTGCACCATAAGCTGGGGCTGGACCAGGCAGCCGTGGCTTCCTTGGGGCGCATCCCGGGCTCGGTCCGGATGGGGCCGACCCTGAAGCACGTCCAGGCTTGGAGAGCTGCTGGAAGCCCGCTTGGTGGCCCTGGAGCTGCTGCCTGCACCCGTCCCCAAGAAATGAGGGGCCGGGGCTGGAGGTGAGCATGTGTCCCCATCCCACCCCATCCCTTGCGTCCCCCTGGCCCCGCCGGACCTGGGATGGATTCAGCCGCTACGATGGGTTAAAAACAAGCAAGCGAGCAGCCCCCCCTCAGCCCCACTGCCAAGGGAGGAACAAAACCCTGCAGCAAAGAGCCCTCGAGCGAGTAATCTCTCCTTCAGATGTGTCCCAGCATCCCTCCGCCATGCGCGGCCCCGGTAGCCACCACTTGAATTAGCACCAAAGGATTATGGGAGCCACAGTCATTAATCTAGGTGACAAACAGGACTCTGAAGGAATATTTGCACCCCGAAATTGAAAAGATTAGGCCATATTTGTCAAGGATTGGTAGGCTTTATCGCCTCCAGAGCAGATGCTGTTAAATATTCATGAGCTGCATAAGTGGGAGAAGACCTCGCTAGGCCTGATGACTTTCAGAGAGAGGAGGGAAGGGGGGGACGAGGACGGGGGGGGCACGGTGGCATCGGCATGCAGTGGCGGCACGGGGCTGCTCCGTGCAGCAGGGGGGTGGCTGCAAGCCCGGGCTGGGCTTGTCCCCATAGCCAGCCCGGAGCCGGGTCCCCCAAAAACTCTGAAGGTGGGCCACCAGGCTGGGGCACTGGATGTCCCCATACACGCCCCCTTGGCTCTGGGGCTGGTCTCTGGTGTGGAGGTGGCCCCCCAGGTTGTAAATCACCCTCAGAGGCAGCACGGCCCTGCAAGATGGTGGTGGTGGCTCCTGGGGGCCCGGCTCCACCCCGTTCAGGTTCCTTCCTTCTCTTAGGATTCGCAATCCCACCTGCCCCCACCGGCACCTGCTTGGGCACAGCCCCGCGGCCACTTTGTGCCCGGCTGAGAAGACTTGCAAAGCCCACCCCTGCCTTCTGCCTCCAAAGCACACGGCTTCTCAAGGTACGGAAACAGGCTGGAGACGGAGGTGGAGATGGGGAGAGGCCCCGAGGGTGGGGAGGAAGAAATCCAGCAGCAGAGGGAGGATGGAGGGAGGGGGAGAAGGAGCTGGATGAGGAAATGGGTTGAAGAATGGGGAGGTGGTGGAGGAAAGCAGCCTGGGAGAGGGAGCGTGGGAACAAGATGAGGAACAGCGAATGGACGGATGGAGGGATGCTCAGGACTAGACAAAAAATGGAGGAAAGTAAGTAGGAAAAACGTGCACAGACACAGTCCTCGCCGCCTAATCCTTCGTTTCCCTCAAGTTTGAGAACAGCTTCCCCAAGAGCTGGTGAACCCCACTGCAGACCCCCAACTGGCGCACTCCAGATCAGGGACCTCGGCTGGGTCAGGGTGCCCGTGACGCACAAGGTGACCTCATGAAATGCCGTCCCTCCGGCTCTGGGGCCAAACCCTCCCACTTTAGCTGGAGTTTTCCAGGACGCTACTCACAAAATGTTGAGTTTCAGGCTTTCCTGAAGGAGCTGCAGACATGGGAAGCCCCAGCAGTGACCCGGAGCAGGGCATCGCCTCCGGCTGCTCCTGGGAGCTGCCCCCAGCTCCTTCCTCCCCACTTTTTGGCGAGGAGGCAGGCAGAAATGTGGGTGCCACGCAGGGGGCTGAGGCCCCCCTGCCCTCCCCAAGTTTCTCTCTGTATCTTCCACGTGCACACGGTTGGTTTGGAGCCAATTTGAACCAAAACTCCAAATCTCAAAGAACCAGGGAGAATTTTCAGCACACCAGAAGCCTTAATTTTCAGCCAGCTGTTTCCCCTAGTGTCATTCAACTGATAAAGGGAAAAGCCAGGGCTGGCATTAGGAAAAGCATCTCGTAAGCTGCAAAACCAGCAGAAAAAGACTCCATTGCCAGGCTTGTGGGGCGACAGACACTTAATTTAGTGCAGTCCAGGGATTTTTTTTTTTTTCAATGTTAGTGGAAAATCCTGATTCATCAAAACCACGATTCTTTGAAAGAACAGGTCAGTCCCACCAATGTTTTTACTCAATTTAACGAAAACCCATACCAATAAAACTGAATCAGATGACATTTTGTACCCAATCTCTTCCAAAAGGGAAAATTGTTCGCTGCTCATCTGAAATGCCTTTTACACGGTAAGTGCGTGGCTGCTTATGGTAAAAAGAGATGAAAACTTAAAATTTGCAGAACCGTCTGGAGCCATTTCCATGGCCCCACAACGAAGTTCAGATCCGTCTGAAGGGCAACCAGAATTTCGCTGCTGCAGACACCTCCACTTGTCACCAATTTGGTTGTCCTGAGCGGAGGTGCTGCGCACCCACCCCAGCAGCGCAGCGGGGCCAGGCGCTGCTCGTAGCATCACTTCCCACCATGCTGGGAACAGGTAAGGGGGAAAAAAAAAAAAAAGGCACTGGAGCTGCTGCATCACCTGCTCCCCCAAATCCTCGTCTCCACCTCAGCCTTCAGGAGATCTCCAAGTTCTGGTTCAGGCTGGGGTTCGGCCGGCTGCCCAGCTCTGCTCCCTCCCGCCTGCGCTCCCCAGACCCCCACCAGCCTTAGCGCGATTTAATGTCTTACAGATCTGTCCCTATTTGACAAACAGGTGATTTTGCTAATGAGGAATAAATGAGATTCACAGGATGAGAGAAAGGGAACAGCAGCTGTCGTGAGCGCAGGATGTGCTGGCTTTATTAAAATAATATATGGCCACATGCTTAGTATTAGGGCTCGCAGTTTGAGAACTCCCATCTCATCCCTCCCCGCTCCCCCCGCCTCGGCTCTCCCCTTCCTTCTCTCGATCTTCGTCCCCTTCCCTGGAACATTTTCCAATCAGCAAATTACTGGCTGGAGAGCCCAGACCCTCCCAGGCCATGCATACGAAATACGGCCTCGCGCGGCTGGGGAGGCAGGGAAGATGTGCATGTGTGTGCACACGTGTGTGCGCACGTGTGCGTGTGTGAGGAGGGGAAAGGAAGAGGAAGGAAGGATTTGCATGCTCTGTGATGGATGCTGGTGGCTACTCTTGAAAGAGGGGGTGATGCACAGACCGTTGTGGGCAGCAGGAGGAGGACAGGCTCGGCTAGGCACGGGAATAGGGCTGGTGGCTCCTTCCAGGAGGGGATGGCTGCAGGATGGCTCTGGAAGCAGCTGCAAGGATCGGTCGCACAACGTCCGATCCCCCCGAACTCTGGGTTTTGGGGGGCAACGACCGCGTTGGTCGGCCCTGGGCAGGACAGGAGGGTTTGCCATCGCGTGCTCTGTGCTGGTGCCCCCTCGGGTTGTGACTGCGCTGTGAGACAGAGCCCTGGGCACTTCTTTCAGGAGCGTAGTCCACAGGCAAATATTTACTGCCAGAAGGTTTTTCTTGTTATCCAGCTGGGAGGATGCATTGAGAGGTGATGTAGAGGGAGGGGAGGAGAAGTTCGCCTTATTCCCTTTGTAAAACTCTCTGGCAGTTAAAAAAGAAGGAAGAAACCTTCTTTTTCTGAACGTCTGTCCCTCTGCTCATGTTTCTAATAGAAATTTCCAGTCTTTCCTGCAATGCGTTTCCTTGCGCTACCTTGCCAGTAACGGGGGAAGTGGCAGGTTTAGAATAGCCCCAACGTTACCCAGAACACAGCGGAGCAGCTATTATTTTTCTGTAGGTTTTCAAGGCTGGGGTTTTGTTGATCTTTTTCACCTAAACTTTGAGCAGCTGGGAGGAAGGTGCTCCCTTGGCTACGTAGAAATACCCTGGCGGTTTTAGCTAGAAACCAAAACGTGGTCTGCAAGGCACACTTCTGCACTGGAGTAGCAGGATGCAGTTTTAAAACAGTATTTCTGCGATACCAGAAGCCCAGAAATAAAGAAGAGATGGACTGGCAAAAAAAAAAAAAAAAAAAAAAAACCCTTCACATTACTGGGCAACTGCNACCCATCACCCATTTTTAAGTGGTTACATTGAAAACATCCTTTTTTTTGGAAAATGATGGTTTTATGATCTTTCATTAAAAAAATCAATTGCTGTGCATGGTTCCCTCCCTTCTTGTGCAATACTTCAAGGCGACGCATGCACTCTGCTCACGACTTGTGCCTGTGCGGTCGGCTCTCACCCCCGGCAGGGAAGCAGCTCACTTCGGGCCGGTGCGCGGATCCTGCCGGGGTCAGCGGGTCCGAGCCCCTGCTCTGGTCCCGGCAGCGCCTGAGCCGCTCTCCCAGCATGCGGGGGTCAGCGCTGCACCCCTGTGCCTCCCGTGCCCGGCCTTTGCCTGATGCTCCCCAGTGTGGGGGTCTGGGGGCTCGGGCAGAGACGTGCCCCTCGCCTGTTTGATCGGGGCAGCAGGCAGGCAGCGAGCGGCGGGGCCGGGCAAACAAGTGCTCCATGAATAATTTACTCAATGAGTGACGGAAGAATTGCCTTTTAACAATTTGCTGGACAAATATTATTTGACCATTTCTAGAGCCGCTTGAAGAGGACAAATATAACCTCCCCGTGCGCCGGGAATAATTCATTCGGCGAAAGCAGGCTGCGATTCACCGGATGAATTATTGACGGCGGGCAACGCAGCCCCTCTTCGGGCGGGCAGAGGGGTGTCACCCCCGTCACCGGAGTCGTCGTGCCGCACGGGTCTGTGCTGCGGTGGTGGACCAAGGATGGGGACGGGGCCTCCAGCAGGGTCTGGCTGCGGCGGCGGCCACCTCCCCGCCTCGGCAGCCCGAGTGCTGGCCCCATCTCCCCAGGTCGGCCGTAATCCCCGCGTCCCCCGCGTCTCTGGGGGATTAAGCTCCCATATGAATGCTTCTCCCCGCTCAGGGTGGGGTGAGAGGAAGCATCTGGGTTTCTGCATGGGGGCAGCCGGGCTGGAGGAGGGGATGGAGCTAGGAGGCATTCCCGCCCCACACGGAGCGGGCTTTGGAACAAAAAGCCGGAGCTGCATGGAGAGCATTCCCTGCTGAGGCCCTGGGGCTGGCGCCTGCCCCTATTGAGGGGGCTGTGGCATGCATGGCTCCAGGTGTTCCCACTGCCCAAATCCTCGCCCGCCGTGTCTGAAACCCAGCGCAGCACCGGGGGCTGCGGGCTGGTGCCGCGGAGATGCTCTGCTTTCAGCTGGTCCGTGCCTCAGTTTCCCCAGGGCGTTCCCAGTGCAGTGCCGTCTGGTTAATGGCTTTGTCTCTGGCTAAAGAGAGAACGGGAAATGATTCAAAGACCCTTCTGTGGGGGTCAGGAAGTCAGCATTGCCAGGTCCAATAAAAACAATAATTACAGAACAATAACTGCAAGGGGCAGTCTAAAAAGACTAACAAAAAGCTAACTTTTCGTTTTTTTTTTAAATCAGAACTTGAGGAAACTTGATGGCAGTGGGTGAAAGTCTGAACTCTCGTGGAAGTGCCATCAAAAACAAGCCGTGCTTTCAGTCAGCAGCGCCGGAGCGGTCACCGCACCTCTCCCTGCCGGCCCCGCTCAGAAGCCACTCCATTCCATTACCATTCCACGGAGCGGTTAAACGTAGTATTATCTTATTTATTTTGGCTTGCCTCCTTGCCAGTCCCCTGCTGTAAATTAAATGATTGCCGAGTTAGATTAGCAGAAAGCATATGTGGAAATTACCTTTTAATTTCTTAATTACATTGCACTCACCTGCAGCTCAACCTGCCAGCGTAAGGAGAGTGTGAAGTTAATTTCCACTGATATATTATCTGCATTCTTATAAATTAGGATCCTATTAGGGAGGAAGCATATCAAGAATACATTGTTCCCAGGCAGGCTGTGGGACGTGGATGGGATCTGCTCCGGGGCTGTCTTGCAGAAACCGAGCTGCCTGCAGGTCCATGGGAAATGAGTGCCCCGGCCTGGGCTGCTGCCGCAGATGCCCGTGCGCACGGCGGTGACGGGGAGCTTCTCTGCGTTTCGTAGTGTTGGCAGGGGTGTGGGAATAGGAGCTCCCAGCCCAATATTTTTTTTGACCCCAGCTTGTTGTTTCTTAGGGATGTCTTAGCAACAAGCTTTCACTGAGCTGCTTCAGCCATGAGACTTGGGTCAAGGCTAGAAAAGGAGCAGCTGGGTGGCATCTCCCCATCCCTGGAGCAAATGAATCGGAAAGTCTGATTTCTCTCGTCATTTCCCTTCCTACCGGGCTGCTTATCAAGACAAGAAAGAAGAAGCCTAAAACTGACCTTTTAAAGTGCCACCCAAATCCCTTGGCCCCTCACACCGACCGCTGGAGCTCGGAAGCACCAGCAAGCCCCTGTAGTGCCCTGCAGCACCCGGCCACGCGGGTAGGTCTAGTGAAGCTCCTCCGCACGCGCTTCATCAGTGGTCTGCTCGGGTGCTTAACTCGCGCAGACCCGAGGAGCTCTGAGAGTCATTTATGTGGCGATCTGTGGTTCTGCACCTCCAGCATCTGCGTTGTTTGTTGAGACAGCAGGCGTGCTTTGTTCTCTCTTCTGGAGCCTTGATTCCTTCTCTTCTTCACTGGCTTTCCCCAGTCTGTAATGTTTTTCATGTTCCCTGCACAGCCTGTGTCAGAGGAAAGGGAGATAGCAGATTGATTTCCTATCATAAACCCATTCCTACCATGAGGAGGGCTGGCGAGAGGCTTGGAGAGAAAACCTGTTCACACACCGCTTGCAGACGGACGGATGTTGAAGCGGTTTTGGGTTGACTTTTTGTCCCAACCTAAGCAGAGCCAGGGTGGCAGAGTGACAAGGTGACCGACCCAGGTAACAGGCTCCAGCCCTCTGCCGGAGGGTGCTGCGGTGTGGAGGATAACGAGGCAAACACCACAGTTTTACTTCCAGAGTCAACTCCTCCGACTGCGATCAAATGCAAGCTGAGCAGTTCATTCAAAGGAGGCATTCGCAGGAAGGGCTGGGGTCAATCCTTCTGTTTTACGTTTATTTTATGTCACAGAGTTATGCTAGTATCTGTCCTGGGACCTCTTCCGTTTCGTATCTTCATGGTGTGCAATATGTGACCCAGAGGATGAGCTGGGGGGCTCCTCACGGGGTTCAGGATGACAGCAACCTGTGGGGTTCCCCCGCTGTAGCGCAGGGCAGCCCTGCAGAGGGATCGGCCGGGCTAGAGAAGTGGGCCAGCAGGAAACGTGGGAATTTAACCTGGGCAAAAGCAAAAGCCTGCCCCTGGGATGGACTCAGACGTCGAGAAACAAGTGAAAGAAAAGCGTCGATAAATGGGGTGAGTTCAGCAGAAGGCTGCCGAGGTGTTGGTGGGGCTGGGCTTGGTCAGGCTCTGTCGAGGCGCATGACAGGAGAGGGGGTGGGCATAAACCGAGACGGGGGAGGATGTGACGGGATGTAAGCAAACACAAAGTCACCGCGGCGATCAGTCAGCAGTGCGACCGGGAGGTCGTGGGATCCCAGTCCTTGGGGGTGTTCAGGAACCGACTGGAAAAATCCCTGAGCGACCCCACCTGAACCCAGCGCTGGGCTTGCTGTGGGCAGGTTGGATCAACGACCCCCCGAGGTCCCTTCCCACCTGAAACATCCCGCGATTCCGTGTTGTTGCTGTGCTGCAAGGGGCCGAAACTGCCCCTCGTGCTCTGCCCTGCACGTCGCACGCGCACCCCAGCGTCTGTCGGAAGGGGACTGAGTATGGGCGGGTTTCAGAGCACAGCTCCTGCATTTCTGCTCCAAACCCTGCCAACCACGCCTGAAAATCATCAGGAGGTGGCACAGTTCGGTTGCAAAACAATAAATTTACTTTACATCTAAAACGCCTAGTAAAATCCAAAGCTAAGGCAGAAGATGCCTGATTTCTGGCCAGAGCCTTACCTCACTTGACCACGCTGCAGCCGTTCAGCGCTCCTCGCTCCCCACGCAGAGGTCGCATCGCCTATTAATCGCGCTGAAGAGCCCCTCAATTATCTGAAACCACGATTACCCCAACCCATTCCACGTCCCCCGTGACATTTGGATAACCGAGGTTGTTCTGTATTATTATTATTTTTCAATTGTGGTAATTATTGTACATTAAACCATTAGCATTCATTACTCCTACAGTGTGTAATTAGAACAACGGTGGATGGATTGCTACCGACTCTAATGAAGTTTTTATAATTGTAATTTATGGCCGTCAAATTACCTTTCTTAAAAAATGGAGCCTAATATTAGCCTCTTAAGTTATGGGGAGGGGGTGGTAATTACTTGTAATTGATGGTTCTTGTTTGCTCTGCATACGGAGCAACGCCGATCCAGCCCCGCTCCGGGTCTCCACCGAAGAACAGAAGTATTCTTGCAACGCAGCCGCTCCCCTGCTCCTCGCCGGCCCTTCTGGCGGCAGCGCCGCGGGGCCGCTCCTGGCACGGCGTGGCTGGGAGAGGAGGTGGAGGCACTGGAAGGCCAGGCCAGCAGCTCGTGGGCCAGAAACTGGGAGAGCCCGGAGGACTTGGGGTGAGCCTTATAGCGGGGTGGGCTTTATAGCTGGGTGGACGTTATAACGGGGGGTGGGTGTTATGG
>VXAL01019129.1:16723-28138 GCA_013399475.1 Chauna torquata
GGGGGGAGCGGGCGCGCTCGGTGCGCCGTGCCGGCTGAGCGGGGGACGTGTCACGCTGCCCTTTAGTTATTACTATTTTTTTCTGTTGTTGCGGTTATGAGTTAAAAATAAGCCGTGCCTTTGCTTTCCCAGCGGGGATCCGAGTTTTGCTTTAATTGCCTCTGTTTGAATCAATTTAGGCTCAATTATGCTCCTTCTTTAGGTGTAATTGAGATGTTTGTGCCTATCTGTCTGAGGTAGATGCAATCATCCCCCGAAGCACTGCAGAACAGAGAGGCAGAGGGCGGTCACTTGATCACCTTCCTAATGGCTGGCCCTAGGTGCGCTCATGAGGAGGATTCCCCCCATCAGCTCCTTCCTCGTGGCTGGGGCACACAAGGGCTAAACCTGAGCAGGCCCTTAGGCAAGTTAGGCAGCTACAGGTGTTGGCACCTTTTTGGAGTACAAAGCTTTGCGATAGGGTCATGCTAACGTGCCCTGAGATGTGCCGGGCCCTGGAGAAGATCAACAGAAGAGCCCTCGCCACCAGAAGGATTGAAACTTTAGGCTCCATGCCATGCACGCGTGATGAGGAATTGTTTAATAAGCGGGTGGTTATGGACAACACTTTCCCTATGAATTCACATTCATCCTTGAAATGCCATTGTGTCTTGGACAGAGGCCATCAGATATTAAATAAGAGTGCACTGTTACACCAGAAACAGTGACAAGGGCAACGCAGCCAGAGCGGAGGGGCTCCTGTGGGCGGTGGTGTCCCGCTGCCAAGCTGTAATGCCCATCTCCCAGCAGGATGTCCCCCACGTGCGGGCCTCCTGCTCAGCCGCAGTAGGAAATGTTTGTTGTAACACTTGAGGAACAGGTGAATTTCACCACTCGAGAAAATTCCATCGACAGTTTTGAAGATGGCATTTTTTTTCTTTCTTAGAACTAGCAAGAAAAGAAAAAAAAAAGTTTTTTTTTTTTCGCTTCTAGAGGATGTTTCACTGTCATTTTCCTGCGTTGCTGGGATCTAAGACCAGGCTCATCAGCAAGCAAAAGGCTGGTTCTGAGACCTCTGCTTCAATTACTTGGATCCATGGTCACAATTAGAGAACTAGCCAACGGCTGGATTTTTCAGAGGTTTAAAAAAATAAAGCATTTCTCAATTTTCAGCTGACCTCTGGGAGGTTCACTTTTTCTCCCTTGTGAGTAGCACAGACCCAACACTTACATCTTGGTCTTTTAACAACACGCTGGCTGTTTCTCATCCTCAGCTCTTGCAAAAATGGAAAAATATGGAGTGGAGGAGGATTGCTGAAAAGTGTCACTGATGAGTAGTGGTTCTTTTGTGAAGGATGGTTGAGGCTTTTCTAACAAGCCTATTTTCCATTAAAAAAAAAAAAGAAAAAAGAGCTTACAAGCTTATGTAGAAGTTTTAAAACTGAGGACTATATTTGCAGGTCTCAGCATGCAGTTCTTGGCTATGAAACACCACGAGCGCCTTCCTCAAAGAGAAGAGTGCTGGAGATGGGAGGTTGGGCTGGCCTTTCGCCCCTTCCTCCCGGAGCAATCGCTCTCCTGTCATCCAGCTCCGAAGCACGCGAAGAAGCAGCGAGGACGGATTAGCCTCCCGCGAGCAGCGGCGCTGAGACAAGTCCAAGCGCTTGGGTTCCCGTGCCCGCTGCGGAGCGGGCTTGGCTGTGCGCGGGGGCTCCCCGCGTCACCCCCCGCCGCCCCCTGCTCCACCTCGCCCCAGCACCACGCTGCTGCTGCCCTCTGGCTTCAGCGGGCAAGTCCTGCTGGGCCACCGGTCCCTTCGCCCGCCCGGTCCAGGCCTGCGCTTGGCCAGGGCTCCTCGTGGTTCCCACCACCGCTTCCACCTGCAGCCGCCGAGGTCTCCTCGCCGTGCGAGCCTTCCTGGACGACTTAAGCAGGCCGGCCTGAAATAATCCAAGCCCCTTCTCCGCAGAGCACCCATCCCATCCCTGGTGCAGGGCGCAGCCCGGAGCCCCCTCCTCGCCGCTGTGCCCCCCCCGGCGCAGAGGCTGCTGCCTCTGAGCGGCTGGCACAGGCCTCGGCGCAGCGCTGATTAGATCGCTGTCACCAGGGAACAGGAAGGTTAATTGCCATTCTCTTTGTGTGCCGCTCGGAGAGGAGACCAATTTCAGCTCAGTAGCAACAAAGTGTTGCCTGCTCGCTTTGGATGGGGGCAGGGGGAAAGCAAACCGAAGTGGAAAGCAGGGAGGGAGGGGAAGGGGGGGCTGGACAAGCGGGCAGGATTGTGCATGGACTTTGAGCATAGCTGTGTCTTGTCTGGTCTAGCAAAAGAGAAGTGCTTAACAAGTATTAAGAGACACAAATAATTCTCCTTTTCTCCTCTCGCCCATTCTTTTCTCTCTTTCTCTTTGCTTGTAAATCCTGCTTATCGCATCTGAATAGCAGAATGGTTTCACACCGGACCTTTAATCTGGCCCAGAGCAGCCCCCAGAGGGGCAAAGTGGCTGAGGATTACCTTTTATTTTATTTGATTTTTTTTAGCTTTCTTCCACTCCTCCCCTCCCTCGTGGGTTTTTTAGTTTTTTTNGAGGGAGTGAGGAGCAAAGGCTTAACGGGGGGAAGGGGAAAAAAGAAGTGTGTAGGGGGTGTTACAAACTTAAGGGGATCTGGATCTATTCAGAACGACTTGTCCATAGCCTTGCTGCTTTTGTTCGCCTGCCATTCTTTAGATGATTTCTTCACTCTGGTAAAAGCGCTTTAATTCCCTTGTAGATACCGAGAATCCCTCCTTCTCCTGCTCTCCCCTCCTTCTCCTCCTGGAGCCCTGCGCACCCTCTTTCACTTTCTCAGACCCTTTATCCAGTATCCTCCTCGCCACCAACAAAGCCCAGGAATGGCAAAGTTTTCTTTCAGAAGAATGAAAGAGATGGAAAGAGCAGGAGGAGCCAGAGGGGACGGGGAGCAGCGTGTGCTTGTGCACACGTACGTTGTTACGTGTGTCACCTGCCCCGTGCTGGAGATTTTTGGCTCCCCCTGACTTTTCGGATGTGGTTTTTGATCCCAGGAAGCTTTTTTCATGGCCTATTCAGCTCCAGGTGTAAGACATACGGCAAAGCCCTTCAGGAGAGAAGCAGCGGAGGATGCTATAGGACCTCACACCCAACACTCTGGCCAAGGGCTGCTGGGAGCTGGCTCCAGGAGGGGTCCTCCCGTGTCACCTTGTGCCACTGGGAATGAACCAGAAGGTTGACATGGGCTGCAGATCCCATCAGAGACCTGGGGTGGGCATAACTGGACCAGTCCGAAGGTCAGCAGAACATCATCCCCACCAGACACCTAGAGGAGGTCACGTCTTCTCACCTGTTTAGCGAGCAGAGGTTTGCCCACAGGTGGGACATCTCAGAGCACCATGTTATGAGGCACCCTCTGCAGACACTCATGGAGGTGCTGAGAGCTTGGTGGTGAGAATGCCTGCCCGTGCTCCCAGTCACCAGCTGGCTGGGATAGAAATAGTTCCTGTGCACCAGATTTTGACTCTGAAGCTCACGCAGCTGTTCAGCTGCATGGGCTCATGCAGGACCACGAGGTGTCCGACCAGGAGATGCTCGGCTCCAAGTGATGATGCCAATGCCAGACGTGTTGTGAGGACAGTCTCTCTCATGGCATTTCGGCCTTGCATCAGCAAGGAGGAAAACTTCGTAACCGCAAATTGAGAATTTCAGGAGGCAATGGGGATTTTGGAGGCTGCCCTTGCTCTGGCCAAAGATTCAGCCACTGGGAAGCAAAACAGTGAGCAGATCGAACCTGCTGCGGGGTGTTCCACGGTTCGGCCCACAGGCATGAAGTGAGTTTTGTCCCCGTGAAGTCTTTAGGTTTGGTCTGCAAGAACTCACCACCGACTGGGGTAACCTGGAGGTTGTTGCTCTGGGAGCAGGAAGGGAGACGTGCCTTTATGTCAGATCGTGAACTGCAGCTGCTGAAGCATGGGGAGATATTTCCCAGTGCTGGTCCTGCTGCAGAGGGTGGTAATTCCTTCCACTCCTTCTGTCTCACCTTTTGACTTCAGTGTAAATCAGAGCCCTGCCTTGCCCGCAACGCTAAATACATTGCACTGAATCAAAGCCATCTTCACGGCGAGAAGATCCTCTGCGCTGTTTTAGCATTGACCACTACCACGGTATTTTGGGCTAAGCAGGCTGCACCTAGCAAGCCTGTGAGCTGAAAGCACGGCTGCGCTGCTTACCACAGCACAGCTGAAGAGCTCCTCAGGCTGGAGGGATGGCTCCAGCGTGGTGAGGAGTCAGAGCACCCCAGCTAGGTAGCCTAGCCAGTGAACTCGGGTTCCTGTGGGACCCCGGAGCTTGCACGGAGGGACCTGGGAGAGCTCAGTGCAGCCCGTGAGCTCAGGACCCTGCTGTCACTGATGCCATTGCCGCAGGAGACCCGAGGCATATCAGAACATGACGTCCGCATGTCCATCTATCCGTGGCTTGCAAAGCACTCGCTAACCTCCACCTGCAAGCAGACGCCTCTGCATTCAGAGACCCAGAACCTCAGCTGTGGCATCCTACAGGCACACAGCGGGGCCAGGGCCAGGAATCCAGCGTTAGATTATCTCCTGGGGGTCACATTGCAGCTGATACTTGATGGAGGAGAATCACGGGATGCAGAGACAAGTCTCATTAGAACCCCTGAGGCACTAATTGGCCTTAATTGCCCTGACCAGCCTCACCCGGGGCCCACCCACCTCTGCCCATGGCCCAGCCGCTCTGTTTAAGGGCAGCCCTGGGGGCTCAGCCCCTCCCTGGGCTGTGCTGCCTCTGGCCCTGCCTTGGACCTGTGCTGCGAGCAGGACATCCCCAGCCCCATCTCCTTCTGCCCCTGACCCCTAGGGACCCCTGGGTAGACCCTGGACCCGGTTCAAGTCTTTATCTTGTTTGGGGCTGCTGCAGGGTGGTGCTGCGGGCACCCCGCTCTGCTGGGCAGGCTCTGCGTGCGTGGGCAGGTGCTTCTTCCCCGAGCAAATCACGGGATCGGGCCCTGCGTTTTGCTGCAGGGCTTGTTCCCACGTTGGCCTGGATTAGCCTCCCCTCCCTGCCAAGCAGTGGGGGACAGGAGAAGCCGAGGCATTTCCTGCAATGACTAATTAGATCCAGCTCCTGACAACAACACGCACCAGAGAAAAGCAAAGCACTAAGCGGGACAAGGTAATGAGACTGTTCCCCTCCCCAACAATTCCTCCCACTAATCCCAGACAAAGCTCCAAAGGCTGGACCAAGCTGCCAGGCGGTGTAAATCAGCACTGCTCCACTTACTTCAGTGAAGCTTTGCTGATTTATGGCAGCTGAAGATTTCTCACCACCTGTAATTTATGTCGTGAGGAGGACTAATTTTCTGCACGCTCATTTCTAATCCTTCTCCCCGGGCTGCTGCAGGGGATAGCAGGGCAGGGCTCTTTCTTGGAGGCACGATAATGCCACCACCACCACGAAAGGCAGTGCTGCTGCTGGCAGAGGTAGATACGAGGGGTGCTGCTGCTTTTACAGATGGCTGGATTTCTCCTGCAGCCACTGTGGTGGCATCGGATTAAGCCGCAGGCCAAACACACAAGCGGTTTAATAATGAATGATGCATGCGTTGCCAGCGATGAGTAATTCACGCAGCAGTGTGTGTAGCACAGCTGCTGTCTAAGCACCTGGCCTTCAAAGGGTGAATGAACATTAAGCTAGCTCCATAAAAGCCAGTCCAGCAGTTGCAGAGGGGGATGTTTTATGAATGGAGGTGGCAACCCGGACATAGCATTTTTGCAGTAGTTTGCCGGTAATGGAAGAAGATTTGCAGTAGAGTGACGTGGAGCATCAACAAGGCCCGTGAAGTTCCTCCCATCACCTGGGAGGAATTTTAGGGTGGGAAGGCAGCCCGCTTTTTCAGCCAGGATTTCCAGAGGAGATGTGTCAGGACCTGCTTAGAAGTCGGAAAGGGTTACAGCTCTTGTCTTTTGTCCCGTCCATTGAGCCAAAGCCCTCGGACGTCACGGGCAGCAGGTCAGATGGCTGGCAGAGGTGTGCTCCAGGTCTGGTGCTGCTCCCAGACCATCAGGGTACAGGCTTGAGTTCAAAGAATAATCGAGATCTGGTCAAGGAGATTGTGATCGCAGAAGATCATACTTGGTGTGCAGGCAGTAGAGACCAGACAAAATGCTGGGCATCTCAGAGCCAAGAGAAAGGTTTTGGCATCTCCCTGTAAACTGGATCCTGATGAACCCCTGGCCAACAAGTGAAATTCGTCCTGTTGGATTGTCTTCTCTGGTGCCTTCACCTCTTCCTCCAGAGCCTTGCAGCTCCACCCTTATCTGCTAGTCCCTGTAGAGTGAGATGACATTTGTCTCATCTTGTAGCTGGACACGAACCTGGCGCTTCAGTCTCAGCATGCACCCTTCCAGTCAAGGACAAGGGCTGCAAGATCCAGTGTCCCCACAGCATCTCCTGAACAGGCTCGGTAACTTCTTCCAGCTCACCTCCCCACCCTGGCTCTGCAGCCAGGAGAGGGACTTGAGATCAGCACCAGAACCCCAAATGTCGAGCAAGGCCAAGAAGCAATCCTGCCCTGCAGCAGCTGAGCCCCAAGCCTGTAAGAGCACTAGCTTCTTCTCCGCAGTGGTATCTATCCCCTGCAGCGTGCCCCGTGTTTTGCAATGTCCTCTGTCTCTTCACCCTGCGGAGTGCAGCCCTTGTTTGAGATAAAAAAGAAGCGATGCTGAAGATGACTGCAGTTTTTGCACAAAATCCGCCCCCCGGCCCCAAGTCACCACCACCCTCTTGGGTGCTCTGGTGCGGGCAGATTGGTGAATCAAAAAAGGCTTCTTCCACATTTTCTCCCTCCTTTGGGAATTTCACCCCTCCTTGCCTCGGGATGCATCATCCTGCCTCTTTGGAGCACAAGCTCGGGAAGGCGTGGGGAGGAACAGGGGAGGGAGAGGAGGAGCTGGAGATGTTTGCTAGCAAATAAAGGACTGTGTGCTTAAACAGTCTTCTTCTGCCTATCCCCACCCGGCAGCGTTTGCTCAGCAAACACTGCTAATTCACCAGCTTTCCAACGTTTGATTCAGTCTGCAAAAGCAAACCTCGTATCCCACGTCCCCGGCGGCCTCCTCTCCCTCCCCTTCCCCCCAAGACGTGCTGCTCGGCACCAGCCCTCCGCGCATCCCCCCGACGTCTGTGCGAGGGGGAGTTGGTGAGAGTCCAGCGGAGGTGCGCAGGCTGGGCAGGGGATGCAGCAGCAGCCCTTGCAGCAAAGCTCTCCTGCTGCTGGAGGCAGCCGGCGCTCAAACGTGGGGAAAAGCAAACCTGGACGGTGTTTCCCTGGGATGCAACCCGTGCCCGGACAACAGGCTCAAGCTGGCTGATGCAGTGTGAGCACAACGCTCGCAGGCTTCGTGCAGCGTAGGTCATGAGCCTGGTTGTGTGGAGGTGGAAAGGGGAAAGCTGGTGTGGGACAGAGGCAGTGATTTGTTCCCACCCCCGCCACTTTGGAGAAAGGCGAGAGGTTTTACCGGGAGGCTCTGGGAATTGCAGCCCTGATGCAGGAGAGAGGCAGCACCTCGTTTTGCTTTTGGATGGTTATTTTTAACCAGTTGCTCTTCTAGGGACAGTGCTTAGCCCCTGCTTTTTTTCTGGACGCAGCAGTGGGAAGCACTTTTCTTGCTTGAGGAACCCCCATGTTCATCCAGAAACACTCTTGCACAGGGGAGTCACTGGCTACTAGGGAGTCACTGCAGGATGCAGTAGCGTGGTCGTGGAGAGAGCAGTACTGCTAACAGGGAACACTCAGACGCCACAATCTTTCGACAGCTCCAAAATGTTGAGTTTGAGTTGGAGTATAACATCCCCTTAATTCTGGGAAAGCAGTGAGACTATTCCGCTGAAATTGTCATCAATTTCTGCTTGTGGCTCGGCCAGGGGCTTGGGAAGGCTTTCCTGTTCGGTTGCATCAAAACTCCGTTTGCAGTCATGCTGACCAGCAGTGCTGAGATCAGGAGATGCTCAGGGCTGCCTGGATCTGGGTGTGCTTGGACTGGAGGCTTCAAGGGGACAACCGTGGTGGTCTTGCCAGATAGCTCACCCCCAAGTGCTGTCTCCCCTGTGTTTCTCCTGCTCACGCCCGAAGGCGGTGCTGTAGAACACCCAGTCCTTCTCCTGCTCAGCCTCCTTGGCCAAATAAACCCTGGCTTGGGCACGCAGCCCCTGCGAGCCCCAGCTCAGCTGCATGGCTCAGCCCCTCCAGCAAGGGCAGGGGTGCTCTGAGCCTGCAGCTTTCTTGCCCGTGGGAGCGGAGAGAGACAAAGCCATCCGAGCCTCAGAGCGAGGTGAGCACACGGAGGTGGGCCTGGGGGCGGTCACAGAGGAGGGATCCATCCTGCCTGGGCTGGGATGTCATCGCCTGGTGCTGCTTTTGGTAGAGGGGAAATGCAGCTGGGTGGTGGGCCCAGCGAGGGAAGCGTTTGGGAGGGGGATTCCGGAGCAGCCAGCCATGCTAAGGAAGAGGCGAAGCATCCGTGATCTAATTTAGCGTTGGGTGATACTGATTCTGAGCACCAAATCCAGGGGAGGTTTGCTCGCTTGGTGTGGCTTCACTTTGCATTGTGGCTTTTGCTGCAGCTGTTATGGGAGCTGCGTTGCTCAGCCGTGCTCCGCTGGCCTTCGTCCCGGCAGGACCTCATGCCGTGGGCACCCAGGTGTCCCTCACCCCTCTGGAGCTGCAAGCACGTGGGTGCTGAAGGCCACAGCAGGTCCCCGCTGCACTCCCGGAGAGGGAGACGGGCTTGGGAAATCAATCCTCTGTGCTTGCCTATCTGCATGGGAAGCATCCTCCTGTCACTTAAAAGCAGCCCTGGAGCTCCGGCTGTGACATATGCTCCCTTCTCGGCCGCCTTTCATCACAGGTCCTCGCAGGAGGCCCATTAAGCACTTAGCTGACCTTGGACCTCTGCCCGCGCCAGCTGCACGTGGGAGCGGGCAGGCACGCGTGCACCGCGCCGTGCCCGCCGGAGCTGTCACCGGTGATTTACCGCGGCCGCAGGGGAGGGCGACGGCGACGGCGACGCCGAGCTGCGGCTCCGGCACCGCCTGGGCAGGGGTGGGGAGCGGGGCTGGCACGGCGGTGCCACGGGGCAGCGGCTGGCTGCTCCCCGTCCCCGCAGCCAAGCGGCCCCTCTCTGTGCCCCTCCGGGTTCAACCCTGGGTCTTAATTTTCCGGCTGAGTGCACTCGCTTCCAGCGAGGCGGAGAGGGGAGATGCAGATTGCAGCGCGAGCTGCCTCTGGCGCTAGGTCTGTGGCTGAAGGAGGGATGCAGAAGCGGTAACAACCGGGCTGGGCTGCCTTCCCCCCTCCTCGTGCTGTCCTGGTGGGACCACGTCTGCCGTGGAGGCACTTCTGGCGAGGGATTGGCACCACCTCGTACTCTGCTGGTCCAGACAGCATCCTCTGGCTGCGGCGTTTCAGTTCTCGGAGCTAGACCCCAAGTCTGAGCCATCACCCCACCGCATCCTGCGCAGCCCTGTAGCTTAGCCAGCCTTATCTCTAAGACCAGAAAGGCTACTGATTGTCCATGACAACTTACGAAATATCCTCCGTGGTCTTAATGGACCCTGATGAGCTCTTCCTCCCCAGCCCCTCCTGCCCCATCTCTGGGGTCCTCTGTGCTGCAGCAGCCCCAGAGCCGCTCCTGTCCCCAGGCCAGCCCAGAGCCACCTCCAGTGTCTCAGGGCTGCCCCAGGACATTTATTGTCTCCCGTCTGCAATATGAAACATTGAGGTTTAGGCTATTCCTTGGGAGGAGACAGCAAACGAGCAGTGTCTGTCAGGCTGTTTGCCGGCAGCTGGAAGAGAATGATCCATACAAAAAGATGAGGGTGGGAAGTCCCAAAGGGCACTGCAGCTGCACAGCAGCACTGAGGGCAAGGGGAAGCTGCAGAGGTGCAACCCCTCTTTCTCCAAGCTGTGTTTGGGGAGAGCCCTTGGGAAAAGGGTATGAAAACACTCCCAGCTGTAGCAGCCCTTTCATCACGTCTCCAGAACCAGAGAGAAGTCATCTTCACCGTCCCTGCTTCTCGCAGGTCACGTTTGGTGGTGACGAGGTTTCCCTGGGAGCCCGTTGTGGGGTGCGGTGAGCTCCCCGAAGGAGGAGACCTCACTGCTGGGTGTCACAGGGGAAGTTTGCACGTACGTGGCAAAGGACGGAAAATGCGAATCTCTGCCAGCTGGGGGAACTGGGTGCCGGCTGCCTGCCCAGGGAACCTCTTCAAGGGATGGGAACACTTCATCCCACACTCTCGGGAAACGTTTCCCTACAGACAAGCTGCAGGCCTCTGCTGACACCGGAGCAACCTCCCCACAGTGAACCTCTTCTCCTGCCCTGTGACAGCGAGCAAATGCTCATCTGGGCACCCAGACTTGCGCCTTTGTACCCAACCCAGCACGCAGCAACCCTCCGGGGAGACTTTTATGATGCTGTCCCCACCCTGAGGGGAGGCGATGTCCCCGAGACTCCAGTGTTTGTCACCCGCCAGGCTCTCCCCTGGGGCACCCTGGAGGCTGCGGATGGGTGCAGGGTGGGTGTTCGCAGCTGTGGCGGGTGTCTTGATTTCTCGGCACTCAAAGGACAGCCAAGCCGCAGTTTTCAGACACAACATTTGATTTCGAACGTGTTTGTGAGCAATACGAGGCAGTTCAAAGGACGTGCAGCTGCAGCGGATGGGCTTGCACCACTCGTGCTGTGTCTCTGTCGGACACGACAGGACTCGTGGACATGAAACCGAGGATCTAAAACTCTGTGTGCCTTTGAAAATCTTCACTTGGAGACTGGGTTTGACATAGTGAGGAACAAAAAAGGATTTGGAGCCGCTCGGGACCGTGAAAAGAGCACGATATGAAGGAGAAATGCTGCTCCTGGTGCTGCCAGTGTTGCCTCGGTGCCTTGACTCTGAAATAAATGCCCCAAGGGGTGCTGGCCTGCGGGCGGCTGGGTATTTCTCTGCTTAGCCAGGCAACCCAATCACCTTTTGCTTTGTTTGGCTTGGAAAAGAGCCTCCCCTCAAGGCTGTGGGGTTTCGTCGTCATTCCGACTGAAGAATGTCTTGTTACGGAAAGCGCTTTAAAACCAGGTGTGCATACGCTGCAGGTAGGAGACGTGGCCCCGCCGCAGCAGCCTTAGCACCTCGGTGCAGCGACAGCGCGCGGCTCTCGCTGGCTGCTGTTGGGGACGCGCTGCTGAGGCCACCCGGGGACTGGGCCTCTCCTGGGGGGGCCTCCCTGGGGCCGGGGGCTGCGGTCCTCACCGTCCTGCATCGCCCACCTCCTTGGCAGAAGCTGGCCCCGGCTGGGTCCCCGAAGCACACCACCCTGCAGAAGGAGTCCCTTACCCCCCCCACCCCGTGCGCA
>VXAL01019164.1:7843-18410 GCA_013399475.1 Chauna torquata
AGCGCCCGCATCGCGCCTCGTGTTAGCAGCCCCCGCCTGCTGCGCGCCCCACAGCTCCCCCCCGGCATCGCACTCACCTTCTGCTACCAGCAGCTTTACGCATCCCTTCCTTCTCTCTCATTTTTCTTTCATTTTTATTCATTTATTCCTATTATTTATGTATTTATTTTCACACGGGGTCTTAACTCTAATTCTCGACCTGTTTGCTATGGCAATTGATCGTTCAGTGCTTCGCCTATTTTCCGATAGAGCAATCACTGCTTTCCAGGGCATTTTTAACTCTGTCTTAAGGATGGAACCGCTTCCTCGGAGTTCTCTTTAAAGTGCATTTGCCCGATACTTCGTTTAATCTCTCTGCCCAAACAGATTTCCCAAACCACCCTACACCACTGCAAGCCCTAGAATGTGGAAGGAGTCAAATTCTTATAAATATACCTTTCCCAACTCAAAGCTGCCCAGCTCGCAAGAATTAGAGAGGAAAAAAAACCTAAACCATATGTGAGCAACGCCACATTCCATATTGCACTATAAGATAAAGAGTTTTGTAGCATTGATTCAATGGAAGCCACAAAAAAAGAAAGCCCAGAAAGATTATATCCGTATTTGGGAGGCAAATGCTTATTCAGAAAAGTTCTTTCGGGCACAGCAACGCTAGGAAAACCTTGCGAGGCGCAACGCGAATCGCCGGTCGGGCGTCGCGGTTGCCTGAAACGAAAACGGGCGGAAAAGAGACTCGGCGAGGCAGACCTCTGGGACCCCGGGAGCAGCGGGAGCAGAGACCGGGGCGAGTCGGGGTGAGCAGCGCAGGGGCGGGGAGCGGCCGGCCGGGGCGAGCCGCGGGAGCAATGCGCAGCGCCCTCGGCACCACCGCCTCGCGGGCTCCGGCACCCGCGGCCGCCGCTGAAACCGGAGCGGGAGAGGAGCGGTGGGGCTCCCCAGGCTTTGCCGAAGGACAAACAGCAGGGATCCACGGAATTAGCTAAGGCAGCTAACGCTGTACCGTGCGCGGAGAGGTGTCAGGAGCTTAGGACTTCATTTCTCGAAACATATCACCTGTCTAATCGTTTTCTGTTTTCTTTTTCTCCCCTAAATTGGTTTTCGTCGTTGGGAAGTTGCTGCAATTTTCCCCGCTGAGATGCTTAAAAAGCAAGAGCACTTCACGCCGCCCGTGTTTCCTCACCCGCCTCCCACGGCTGCCTATCCCTACATCCCATGCACGTTGTCTCTGGAGTATTTTCAAGTGAACCTGGCTTTTAACCTCTCGCTCATCCCGAAGAGCTCAAACAGCGGGGACTGTTACATGGCGGGGTGCTCGGCGATTCACAGACATTCCTTGCCCCAGTAAAACACGTCGGCTTTGGCTGGAGTAGGATGGAGGCAATCATAGCCTTGCTTTGAGCACCCCAGCTAAGGGATGGAGGCACGGACGCGAGCAGCCCCTGCGCACCAGCGAGCCTGGGGCCCCAGGAGGGCTGCAGAGGCGAGGGGCCCCGGATAAGCTCCTCTCCGCCCGGCTGCTGCCCTTCTCCGTCCCCGCCGGGGCTCGGAGACCTGCAGCGCTACGACCCCGCGGGCACGGAGGCGCCGGGCCACGCGAGGTTTAGCATCGCATGCGAGTCTGAAAGAGCCTCAAGGCTGGGATACACGGCCGGGATCAGAAGTGGCTTTCCAAAATGCTTCTTCGCTTTTGTTTCGAAGGCACGGCTTTTAGCTAGATTTTAGCACAGCTTTTAGCTAGTCAGCGGGGAACGAATAGAGCCAAGAGGAAAAGGTCGTATCAGAGCCCGTCCCGCAACAGAAGAAGACGTGCTTCTTTATCTGCCTGTACCTGCATCGTGTTGTCGCGGTAACGAGCAGGATCAGGTGTATTTTGCTCTGTTGATCCTATTTAATGCCCCCTCTTGAGCACGAAATAGTGATAGGGTCTCCCGAGCAATGCAGCACGATTCTCCTTCTGTCCCCGCGTTAGGGAGATGAGCACTCGGACCAGTCGTCGGCTCGTCTCGTATTTTTCGCGTTTGGGGAAGCGTGGAGTGCTTAGCAAACAACCTTCGATGAGCAGATGTGGTCGCGCCTGCACAGTCCCCTCCCGTACGCTCTCAAACCGCTCGGCCACCAAAATCCTCCCCAGACTCCGGATCCCTTTAGGGAAAGTGCTGGGGAATAATCCTCGGGAGCGGGACGGAGCGAGGGGGCCTGATCCACGAGTCACCCTCGTAGCCCCGCGGGGCTTCACCATCCCGACGGCGGGGCAGGGTCTGCCCCGAAACCTGCGAGAGGCGGGGGAAGGCTCCCTTCAGGATGCCGGCACCTCGGGGTGGCCTCCGGCGCTCGGGCTGTGCTGCGCGGCGTACGCGAGCTTCGTCCTAGGGGCAGGGAGGGAGCGGACAAGGGGATCGGAAAGGCGAGGCGCGACTTGAGTGCGTTTGGGAGGGCTGAGAAACGCTCGGCGCTAGGTGAGCGCACCGGGGCCACGGACGAGCCCGGCTGTGTCCCACAGCCCGACCTCCGCACCCAGCGCCTGGGCACGGAGCTGCTGGGAGAAGCGGGGCTGGTTCGAACCTGGAAGGCAGAGCATCCGCCCCCTCGCCCCCTCGCCCCGGGCAGAGCAGCGGGACGCCTGCAGAGCCAGCACGGGGCGCGGGGCGGGCGCGGATCTCCCCTCCCNCACCGCGCTCCCCCGCCCGCGGGACGCGGATCCTCCCGCGGAGGGGCAGCTCGCTCCCACCCGCGGAGGCTGAGCCACTCGCCCCACCGCTGCGTAGCTCCCGTGGCACGTTCCCAGCCAAACCTGTTTTCTCCATTGGTGGTTATTTTCGGGGTGGGGTGGGGAGAGACTTGCAGCAGCAGCGTGCAGAGGCTTACCGCCCTAGAGGCATCCACCAGCAGAGCGAGGGCCAAAACTGCTCCTCAGGAAAAAAAAAAAAAATCCAAAAAACCCAACCCCAAACTGTTTACTATTCAGGAAATTTGGTAATTATTTTTTCCCTCCCCGTAGTGGCATTGCCCTTCTTTTGATATTAGATCCTTGCTAGAGGCCCTCACTTTCAGGATGCAGGGAGGAGACAAAGAGTAAGGAGCTGCAGTAGAGATTGTAGTGTAAGTTGCTCTCAGGACATTTTCAGGCATTTTTGAAGCAGAACAAAAAATATCGAGTTAGAATGGAATAGCCTGTAGGTTTCTGTGAAGCAGACAACTTTGGTGCTTTCGTTGGATCCGTTATTTATTACTCTGGATTGAACTGGCTGCCCTCCGGCACATTTCACTATGTTTATTCATGCCACAAGCACCACTAATAGTGCATCTCCAGAAGCAATACTATAACTCAAAGCCAAGTGAGGGCGTCTTCAACTGGAAGGCTCAAAACGTTTAGCAAACATTAGTTTAGCCTTCCTATACCTCTGCAATGAAGTCTCATATGCCTCGTTTTATAGCCAAGAAAACTGAGACAAAACAAGTTAAGCAATTTTTTCAAGGACATCAGAGAAATAGAAGGTAAAACACAATCATAGAATTTCTTTGCTTAAGCAGAGAGAGAAACTCTTCCCATAGAAATAACACTAAAAAAGCAGAATCTGAGAAGGCAGACAACAAAGATCCAAATCAGATGAAAAATGACAGACCAAAATGGCCTTGCTGATACACATGTAGTTGTTTTCTATGAAGCTGTAGAAAAACATTCTACAAAGTTGATAGGAAATCTTCTCTATTTATTTTAATTTTCAGCTGCTGATATTCAGCTGCAGATACATTACACATTTTATTAAACTGAAGAGAGCTAAGACAACTCCCCCAAACTTTCCAGCATCCATTAAATCTTCTCAGGCCACCCAGAGATCTCCCTTAGCAACCCACTCATCATCCACTGAAACATCCTCATAAACCACAAAGACGACATTCACACTTCGGCTAATCCATCTCCTCAAAGGCAAGCAGAGAGTAGAGTGAAGCTCTTTGAGTCAGGGCTTTGCTGGCTTAAAGAAGGAAAAAAGTGGAGTTTCTACTCCAAGGCAGTCTGCCAACATGTGATGTGGGTAAGCAAAATGGATTAAAATAGCAATTTTGCTGTTATTTTGTACAGGTATACTGCAAATCTGAAGTCTATTTTAACAAAATTGTATCTCTGTAGGATGTAAGGCCCTTAGAAATAAGAACCCTGCAAACGCACATTTCATCTTCAGTGGAGCCAGAATAACCTGCTCCTACGTACAAGCCAGTAACACACCTGAATCCAAGATCTTCATAATCCCAGCACATCCCAGAGCCATTTCTGCAATGGTTATTAAATATCAAAATGACACTTTCCCAATGGGTCACAGCAACACTATGGAACAGGCAGCCTTCACACAGCCCACATGGTGTATTCATCTAGTTCACAGCTTACTTCTAGGGGGCTCAGGTTGCTGGGCATAAGCCAGGAGGATTGCAGCTTGGATCAGTTGTCTCAATGGTAGCACTAATCCTTTGCCAACCAACATTTTCCCAAGGTCCATCAAGGCCCTTCTGCCTCATGTGTCAGTGTGCATGCCTTGAGAATGCATGGGCTCTGAGAAAGAAATGGGTTTATTCATTGAGGTCCAGTGCACTCAGCCTGTGACTAGACAGTAGGTCTAGTGCTTCTTGAGGAAAGTTCTTGATGCGATGGGGCACTTTCTGTGCATCAAAACCATAGTCCTACTGTGGTCCTTTGAGATGTCTTGTCCCTGTGGACTCCACATATTTCCCAGGAACAAATGACTGGATTCTTTTAAAAGAGGTGCAGCCATTAAAGTTGTGGTGGTTTTACCCAGCTGAGCAGCAGAGCTCCACCACAACCGCTCTCTCACTCCCCCTCCTCAAAGGAAGAGAGGGAGAAAATACGATGGACAAGGGCTCAAGGGTTGAGATAAGGACAAGGAGGTTACTCCCCAGCTACTGTCATGGGCAAAACAGACTCAACATAGGGAGATTAATATAATTTACTATCACTAACAGACTAGAGCAGTGAGAAACTAAAAGCAAACTAAAAACACCTTCCCCTGATCCACCCTCTTCTACCTCCCCCCTGCTATGTGGTGCAGGGGAACAGGGAATGGGGGCTGCGGTCAGCCCATATTGCTTACTCTCCACCGCTCCTTCATGGTCACTCTCTGCCCCTGCTCCAGCGTGGGGTTCCTCCCAAGGGATGCCATCCTTCCTGAACAGATCCTGTGTGGGCTTCCCACCAGCTGCAGCTCTTCAAGAGTTGCTCCAACACGGGTCCGTATCATGGGGTCCATCCTTCAGGAGCAAACTGCTCCAGCACGGGTCCCCCATGGGTGGCAGCTCCCACTGGATCCCCTGCTCCTGTGTGGGCTCCTCTCCACAGGCTGCAGGTCTGGCCTGGAGCCTGCTCCTGCAGGGGATCTCCATGGGCTGCAGCCTCCTTCAGGCCACATCCACCTGCTCCACCATGGGCTTCTCCATGGGCTGCAGTGTGGAGATCTGCTCCATGTGGTACCCCATGGGCTGCAGGGGGACAGCCTGCTCCACCACGGTCCTCACCACGGGCCGCAGGGGAACTTGTGCTCCGGTGCCTGGAGCATCTCCTCCCCCTCCTTCTTCACTGACCTTGGTGTCTGCAGGGCTGTTCCCCACTCCTCTCTCTCCCAGCTGCTGTTGCACAGCAGTTTTTTCCCTTTCTTAAATCTGCTCTCACAGAGGCGCAAACAACATCGCTCAGTGGTTCAGGTCTGGCCAGCGGCGGGTCCCTTTTGGAATTGGCTGGAGCTGGCACTTATCTGATGTGAGGCAGCTTCTGGAATCTTCTCACAGAAGCCACCCCTGTGGCCCCCTGCTACCAAACCTTTACCACATGAACCCACTACAAAAGTCCAGCATTCACCCTGCACAACTTGCTTCATCTTGCAAGAAAAAGTTGTAACCTATCTTTAAGAGCAAGAATCTCAAGAGCAACTTTCTGATCAGAACAGATAGAAGGCAGGACAGAGAGCACATGGGGATAAAAGTCTTGAAGAACCATAGCTACTGTGAGGTAAATATCTGTTGTTTTTTTTTGTTTTTTTTTTTTTTTTTAATATCCACAGGACTTGAAGTTTTAGGGGTTGGCAAGCAGTTATGTCAGTATCAGAAAGTAGATGAGAGTAGCCTAAAAAGAACGGATGCCACACTGCTACTCACAGGTTACTCAGGTCTCACAAGCCTAAACAGAAACAGAATGTTGCTATTTTCCCCATTCTTGCTGTAGGAACACCTCCCAGACAGGTTGTGAAGGAATAAATGTGGGCAGAGAAGCCCCAGCCCACTCAGGAAGATCTTTCTTGGCTTGAGTGCTCAGTTCAAGAACCACTTACTATCTTTGTTATTCATTCAGCAAACACCATGAAAAGAGTCTTGAAACACAAACAACTGTTTCCACTCACAATAAAAAGTCAGTCCCACAACGTTCAAGATCTTTCTTTACTCAGAGAGGGGTGTGGTTTAGGGAAGGAAACAGAGTGAATGAAGTCAGAGACCACCTACACCAGAAACACTGGGTAACACCAGACAGTACCACTGTTTTGATAAATTTCATCTGTGTTTAGTTTAACAGTATGTTTCTGCAAATGCTGGGGCATTGTGAAAGAAGTTTTCACTGAAGACAGCAAAGAGAACATATATTCAATGCTTCTAACAGAAGTTTTGTTAACTTTATCAGTACCTGACCATTGCTTCATGTAGATGGATGAAAATAAAGCCACACTAAGACTGGATACACACTTAGGAGAGCACGTGGGACAAGTGACGCTGTCGATGAGGGATTCTGTGTACAACACCTGAACTGTGAGCATCTTGTTTCAGAATGGTTTAGGGCATTAAGAGAGATCTGGTGTCACCTTGCTCTGCCATAAGCTGCTGCTTCCCAGCTGTAAGGGTTAATCTATTAACCCTTCAGTTAGACTGACTCTGTCTTTACTTTGATTGTATCAAGGAAGCAGATGGTTTTACTCCACCATCACATATAGCCTTGTGACTTCTCATGTCAGCCATATGAATGAGGCTATGACCGTACTCCCATACCCAGGCTTTTACAAGCATGCTATTACTACCAAATATTTAATAACTTTTAGGGACTTCAGTGCTGGAACTCTCGTCCTGACATTTCTTCTTGCGGATAGACCAAATATAGCACATCTGGAACTGATCGAGCCTTCTGGTGTGGCACAGATTTGCTGTTCCTGCCTCACAGCCATGTTGGAGTGCTGAGAGCATGACAACACAACAGACATTAAGCCCAGTGCTTAGTTTCATGTCCATAGGCAGTAGGAGACCACTCATGTAGTGGATAATCTCATCAAGTTATGGTGTTCTGCGACAACAATTTACCACAGTAGCAAAATCTCTACCCAATCTCTACTCAGATGTTAAACTGTTTATTGTAACTGGGCACATGTGCTTATCTCTCAGTGCAGGTTGGCTTTCTGTTTTATATAAAATAATTGCTGAAACCAAAGTTGCCTAAAAGCAAAATGATCATCAAATTGTCCATTTGCATAACAACATGGAAGTGTTGCGGGTAGAATGATTTTTCATTGGCACAAAACAAAATAAATACTTTTCTGTCAAATCTTCTACAATATGAGCATTAGCAGAATCAAAAAATCAATAACAAACACACACACACAAAAAAACAAACAAACAAAAATCACCCCCCAAAAAACCAAACAAACAACAGCAACAAAAACACACAGAAAAGATGGTGGGAATCAGCACAGAATCTATTGTGACAAGAAAGAGAATTTTCCATTACTTCAGATGTCATTCGGTCACCAAAGGAATATGGGATAGAGAGCTTGGTTGGAAATTCAAAGTTAAACAAAAGTCTTGTCTCACAACCTAATTACCTATTATTTCTTGGTTACACAAGAAAGTGGCATTCTTCTTGCAGTTATTATTGCCAAATTTACCCAGGCAGAAGGAACAGACCAAATCATTTAAAGGAAGTTAGATAGTCTAATATAGAAGATGGAGGGTTTTTGCTTTCCTAGCATGAAAACATCTTTTCTGAACAGAAAATCCTTTCCACTAGACTCCCTATGCTAGTTCTTTCTCTCTGTGAAGCAATCAGTCATAAACAAACAGGTAGCCAACATCTAGTAACTCAAATGCAGGGATATCAGCACAGTGAAAAATCCATCTGTTGTTCTTAACGTAAATCTAGACAAGCTGGACCACTGAAAGAACATGCTCATTAGATTCAAGACTCAAACCCACATGGGTCCATATTGCTGCTATTACCAGAACCACACCCAGTCCCTCTCTCAGTTTTGTCATCATCTTTGAGCCATATGGATGTGCAGAAGAATGTGCATCAGAGCGGTAATGAAGAATAAGTCATAAAGTCATACAGAATGGACCATTGGCTCTTACTGATCCTACAACAGCTACTGATATTGGTATTGTAGCTTGTCAAAAACAAGTTGCTAAGGGAAATTCCCGTTTTGGGAAAACATCCTAAAGCTTTGGATTTGGAAATTGGATTTGGCAATATTTGCGAAACAGATTTCTGGTGACACAATCAGTTGGCAAACTGTAGAGACAACAAAAGTGAAATTCTCATGTTATAACACAACCCTCAATTAATCAGGTATAGAATTCCTACAAAAGCTGACATGAAGGCTCTCATCAGCAGTATTTACTGCTACACTGTTGTCAGGACCATTAGGGCCCTGACCAAGGAAAATAGAACACTCTGATAACCTATAGATCCAGAACATTTAGATACAGGTCAGTCCCCAGGGGTCCCATTTCACTGTCCTTCTTCCTTCAACTTTCAGTTCATTCATATGAACTCCTTAACCTTGAAAGTAGGCAACTATAATCACACTAAGGAGTTTTGCTTCAATTGTGTGTAGATAAATACACACTGAACCAGAGCTATGCACAAAGCCTTCGGGAGAACCTGAGAACCCAGATCATGGTGTTTGAGAACGAAGTATATTTAAACCACATCTCTAAGAGTAACAAACAAATTCCAGTATACTGTGCAACATTCATACATTCCAGGTATCTGAGGCAAAGACTTATGAAGATACTGGAGCAGGGCCAGAGTTAACTTATGATGCCAATCATCATCTGTAGTCTCTGCTAAGGAAGACATTGTTCCTGAATCTAAAATTCCCAGTAAATTCCATGCCTTAAATTGGGAGCACAGAGCTGTGACTCACATACAACATCTTCTTCTCAGTGATATGAGGACTTCCTTTGAACCTTTGGTGGCAAAGACAAATGTCTCAAGTGTATAAACATTTTAGTTACATCTTAATAAACACTTATTTGTTGTGGAGTTGGTGTTAATCTCTAAATGTAAGTGAGCCTCTTCAGCTACCTGGAGATGCTGGGTCCATCTCTGTTCTGATACTGCAGGTCCCAACCACGTATGTACTTCCCATGCACTGAACACACAGGAATGCAAAAGGAGGAGATTTAAGTACGAAGACCACAAATTAATGCACATATTTAAGGATGAAGATCACTGAAGAAAGGGAAGCTGAACAAAAAGCAACACAGATGGCAAGAGGCGTAAGGATACCTCTCCATCTTTCAACTCTTCTTTCTTCAACCAGGAAAGATACGGTTTTATCTCTTCCCCATCCACTCTGGGGTAATACCCGATGTCGACTTCCACAGCACCACAGGGAGTGTCGTCTACTCTAGCACGGTGACTGGGAGCAGGAGCGTCCTTTTGCAGAAACTCCACATTGTTCCCACTTACTGCAAATCAGCAGACATCACAGAGAAGTTTCATGGAACTTGAATTGGATGAAATCAAATATTTCAGGACTGCACCTACTGCACTCCAGTTGTAAATAAGCAGTAAACTCATGGGACCAGACTAGAATTAGCGTGAAACAAGTCCCTCTGAGATACATAACATCAGGCCTTCCACAACAGCGGTTTTGCTCTAAAGAGCTGTTCTAACTCATCTGCACTACTTTGCTAGAGTAAATACTGTCACAGAACACCATCTAGAATGGGTGCTTACAAAAATGTTCTGAAGAGGAAACAGGGAGGTAGAAGAAGAACAAAGAGATCACAGTAGCTTGTTATCAAACAACCTTTGCTGATAGTAGCAAGCACATGTTGCTTCAAGCTCAGCTTCTTCCTGCAAAGCTCCTTCATATGCCAAGTAAATGGCTCAAAGAATGCAAAGAGGCAGCCAGACTAGGTAGGTCCTGTTGGACCCTTAACCTGAATGCCAAGATGGCTAACTTCCCAGAAAAGCCATGCTCTCATAAAACTGAAATAGGTAGCATACACTTGCAAACATCTACATCATAGTTGTCTCCTCTCAGGAGACTGTAAAGATCATGGTTGTTAGTGGTGCTGGGATTATTGCACTGGGCAGACGTAGCTTTTATTTTGAGAATTCCTGCATAGGAGCTACTAAAATAAGTCAACAATCAGTAGGTGAACATATTCATTTTATAGAAGTCTAACTTTTCTTAAGAAGAAAAAACAGGCATATTTCCTTACTCAAGGGAAATAGGCCAGACAAGTAAGAATTGTGTGATTGATAGGGGAAAGAGAATCAAATCAAACCAAACCA
>VXAL01019177.1:6836-58784 GCA_013399475.1 Chauna torquata
GCCTGTGCCTCCCCGCGCCTCGGTGACAAGCCGGGGACTCGCCGCCTCCGTCCCTTCGCCGCCCGTTTTAGCACCGCAGTGGGTTTCCGGAGCGGACGGCCTGGTGCGCGTCGGTGCGCGGGGCAGCAGCGGCGCGGGTGGCGGATGCTCCGGGTTCCTTTGTCTGGCCTCGCTGTAGTAACGCGGCCGAACGCGAGGGGGAGGTCTGGGGGCCCCCCCGGGATTCCAGCCCCTTCCCCACCTGGCTTTGAGGGGATGCGCAGGGCTTGGCCAGGTGGCGGTGGGGCTGNATATGGAAAGGATCTGGGTGTAATATCCCGAGCTGCAGAACAGCTTTGCTGAAGAGGCCACTTCAGCAGGGGACGCGGTGCGGTTAGTCCTCCCGGCTGACACATCCCAGGCCTTCCTCAGACTTGAAAGAGCTCGAGTTCGCCTTTGAATCTGAGGATTTATAGCCCTTTTAGGCCTCTCCAATAAAAGCATGGCTCCCTTCTCAGACAGAGCCCACCGTCTCCCTCCTCCGGGCTCATTATCCCGGGGATTTGTGTTGCTTGCTCTCGCGTTCTCTTGCTCTCTTGTTCACTACCGCTGCTTTCTTCAGATGTGCGGCCGAGGACTTCAGAGCATAAAAGCGGAGCCAGCGTGAGCCAGGGGAGCTGCGGGTCCCGGCCACGCTGCCAGGATGCGGCCCCGGCCGGCTCCGCCACAGGCTCGAGCAGCCGCAGCTCCGCGCCCAGAGCCGTGCAGGGAGGGGATTTCTCCCTCGTTTGAGAAAGCCGGGGGCTCAGCCTCCCCAGGGGCCGGGGCTGCAGCAGGTCCAGCGGTTACAGGATCCGGGCAGGCGCGGGGAGAGGTCGGGCGCACCCCGTGTGTCCCCTGCCGTCCGCATCGTCTCGACACATGCGGGTACTTAAGCATCCTTAGCCCTACAGATCATGTCTGTTTTATACAGGCACGTCAAGCCCCTAACTGTTTAAAGAGAGGCTTAGGAAAGAGTCCAGAGAAACGACATAATAATTATTGTATTACAAATTGTTTCCTTTAATGGGCCCTGTCGGATCGCTCAGTCTGCTAAACACATTGTGCCCTCCCCCGGCCCCCAGCCCCTGCCGTCCCGCACTTCGACAGGCTTTTTCCACTCGCGCAGCCTTTGCTTACAAACCGAGCCCCTCTGGAAAATTCCTGCAGCCTCGGAGCCCGAGTGGCGGGCGGGGGCCGGGGACCGCTCGGGCTCGTGGAGCTCAGGGCCATGAGGTGAAGGAGAAGAGGGGTGCTGCCGTCCTTGGAGCAGGGTCCCCAGGACAGGCCCTCTTCCTGCAGGGTTGGCAGTGGCCACTGTCCCTTCCTTTGGCAGCTTTAGGGCCAGAGGAGTGGCCTGGGTCACACTCTCGTTGCTTCAGTGTCTGAAGGGGTTTTGGGCCGGTGGTACCTCTGGCAGATGCTTTGCTGAGCCTGGGATGCTCACAGGTCCCAAACATCTTGCCCTCTCCAGTCGTGTGTCTCGGGCGGCGCAGTGTGGGCTGAGTTCTGCCCTTCTGCAGCGTGGGCACTGCGGTGCTCGTGCCATGAGCCTGCCTGGGTGCCCCTGCGCATCCCCAGGCAGCGCTCCGGCTGAGCCGCCTCTGCTGCCGCGCTCGCTTCCTCCCCCAGAAATGCCGGGGAGCGATGCCAGCAGCCTTTGCGGATGTGTGCTCGGGCGGTGGCTTGCCACCCGTGTCCCCTGCGGCCGGTGCTGCCGGCACAGCCCTCCCCGCCGGGGCGTGGGATGGACCCTGCTGGCTCCTGGCACTTCCCACCCGCTGGGCTGCGGAGTGTAAGGAGGGGAGCCGTGCGCGGCAGTGCGAGTTTTTTCGTTGCCCCCAAAGAATCAATGTGTTGGAATTAAGCAGCAGGTTACGTTTCTTCAATGCAGAGCAGCAAATATGTTTTAAATTTGGCAGCCGGCAGCGAAGAGCGGGTGGGAGAAATTTTCCAGGTATTGCGTTACACTTTCCCCTAAAAGGGCTCTGCTTTGGCGCTTGGGATTAAAGGGAGAGGGGCAGCCCTCGGCGTGGGGAGGGGGAATCGTCCCTCTGTGGCCAGGGCTGGGGACTACGGTGGCACGGGCTTTGTCCCCGGGGGGGCAGCCCGCCTCCCTCCTGCATGCTGTGCAGTCCCGCGTGCTTGCGCTCGCTCCAGTGCGCTGCCGGGGCAGGCGGGGGCCGCTGTGTGCCGGCCCGGCTGCCTCGTGCCCCGCCGGGGGCAGGGGAGCGCTGCGGGGGACGGCCGGGATTAATTCTGGGCTTCCTCCCTCTGGGCGCGATGGGAAATTTCCACCTGGTGCTGCCTCCCCGCGCGGGCACCGCCCGGTTTCTCTGGCTTGCCCGGTGTTGTGATTTATCCTAATCTCCCGCTCTGATGTATTTAATAAACACTTCATGCAAGAGCGAGCCTGGAATTCACTCCGAGCACAGACCTGGGGCTTGGCCAATTAGTCGATTATTTTAGAACAAGAAATTTAAAAAAAAAAAAAAAAAACCACAAAAAAACTGTCTTGAGGTGGGAGGGGAAGGAAGGCCTGGCCGTTGTACCAGCGAGCAGCTCCTCTCCCGTGGGCAGCGCGGGGGCCAGAGCGCGGCGAGCTCGCCACAGTCACTCGCCTCCTGCGCAAGCGCGGGCCCAGCCCGGGTGCCTGCCGCGTGGCCCGGGCTTTGCGGGGCAGCGCTGTGGCGGGCGGGGGGCTCTGCCAGGCCTTGCTGCAGCGAGCTCTGGCTGCCGGCACCGCGCTGCTGCGGCGTGCCCCCGGCGGGACAGCGTGCTGCCTCTCGCTTGCGTGGAGTGAGCCGGGGGCTTGGCAGCTGCACGCGCTCCGGGCTTGCTGTCGGTGCCCCTGTGCCTGGCTGTCCCCCGCAGTGTCCTTCGGCAGCCACGCATCAGGGTGGCACGGGCTGTCCCCTCTGGAGCTGGCACTGGCGTGCCCCATTGCTCCCAGCTTCCTTCGCAGCAGCAGCAGCAGGAGGAGGAGGAGGAGGAGATGCTTCGCCACGAGGAGGGGCAGGGCCACCCCAGTGCTGCAGGCGGTGGGGGGCGCGGAGCTCCGTCCCCCCATTGCTGCCCTGCCCGGCGGTGGCCGCAGCCCCGTCCTGCTGGGGAGAGCGGGGGCCTGCTTGGGTTAAAGTTTCAGGAAGCCGCTCGGAGGTGCGAAGAGCTGAAGGCGGCTGGAATTTCCCCTTCAGCTGTGTTTGTTTTTAAACTCAAATTATTCTTACTCGGCGTAAACTCTGCGGAGACACGTCCCGAGTGCGCGCTCCTGCGTGCGCATCCGGAGCGGCGTGCTCGCCCGCGCCGCGCTCCCCCCGCAGCACCTGGGCTGTGGCTAATTGCTGGACGCCTGCGGGCAGTGGCAGCCTGGCCGGTGGCAGGGTCAGGGCTGGCAGGGGCGAGGACAGGAGCGTGCATCGTGTGCCCAGCTGTCTCCCACCCCTCCGGAGCGCGGGTACTCACTCCTGCACCAGCACGGCGTCGTGCCCGTAGCTCCTGGGAGAGGGCTGATGTTGCTGCAGTAGAATAACTGTTTTTGTTTGTTCTTTTTCCTCTCCCAGATTTAAATGAAAACTCATCGGTAGGGATAGAGGGTGGAGGAAAGCCATGGGATGCTGGAGCCGCCCCTATAGTGGCAGTGAGGGCAGAAAGGGTGGTTTTGGTGGCTGCGAGTGCTTGGGTTGGCACCTGGCACCCCGGTGCACGAGGCAGCCTGCCCACGTTGGGTCTTTTTCCCCCTGGATTAACCAGGGAAACAGCTCCAGGGCTGCTCCTTTGCGTGTGCCTTTGTCAAGTTAAACTTTGGTCCCAAGAGAGATGGGGAGGGGAGGGAACGGCAGCGGGGCAGTGGTGGGAGCAGCCACGGCCCAGCGCCCTCCCAGGGCCCGGCTCTGGTGACAACCCCACGTGACAGGGACAGGCCCCGTGCAGCTCCCCATGGGGGACACGGTGGCCTGGGGGGTCAGCGAGCGGGGAGGGGGATCCCCCGTGAGTCCCTTCCGGAGGAGCGGTTCCAGATGCCAGGGGAGTTTAACGCTGCATTATGCTTTTGATCTCTGTCCTGACTTGGTTAGTGATGGGAGCTGCTTCCCTAATTACCCCCTTTATGTAGGGCTGTTGGGGTTGTTTATGCTTATCCCATCTCTCTCAGGAAAAAATAATAATAATAAAAAATCTCCTGCCAGGGTGTGTGTAGGGTGGGGGAGAGCAGCGTGCTTTCCCATACTGCGCAGGAATCCTGGAGCACTGTTCATATAGCCCTGGGTGTTCCCACCCACGGCAGGCAGTTTCATGCTCCTTTGCTGGTTTCATAACATCCAGGAGAGGCACGAAAGTTTTCCAAAACCACCTCCCTTTTTTTGTGCTCTGAGCGAAGACGGGTGCTGGGTGCCCCCTTTCAGGCAGCAGGGCTGCCCGGCTTGGCTGCCCGGTGATGTCCCCGCGCCACAGCGGTTCTTGCTCCGTCCCTCCTTGTTTTGGAGTGGAGGCTGCGCGTTGGTGCTCGGGGCGATGGGGCTGCCGGCGTGAGAGGGGCACACGGGGCGTTCGGTGGCGGGCGAGGGCTGTGTGTCCGAGGAGAAGCCCTTTGTCTCTTCCTTGTTTCTCCTTTCTGAGCGTGGAGGTGCACGGACTCTGCTGCAGAGCTGCCGGAGTCAGCGTGTGCCTGCAAAGCAGTTCGAGGTTCATAGGATGTCAGGCTTGCAAGTGAAACATTAACGTGCTGCGGCTTTGCACCAGCGCGCAGGCAGAGCAGAGGATCTCCCGGTTCTCCCTCCGAGAAGCCGTTCTCCTGCAGGTGCCCCTGGTGCGCCCGGCTCACCCCGCGCCCAGCGGAGGGGCCTCACCCCGCACCCTCCGTCTGGGAAGCTGACGTTTCGCAGGGGGTGGGGGGAGAATCACTTTCCTAGTTTATTAAAGGTAAAGAGATTTGTTGGTAGTACAAATGGTTTCCTTACACGACTATTGAGAGGGTGACAGATACTGGAGTGGCGGGCTAATTGCTTCCAGATGCTCCCTCCCCGCGCTGGGACAGCTGATGCGTCAGCCTGGAGGCCGGGCTGGCCCAAGTGATTTCAAATGAATCACGTCGAGGTGGCTCTGGGTCCCGCCGCGGCTGCTGGCGGCCGGGGCATTCCTGCGCTTTCGTGGGAGCGGGGCGGCTCGCGAGCTGCAGCTGAGCCTCTGCCGGTTACATGAGCCCCCGAGCTGGGGCTTTATGAAAAATGTCGAATGCTGTGGGACTCGTGATGAAATGCAGAATTGGCAGCGCTCGCTCCATTGTGCTCCGCGGGCTGATCTCCGAAATGAGCACCGAAGCAGCCTGCCTCTTCTTCGCCCGCGTCCCTGCAGCTCTCGCCGCCTCGGGATGTTTGCGCTGCGAATGCTGTGTGTTTTGGCGTCTGGGCTTTCGTGTAGAGAGCACCATAGCTAGCAGTAGTATTAATGATTATTTATTGGTTCTTAATGCCAAATAATGTAAACATCTGCCTAATGCAGTGCAAATGTGCTGGTGCAGTGGGACGTGGGCTTATCTCCCAACACTCTGCGCCGGGGTTTAAGCACTTCATGAATTAGTCAAAGCAGGTAGCATTGCCTTACAAATGGTGGGTTGTTTTGATAAACTTTCCTCAAGGTAGAGATTCCTAAACTACTTCACTGCTGACCTTCTTGTTAATTATTGCTTTGCTGCAGCAGGAATATCAGCTGAAAGGGAGTGATGGAGCGTTGTTATCCGGTGCTCAGCCCAGCTGGGGCCGTGCTAGGAAAACCCCTTCTCCCCTGCGCGCAGGGGTACATGTGCCGGTCTCTGCATATTTATTGAGCTCTGCTACGCTGTTTCCCTGTGCCTGGCAAATAAGAGCCTCTGTTCATAAGACCTATTCTGAGTCTGTGGTTCTGACCTTGATTTACGCTGTCAGTAGGTATCGATGCGGTTTTTTTCAGGGTAACTGCAATAAGGATAAGTGTAGCCTGATGATAAAGGTGCTGGGGAAGAAAAGGGAGCAAAATGGCTTGCCTCCTATTGCTGGCTGATGATGGACACAGCTTCTGCTTCGCTGCAATTTCCCCTGCTTTTAGCCCTAGACAAAGCTTGGTGGGAAGGAGAAAGGAAAATGTGAACGGAGAGAAATTTACTACTCCTGTGCTTTCCGTAGTGCTTCTGAAGGTGAGAGTTGAGTCACTTTGCCTTGTACAAGCTCAGCAATTCCAGATCATCCCCAGAGAGTTTCTGAAGCCATGCAGGGAGAAATAATGCTCGGGGTTAAAAATAGATACTTGACAATAGGAAGGAAGGACTGAAAAAGCTCTGTGCCAAGGGAAGTGGACAGGAGCTGGGCGAAAGGCATCTGGACTAAACTGTACTACTAGAGCTTGGCTTTAATGATTTTAAATTAAAGCTCATTTGTACTTGTCATAACCAGGAGTGGGTTTTACTCTTACGTCTGGATGTCAACCAACCTGCAGAACCTGCCTCTTTTTCTAAGGGTATCCCAAAAGTTCCCTTTCCTTGCTGCTCCCCCATTGCCAGCGGACGCTGTGCCCCGCATCTCGCTGGCCTGCAGAGCCTGGAGGGACCTGGGCTGGGAGAAGAAAGAAGTTAATTAAACCCTAGTTGAAGGAGGGCAGGTGGGAAACAGCTTCCTCTGCCAAAAAGCAAAAGAAAATCTGGCACTGGAAGAAAATGCTCCAGCTCCTCTGTGTTTTTAACTCCTGATCTGGAGGGGGGGGCTTGAATCCAGCACTGCCCACCCGGGGCACTTCATTGCCGGCTGGAATCTGCGGAAATGCTGTGTGGAGCCGCACCGGTGGCACTGGGTCGTGATGGCCCCCCTGGCAGCACAGTCTTGGGGCCAGGAGCGCGCAGCCGCGCGGAGCAGGTCCGTGCCAGCAGCGCCAAGGGGAGGTGTAACGAGCAGCTCCGTACAAGGTGCAGGACTGCTAATTCCAAACCCATTGCCCGGGGCTTTTGTTAAAGCTCATTAAAACCATCTGTGGTTACCGGAGCCTGACCAGAAAGCCAGAGCGGTGGCAGAGGCTGGGGCTGGGGCAACTCGAGTCCCCCAGGATGGGGACGCGGCCAGCGCCGTCCCCCCGGGGCGGCCGCCAAGCAGTGGGCACCCTCCTGCCCCACTCGGATGCTGGAGCACAACCAGGAGCGATTCCGGCTGCTTGCTTAGTTTAAAGCTTCATTCTTCCTGTCCTGTTTCTTTAACTTTGGCAGCTCTCTTGGCCTTCTCTGCGGCGCGAGATGCTGCAAATGCTGCGCGAACAATAGGGCTCAGAGGTGGGGCGGGAGGGTGGAAGGAGATGAAAGAGGAAAAGTAAAATTGAAGCATGTCTGGAAGTGCATTTTGATGTAAATGGGACTTTTTGATGGACTTTGAGAGACACCAGCAGAAAGGGCACTGCCCCCCTTCAGCATGCAGAGCTCCGGGGCTCTTTATGTGGTCAGGAAAGGGCACTTTTTGATCACCAAGACACTTTTGTGGGTGCACCTACAATTACCCAGTGTTTCTCCCCGTCCTCACCATTGCCCATGTCCCAGCAAGGGGCGGCCCCACGTGGCCGGCAGGCGGGCAGAAATGGGATGGGGACCTGTCACACCTCACAGGGACAAACCTCCGGCCAGTGCTCAGCTTCCTCCTCCTCCTCCTCCTCCTCCTCTTCTGCCTCCTGGCAGGGCTCCAGGAACAGAGCAGAATTTAAGACTTGGTTTGGAGAAGCGTTTTTGCACGAGAGGAAGGGCAGAGGGGCTGGGTGCTGGGCAGAGGCCCTGCACTCATCCTCGCCCACCCCTTCTCAGAGGAAGCAAACAGCCGGAGAGTCTTGTTCAAAACGGGAAAACAGTTGTTGGACCTCCGGAGACGGCAGTCTTGCAGCCGTGGCAGCCAGGAGGGCATGGCTGCGTCCTGGCCGTCCTCCGAGCGGCTCCTGCAAACCTGTCCCCGCTCTGGGGAGGGCTGGCTTTTCAGCCGCTGTCATCCTTTTGATCTCGCCCGGTCCCAGCCCTTGTCCTTGGCACTGTCTCAGCAGCTCTCCAGCACTGGTGGAGATGTGGCGTTGTCATGAGTCATTCTTCTTCCTTCTGCTGCTTTTTTTTGTTCTTTTCCTTTTCCTTCTCCCAGCAGAGCATTTATTAAAAAGGAGCAGCAGATTCATCCAGTAAACCAGAGCAAAATAAATGCATGGCATTTGTTGTGTGAAAGGTGCCTCCATCCCGCTTGGCGTGGCTCGTCGGGAGCGGTGGAGGGCTGGGGGCGGTCGTTCTCCTCCTGTCACCTCCCCACGTGCTCGCCTGCTTCTGCCTGGCAGCTGCTAACCTTGCGAAGACGAGAGGAGGAGAAATGAGGACAGAGCTGCTCCCTGGGAGGGAGATTTGACAGGCAGGGGGAGAGGAGCCGGGAAGGTCGGGCAGTTCTGGTGTCTGCATTTGTGCTGTCTCGAGCGATCTCGACGGGAGAGGACTGCCCGTCACTTCTCGTCTGTGCTGGCGGAGCTGAGCACCGGGCTCGTGGCTGTCCCCGCATTGCCCCAGGGCTCGCCGCGGCCACTGCGCTCGGAATTTTGGCTGCGCGTGTTGTTTTCCCTTGTCGCGGTGCTTTCCCATCCCACGACTTTGAGGCACTCGGAACTTTCCCACCGGCCGAGCCTTGTGGGCTGGGGTCTTTCCCGTGGTTGCTGCCTGCTCCCGGCTTGTGTCCAACTCAGCTTTCCTCCCCTGCCTGCAGGACGCAGGGGCCGCGCTCACCTTTCTGAAGTTGTCGCTACACGCGAAGCTGTCAGCAGTCCGGAAATTTACTGCCAGTGTAAAACCATCAAAAATGAACCATTTGTAACAGCCGGTAAAAACTGCAAGGCAACTGCAGACAAACTTGTTTCTTCCTCTGACAAACTTCTGAGTCAGTCCTTTAATCTCTAATCTAGGTTTATGGTCATCTTTATTGAAATGCCGGGCTCCGTGAAAAGTTGACATGTATGGCCATCATAAAACAGGAGTTATGGGAGCCCAGAATTGCCTTGATAGCCCAAGTGTCTGCAGGAAGCGTTTTTAAAATCTGTAATCGGGATTTATTGGCCTTCATGGCTGAAACTGCCAGTAGAAAATAAAATAATCAGCCCAGGACGTTTTTTTTCCCCTTCTCTTTGGCATTTGACTCCCGTCCCACATATCCTTAAAGCAAGCCGCGCCTGCGTGCTCGGTGCCTATGGGTGGGGGCTGCTCCCAGCTCTCCGCAGCGGGGCCGGGCAGGACCTTTACCACCCAGGCCATCCGTTTTCTTCTGGTTACAGCAGCAGGAGGCCGGTGCATGAGGCCAACGGTGCATTTTTCTAAAAGACAACTAATTTATTTCAGAGCTCTGGGGGAAGGGGAACGTGCTGCTCTCCGGGTGGCTCGGGCGATGCTTCATCGCCCTCCCTGCTTGCGTACGGCTTCTTAATAACACGAACGTGCCTGCAGCCAGCCTGCAGCTGCTGGTCCTGCCTGTCGCACCTCTCTGCGCGGTGTGAAGGGAAGCTTCAGTGCCCTGAAGTTACTTTGTGCAAAGGAACTTGGTGTTGAATCTCTTTCTGGGGGATTTTCTTATTTTTTGGATAAGCTGAGCTTGTCCAAAGCTTATCCAAAGCTAAGCTTATGCCAGCTTATTCCCACTTTTTTCTCATCCTTGAGCAACTCCTGTGCTCCGGGGTTGCGGGCAGTATTGCTCTCTCCAGTGCCTGGCGTTTCCCCGCTCACACGTGCACCATGGGCGCAGGATCTGTCCCGCGCTCCTGGCGTCCAGAGGGAGAGCTCCGAGCTGGCTCCGAGCATCCTCCTGGCTTCTCGGAGCCCACGTCTCCAATTCCCTCCCTCTCACCCTTCATGCTATGCTAATGTTCCTCTTCTCCGGGACCTTGGCGAGGAATCACGTGCTGCTTGCTTCCAGGTGATGCAAACCGCGGGTGGAATCAGGATTCGCCCCGAGCGCTGGGCAAGCCCAGGTCCTTGCGCTCTCCGTCTGCGGCCCCGTGCTGCTGCCTGCGAGCAGCCGCCTTGCAGCTGAGCTGTGCTCTGCTGGTGCCGGTGTTCCGCCTGGGTCGTGTTGGGCCGGTGCCGTGCTGTAGTTGGTGCTTCCGTGCAGTTGCCTTTATCAGCTAAACGTGTAATTTCCTTGCAGAACGATGTCAGGTCTGTCAAACAGAGCTATTCTCCGTAAAGAGGTGTGGGCTGCCATTAATTGGCGTGCATGCAAATCTGTGCTAAAAGGTTTATTTGAGACCGAAGCATGCTTATACATTTCTTGCCATTTAACGTTTGCAGTGGAAGTTGATGATTTCTCTGAAGGCCTTAACGTGGCTCTGCCAAGCTAAAACTTAAATTTAAAATGCAGAAGTGCAGCGCGGCTGCCGGCAGAGGTCCGAAAGCCCCGCTGCAGCACAGCGTGGGTGTCCTGCGGCCGCGCGAGGCTCTGACGGTGCTGGGGTCTCCCGAGGGTGCCGGAGGGATGTCTCTGTGCCTGCTTGCGCTGCTTAAATCACCTCGACTCGGCCGTTCCCAGCCGAGAGGCACCAAGCTGAAAAAACCCACAAACAAGTCAGAGTCTAACCTGCAACTAAAAAGGACACCTGAAAGTGCCGAGTCCGGAAACAGCCTGTGCAGGTTGTTAAGTACTGCTTCCCTTTAGTTTAACAAATATCTTCTTTAATAGAAAAGCTTTTTTACAAAAAAAAAAAAATCTTATATTATCATCACCCTTAATCATGCAGGGCGACTTCTGAAAGTACTTTTTTAAATGCCAATTTTTATCCAGGTTTTAAAATTGAAATTCATTTTTTATCCAAAGGCAGCATATAAATGACTCTACTAAAATTAGATTAATCCTAATAAGAATGTCAGTTATCATTTCTGAATACATTAATTTTTTTTTGAAATTTTACATGCCTCTTTAGCTATAATTGCTAGTGTAATTTCTTACACAGACATAGTCTGTCCTTACGGTTGACAGAAATACTTAATGCAATGTCGACACCGCAGTAAGTTCTAAATTAGTGCGTCACAGTCATTGCAGACGTTTTGAACTTTCTCCTTAATAAGTTAAAAAAAAAAAAACCCTCAAGTGCAAAACAAGATTAAAATGCACTTGGATAGTGGGATTAAAGGAGGTAGCGGCCAGCGGGCGGTGGTGGGTCAGGGACAGCCAGCTCGGTCCCTGGCTGGACACAGCTGTAGCCCCGGCGTCCAGCGTCGCTGTGCGTCCGAACGGGCCGAGACAACGCCGGCCAAAAGCTTCTCACCCCCTTCCTTCTGGTACTAGCCGTCGAGGCGTCTGGTCCACAAAAACTGGTTATTCCTGGTGCGTGTGTGACCTCTCGTTCATTTGCTAGAGGATGGAGAGGTGCTGCAGGGCGTGCAGGCTGGCGCTGGGTGACTGCAGCGTTGCAAAGCCTCGGTGTGTTGGGGCAGGTGGGCTTCCTGGGGCCGGGCTCTGCTCTCCACGGTGCACGGTTTTGCTGGCTCCTTGGCAGAAATCATGTCCGGCCCTGAGCGGGTTGCAGGGTTTGTGGGGGGGAGTTTTGTGCGGGTCCCTGCCGGACCCCGCGGGGCTGGAGGGCAGGGCTGGGGGCTGCCCCACCAACGCCCGTGCTCGCCTTGTTGTACAAAGCACAGTAACTAAACCCCTCTCCTGCTGGGCATCCCGCAGCGCCTGCTGCCCTTGTGTGCGCTGATGGCAGCAAGGTGGGCGTGCGATCCGCGCTTGCTTTCACGACCCTGGTCGCTTCGAGTGCTTGGGATTCTCGTTCAGCATTTCAGCGCGCGTTCGACGTGCGCTCTGGCGAGCGTGCTGTCCGCGGGGAGCGCGCATCCTCCGCGGGCCCTGAAACGTCCCCGGCATCGTGTCGCGGCCAGCGCCTGCGCTGTGCCTTGCCGGGGGGACAGCCGGGTGACACGGCCGTGCCCGGCGTGGCGCAGAGCCTGCTGCTGGCAGCGTCCCCGTGCATGCAGCGGGTGCATTGCGATAAACTCCCCGCTGCAATAAAGCTGGGGAGAGGGGTTTCTGCTCCTGGTTAAATGGCATCGGTGGGGGGGCACCGCGTGTGAGGCACTGTCTCTGGCATGGCAGGGGAGGGGCTGGCAGCATCAGCGCAGTGGCATCTTTGGGACTTGTCCCCAGCCTGGTGGCACAGCGCGCAGTGGGGAGAGGACCGCAGCCGGGAGTGCCGTAACTAGCAGGACGCTGGGGCACGGTTCTGGGGAACTGCATCTGGCAGTGAAACTGCGGGGGGAGGAAGTGGTTGGGGGGAACTTTGGTCTCTCCTGCGGCATCTTGTCAGCTTTCTTCCATGCACGTGGGTGGCAAGTTGGAGGTTCTTTGTCTCTGGGGTGGGGATTGCGAATGCTCCCGGTCCACAGACTCTGCTGGCAATTGGAAACTGCTGGCGCGCTGGGCTGGCGCGGGAGCAGCGCGAGGGTGGCCGAGGAGCGGGGACAGCCGGTGGGCTCGCGGCAGGCTGTGGTGGCTCTGCCCTGCTCCTCCTCCTCCTCCTTCTCCTCCTCCTAGCCAGGGCTGGTTTATTTTTAGGTTTAAAACCAGAGCAAACAGGAGGTGCTGGCCCCAGGCGTGGGGCTGCAGCCCGGCTGCTCCAGCTCGCCGCCCCCGCGCCCCTCCCCTGCGCTCCTTGGGCTGGGGTTATCAGGCACGGCTGGTGGCACGCTGGCCCCGTTGTCCCCACGCCTGTCGGGGCCCGTGCGCCAGCCAGTGGCATTGCAATGGCTGCGGGGCTTCCGCAAGGGCTGCGCTTGGTTTTGCTTGCACCCATTGCTGCCCGTAGCCTGCGCGCTTGCCGAGTGCCAGAGTGTCCCTCCCCTGAGCTGGGCGAGGGTCTGAGCTGCGGCGGGGCGGCGGGGCGGCTCTGGGGATAATTTCGGTGCTGGTGGCAGTTCCCAGGGAAGTGGTGGGGAACACCGGTGGGCCAGGGCCTTAAGAAAAGCTGTCCTTCCAAGAGACAGGCAATTTCTCTCTCCCTGCCCTCTCCCCTTAAAGCAAATAGCAGAAGGCTCTGGCAAAGAGGACCGCTGGCTTTTAACTCCTTTGCTATTTGCCTAGCGATGCAGAGGAAAGGCCAGCCAGCGGGGTGAGACTTACAGCCCTTCCCAGTGTGTCGGGACTAACCCCGCTGCTAAAAGGGCGGTAGGAATATTAAAGCCCTCCTTAGGCTGCTCTTGGACGTGAGATGACACTAGCTGACCCTAATGGGTGCCGAGCTGTTGGGGTTTCATAGAAGTCAACGCTTGGGACTAGCCTGAGACCAGCAGACTCACTTCCCTTTTGCAGTCACAAATCCTGCCTTAAAGACAGACAAGCCGGTCTGCAGCGTGACCGGTTGTTGGGGTAGAAGCAAGTCCATGGAGCTTCTAATGACACGTCTGGAGAGCTGATTTTTGTGGTGTTGGCCTCCCTGAAGAAAGAGTTGCTGCTGGGCTGGGGTGAGCTTTCTTTAGCGTGTTGTTAAAAGTCTCTTTCGATGAGACGCTGTTTTGCTGGTGAGGAAGGAATTTTTCTTGCAGCGATGCAGGTCTTGGTACCCGTGCCGCTGCAAAGCAAGCAGCTTATAGACTCATAGAATGGTTTGGGTTGGAAGGGACCTTAAAGATCATGTAGTCCAACGCCCCTGCCATGGGCAGGGACGTCTCTAGATCGGGCTTGCTGCTGGTCTCCTCTGGTCTGCGTGGTAGAGCCAAGCCCACCTCTGTTTAAACTGTAGAGCTTGAAGCCCTTGGTGTGTTCGCCCAGCTGCGCTTCCTGCGGTCTTGCACACCGGGGAGTGCCCCCAGCGCGCCCAGGCGGGGTGCGAGGGCTCTGCGCCCGCCCGGCGGCTCTGCGCGACGTCCCCAGAGAAGGGCGAAACCTTTGGGTCTGGCAGCGTCTCTGACACCTGAGAAAGTAATGCGCTTTCTTGTTCCTCTCTTGCTTCTCGTATTCCCAAAAGGAGGTTGTACATTTTATTAAAGTTCAGCTGTACGTGTATCTAGCCTAAAAATAAAAGCGAGTACGAGCCAGATCTCTTTCAGCAAGGGGCGAGGTTTAAACCTGACACTGCCGCGTTGTGCTGGCTCTGCTGCTTTGAGCGCGGCGCTGGCTGCCCGGCCGTCCCTGCACGGCGGGGGGGCTCGGGGGCTCCCGCCCCCTCCCTGCTGAACCCCCCGGGCAGGGTCTTTCTCTTGTAGCTGTGTAGTGAATCGGGGCTTCTGCGTCTCAACAGCACCTCCCAATAGGGAAGGAAGGTGGGCAGCGCTAGGAAGGGGTTTTAGGGAGAAAGGGACAGTTTTCTTCCCTGCCGAGCGACTTCCAGGAATGCGGCCCGTGATGGAGGCTGGATTTACACTTTCTTGTGGAACTGGCTCACCAGTCCTTGGTGATCTCTTACATTTTGTGTGCATGAGGAAAAGGAGGGGGGGGAAAAGTCTTTTGAGCTCTGATGACTCATCTTTAGCTTTTTCTCCTAGACCCATCCAAAACAGCCTGTGGTGTGGGGTTGAAAGTCCTGTACAGCCAAGTATAGCGTGAAGATTACAGGGCTGACTCAGAGGGTAGGAATATTGTGTGACCTGGTTACTGGGGCAGTTATTACATGGCTGGAGTGGACAGTCGTTATGGTTATTGTATGCATGCATTTTGCTATAATGGAGTGGTTAAGAAAGTCTGAATATGTTATAACACGGGCTCTAGTCGAGCAAGTTCCTGGTAATGACACGAGGACTCAGAGAGACGGTGATTTACAGCTGCCTGGGAAGATGGTGCTTCCAGACTTAGCCAAAATTACAAAACTTGTTTCGCCACCCCTGGGAGTCAGGAGATCAAAAGGAGCGGGCGTTACTCACGCCGCAACCGCAGGAGGGGAGCCCCGGCCCCGGCGCTGGCCCTGCCCGGCCGGCTGGCAGCCGCCACCGGAGGGGCTGCCGGAGCCTGCGCGACCTGTTGGTGCAGGGCAGAGCATCCCCTAATTGCGCTGTGGGTAACCGGTCGCGGGGTTTTCTCCTCTCCGTGCCCAGTTCCTAATGTCGGGATTAATCTTTCGAACCGCAGCAGTGCTTACCCAAGGAAAGCTGAGCCCCAGCTGGCCCAGGGACAAGGGTTGGCACATGGGGTGCAGGGAGCTGAGTCGCTTGGGGGGCCCTCCCCTACCCCCAGGGTCTGCGGAGCAGGGACGAGCTGAGCCGCAGCTCCCTGTGGGACCCCAGTGTGAGGAGCTGGCTGTTGCCATGACCTGGCTTTTGGGGTTCCCACAGCTGGGACCAGGCGGGTTTGTGGGGCGCAGCATTCGCTCGGGTGCTGGGGTGCAGCGTGCACCCACTGGAGCCCCAGCGTAGTGCGAGCAGGGAGATGGCTTCCCGGCACCGCGGCGCCTAACCGCGGCCTGTAACTTCATCTCTTCCCTTGTTTGCTTTCACTTCTTAATTTTTGAGGCTGAGTTTGCAGTTAGCAGTGGGGAAGGGGTCTCCAGAAGATGCCAGGGCTGGAAGTCAGACCTTGGAGCAAGCGAGCGGTCACGTCCCCTCGGCTGAGCCCCTGCGCGGGTCCGTGGGGCGGAGGGCTGCAGCTCGCCTCCTTTCTGCCCTGGGGCTCCATCTGCATTACAATGCGCGGGGCTTGGCGGGGAGGTCTCGTTCTCGGGTTCCTTGGGCACAGTACTGCCGCTGCCGTCTTCCCTTCCAAGTGGGCGCGCAGCCGCCGTTGTGTGCCATGCCAAAGTAATTCTTTGCTTTGGAACCGGGAGGCGAAATCTCCTCCGTCGTGCTTCTGAGGGGTCAGGGAAGAAGTGGGAACCCCGCTGGTCAGACCTTGTTCCCTTTTAACCTGTCTCTCCCTCTCCCCCCGGCCTCCAGATGAATGGAGCAGGAGCGGGGCTGCAGCCAGAGCACGGGCACAGGCGTTCCTGGGCCTCCCCCAAACCAAAGCAAAACAGAAAAACAAACGGAGCCGAGTGGGGAACCTGATCTGCTTCCGTCAGATCATTTCATGTCTGCAGCGTCCAGGGCTTGGGTTTTGGGTCCGTGCCGCTTCGGAGGAATTCTAGCTTTAGAAATTCCTGGTGGTGAGCGGGGCTTGGCTGCGGGACGTTTTTCCTGGCTGGGGTCCTGCAAGAAGAGCCTGGGCTCTCCGGGAGGCAGGAAGCCCCCTCACCGGCCAGGTGGTCTCGCTGAGCTCCAGGGTGACGGCAGGAGAGCCTCTCCGCGCCCTGCCTGTCATGCTTTCCTCTTTCCTGGCCCTTTCTGTTTTTGGGAGGGTGCCTGTGCCTGGCTGCCGGAGAGCCGGTCCCTGGCGCTGATGCACGCAGCTGTTGCCCTCGGCGTGTCGGAGAAGCCCGACACGAGGGTGTGGGGCTGCAAGGAGCAGCAGAAGGGGAATGCTCGCTCCTCCGCGCCTTCTCCGCGCCTCGCCGGGCTGGGGCCCCGCGGCCAGAGCCTGCGCCTCATTGTCTCACTTTTCTCTCCATTCCTACGCCAATTAAAGAGCCGTGTTGCCATTCATGGCCCTTATGGTTTTGTTCAGTTGTCTGTCAGCTCTTGTCAAGCCCTGTTCCCTTCCCCTCCCCCATTTTAAAAAACAAAACCTCTTACAAACCCCCCTTTGAATTGCATCTTACCTCATGCGCAGCGTGGGGCCCCATTGATGGCGGCGGCGCGGGAGATGCCGGCCGCGGAGGCAGGGAGACCGCTCCCCACGCCGCCTTTGTGGGCCGCCGCCGCCGGCCCCCTCCCCGCGTCTTGACAGCATTAATTAGATAGCTCGGCTTGTCTTTATTTCTGTAAGGGGAGGTGCGGGACGATATCACTCGGGGGAGGGAAATCTAGCCTTTTTTTATTTTTTTTTATTTTGGCCAACTCCTTGGTTCTGTCACCAGTGGGGGGGCTTATTGTGCCGGAAAAATAATGAGTACGCAGGAGTGCGTCTGCGTGCGGGGCAGGGGATGGGCGCCCAGGCAGCGCGCTGTCCCTTGTCGTGCCCAAACAGCATCTGTGCCCTGCGAGAGCAGGGTCCGGGGCCCGCGGTCCCCCTGGAGCCGCTGTCACCGCTTGCGGAGAGCGCTGCAGGTGGCAGCAGCAGCCTGTGCGAGCGCCTGGCCCCAATTAAATCTCCTCCAAACTGCCTCAATTACGGTCTTGTTTTTAATTTTCAGCACAGGGTTGGGATAAATAGTATTTGTTTCTATGGTTTGGGTGCAGTGTCTGAATGCATGGGGTGCTGCACGGAGGTGGGAAGAAGGAGCCTCGTCGGGCTGCTCACATCAGCGCCTGGCTCCTGTAAGGGCTGTGTGCCTTCCTCCTCCTCGGGCAGCGGGAGGCCGCATCCATCCCGTCGGGGTGGGCAAGCAGCGGGAGCTTCAGACGAGTGTCCGGGCTCCCCTGCTGCACGTGGCTGTGCTTTAGCTCGTCTCATGCTGAAGAGCTTTAACCTGGCGGGAGACACGCTTCAGAGCCAGAGAGGGGCACGACGGATGGCGCTGCATTTGCCTTGGCCGTGCTCTTCTGCTCGCGCACGCGTCCGTAAACGGAGCTCCTCCCGTGATGAAAGTGTTTGCCGACTTGTGGGCGCTCTTCCCGTGCCACCCGGCTTGGGGACCCCCCTGTGCCCCCGCAGGGGCCTGGCATGCCCACCGCCCACCCAGGTCTTCTCCGGTGCGGGGGAAGCCGTCGGAGCGCGCGGGGGCCCCGCGTGGCTTGCTTTGCTCTCCCGTGGCTGGGGACGTCGCTCGCAGGCATTGCACGCGGGCGGCGCGGCGTAGCTGCGTGCGGCTATAAATAAGCTCTTTCAGACAAATGCCTTTGTGCAGGCCGGAGCTGGGAAGCGGCTGTAAGGAGCAACGGCGGCTTTGCGACTCCTCGGTGAAATGTGCACGTGGTCAGCGCTGCATCCGATCTGCTTCATGGCTGTGCTGGAAATCCAGTGGGTGCATCAGATGAGCACCCGATTTGCATCAAAAGAGTGACTGTATCCAGACGATTAAAGCCCAAAGTTGCCCCAGAAACAATTAAAACCCAAAGATCCCCCAGCTCTGGCAAGGCAAAATAGCCAAGAGCGAGCATGGGGGATGGAGCTGCCCTGTGGCAGGCAGAAACCCTCCTCCTGCCAGCCCAGCACCTCGGGGCCGGCACCGGTGGCTTCTGCGGCGACGCTGCTATCGCTGCTTGCGCACCCTGACCTCCGTGGGCTGGAGGCTGGAGCCACCCTGCCTGGCTGGGCGCCTGTGGGCAGCGATGAGCCGCGGTCGGGCTGGGAGGTGGAGGCAGCGCTTCCACCCTGCAGGCTGGATGGCTGACCCGCTTTCTGCCGCATCCTCGCTGCGAAGACGGCTGGAGCCCTCTTCTACTCGGTTGGTGCTGCTGCTGGCAAGTGTGGTGCGATCTGGAACCTCGAGCGCTTGCAGACTGTGAGAGTGGGAGCGGATCTGAGCTCGGGTAGGAAAACCTGCTCGGGGGGGCAGAGCAAGCCCGAGGCTGTGGGAATTGTCCTTTTTGCCTGATGACCTCTGCTAGTTGTTCCTGAACCGGACTTCCTCTGCCATGTCTTCTGGTGCAGCGATAATAAAAGAGGAATCCGCATCAACGTCGGAAGGACTGTGCTGTCGCTTGGCGGATGGCTGTTCTGGATGAAGAGCACCCCCTCTGATGGAAACATGCTGGGCAAAGGCCGCAGGTGAAGATTTTGGGTCAGCTCTGGTTTAGCAGCCTCCCTGTTCTCATGTTGGATTTCTTTTCTCCTAGAAGAAATGGTTTGCACTGGGAGAGGGGAAACCAAAGCCTTCTCCATGCTGCAGGCTTGCGGGGGGATCTGGGTCCTCCTGGCTTCCCCTTGTGGAAAAACCTGCAAGTTGTGTGTGTGTTCTTGTTAAAATAGGTTCTCTCTGCTCTGTGTCCATTTGCTAGTCAGGCACAACCTGAGGGCAAAGCAGCCCCCGACCCCCACGCACATCTTGTGAGCCCTTGGTGTTCAGAGTTTCAGCAGCCACCGTGCACCTTCCGAACAAAGCTGCTGTTGGTGTTTATTAGAAGCCTGCTGTCACATCCACTTGCTGAGGTGTGAAAAATGCCCGTCACGCTTAAATTGAGGTGGACGGGCAGCTTGTTTGGTCGGCTTGTACTTGACACTTGCAGTCATGCTTTCTGGTGGTGCTGGGCGAGGATGCGGCTGTGGAGGCCAGCCCGGAGCAAAGCCTCAGCACCTCGTCGAGGCCGCCTGCGCCTCAGCACGCTGCACGGGAAGGGACTGGTGCTGCTGGGCTCCTCGTTTCTTGGGAGCGTGAGGGATGCGGTGGTTTAGGAGGATTGCAGCTGAGGGCGGCAGATAGGGAGCTCCTTGTTGGCACTGGAGGCTGGGAACCGGACGGGAGGGCGTGGAGGCGCGATGGGATCTCCGCTGCTCCCCGCTCGGGGCGGGCAGCTTTACGCCAGGTAAGCGGGATGAGCGATGCGAGCTGGTTGCAGAGCGTTATGGCGCGAGGCGTCGAATGGGAGGCTTGCTGTTGTTAAACCTTCGCGGGGGGTGTTGGGGTGGCCTCCTGGCACTGCCGACGGCCCCGTCATCCCTGCAGAGACGCGCGTGGGAGCTGAGGCTGTGCTGAGGGCAGGGCTTCCCCGGGCCTGGGCAGCACGGGAGAGCGCTTCCTGCTGCTTTCTCCGTTAAAACATCCTTCTGGGGAGCCTTAGGTGTTCCCGTTTTATTTTTCCCCTTGCAGCTGGTGTTTACTTGCCTCCTGCTTACATTTTAACTTTGGTTTGATAATAAACCCCAATCAGCCATAGGTGCAAAACTTGCAGGGGATTACGTATGCTGGAGAAACATTGACTTGAGCAGATTTAAGTTCATCTGAGAAAATGCTGCTCCCGGGGGGGACGCTGGGCCCCCAGGGGCCGAGCCGTGGCTGTGTGGTATCGCAGGTGATGGGTGCCACTGCCCCACGGGGCGCCCGGTTGGCGGTGGTGGGAGGCACGTCCCTCCCTGGCAGTGCGAGGACCCTCCCTGGGGCTAGGGGAGCCTGGGACAGGCAGCTCCTGCTTTGGGGGGGGGGTCCCACGGAGCAGGGACCCCAGGGACAGGGGGGTCCTGAGCGGCTGCGCATCTCCGCGCCCCGGCGCATCCCGCCTGCATCTTCTGTTATTTCCCGTCCATCTTTCCCGTGTGTGCCCCCCGTTAGAGCAGGGGGGGTCTGGGGGAGCAGGGAAGTTACAAAATGGCAGCCACGTGCGGGGGGGTGCCGGGGCTGTGTTGCCGTGGCAACCTGTTTCTGCCTCACTGATGCGTCGTGTAAATCCGTTTAGAAACGAGAAGGGCCTTTTGTCTTTGGGAGGGTTGAATGGGCCTCATTAAACCCGAAACCTGGAAAAAAGGGCCTTAAAGTGTGTCTGGGAGGGGGACGGGTCGAGTGGGGAGCAGGGGGCCCTTAGAGGTGGTTTCGGGAGGAGGAGGCAGGTCTGTGGGAACGAGGGCTGCCCTTCCCGGAGGCTGCTGGCACCCCGGTTTCATGTTTAAGTCAAAAAACGGGGATTCTGTTCACGTAGCCCCAGCTGATGCACTTTTTTTTAACCCGTTGATGCTCTCAGGAGACCGGCGGCGGTGCCACCCTTGCCGTGAAGCGGGCAGGTGCCGGGGGGGGCGAAGGCACTGTGGCAATAACATTGCTAAACCACTTGGTGCCTGCCTCTCACCCGTGCCTCCGCTCTGAAAGAGGGCGAGAGGCCACCAGCCGGGGGTCACCGGGGCGCTGCGGGGGCACCAGGACGTGGTCGCCCCCAGCGCCGGCGCCTGCGCCACTAACGAGGTGGAATCCGTCGTTAATTCAGCTGCTCCGTCGGCTGGTGGGCAGGGAGCCAGTATTGTGTTTATCGTTAAAGGTATTAGGAATGATCCTCAGAATTACAGACCGGGGCGCATTGCTATGGAGCCGGATAAATTGCTGGAAGAAACTGGCCGTGGAGATTAGCTGGCCACTTAACACGTGCTGCGGTGGCACCCAACGGTCCTTAGTTCTGGTAAAGGAGGCAAGCGGGTGGGCATAGACGAGTTCTTGTGTACGATTCCTTTGCTAAAATCCAGATGGTGTAGACTGTCTGCCAGGAACCTGCTGGATGAGGGCTGAGGACAGCAGGTTGCTCCTAGCACTTGGAGGGGCCGGAGCACGGATGGAGGGCGGCGTGGTGCCGCTCAGTACTCAGGGGGACTGCGTCTGTGCTGCCTGTACGAGCGGGCAGGAAGAGTGAACGGATGGTGGCAGGAATTGCAGGGGTCGGGGTGGGATGGAGAGTGTGAGAGCGGGTGAAACGTGCGGGTGGCACGAGGGATGGGCATGGAGAACCACCCGCTCGGTCTGCAGAGCTGAATCAGCCAGAGCTGCCAGGGGAGAGGCCGGAAGGTGCCACAGCCTCCCTGCGAGCCGCCGAGGCCGAAGGAGCGAACGTGCCATTAGGCTGTTTCAAGACTTACCTGAATCGCTGTGTTCTGCTCTCATCGCCTCGGCTCAGAGTGGGTACAGCAGAAATAGAAGAGGTCTGCAGAAGGGCAGTGGAAATAATTACACAGAGATTAGCAGGAAGAAAAAAAGATCGAAGGCTCTTCTTAAAGGAGACTAATAATAGAAGAGCACATGAAAGAAGTGGGATCTGAAAGTGTGGAGATGGAGAATCGCCTGCTCCTATTTACCCTTTCTTGCAGTGACGAATAACTCGACTGAACAAATGGGAAGGCGACAGACACAGATGGGAGGTAGAGGAGAGCAGGGAACCGCTTTATTCAAGTTGTAATTAACTTACTTCCACAGGATGTCTTTGTTCCCAAGAATTTAACAAGAGTCAAAAAGAAGGAATCAGACTGTAATAACACCGGTCATTAGAAAAGAAAGTTGTACGAACCCTCCTGCTTCAGCACATGAACTGGCCTCTGATAACAGCGGGTAGGAGCCTGATTTTCTTGGTGCTCCAGCACAGTGCTGCTCCCGCACCTCTCTGAGATGGATTGGACACTGGGCTGGGCTGTGTCTGCTCTGAGGATGCTGTTCTGCCACGGCAGTGGTGGTGTGAGGGTACCGCTGCGGTCCCAGTGCTTGCTACCAACCCCTTGGTTCACGTTGCTTTCTGAAAATACGTGTTTGTCGGGACAGAGGTGGTGGGTGTTGTCGTGGAGGCTTTGGAGGAGCCGCTGATGTGGCTCTGGTGCACGAGGGCTGTTGGAGGCTTCCTCCAGGGACAGGAGGGGCTGCTTCTCTGGTGGCTGAGTGTCTTGGGCAGGGGGAGCCCTCTCAACCTGTGACACGGTGGTGGTGTGCTCCAGAAGAGCAAATAAGAATGAGGCAGAAAGAGGAGGCTTTTACTTCTGCCTGTAGTTGGACACCAGTGACGCTCTCACAGATTTTGTACGCTGCGTTAATGCTTTTCAGAAGTTTTTCATGGCGTTTCCAGCTTTTTTGCTGGATCGTTTCAGCTTACAGAGCTGTTGGCTGTTTCCCATTTTTGATCTTGTTTCCCAGCTCCCATGAGCCGTGGGGACCTGCAGGAGCCGTGGGGGTGGCGAGGGCTGGTCCCCCACGCGCGTGGCTCTGCCTCGGGGCTGCCCGCAGCCTCAGCAGCTTGCGGGGCCGCCTGGGCGCGGCGTGAGCCCTGCGGCACGAAATGGCAGCAAAGGTCTGATGCTGCTCAGCTGGGTGCTTCTTGCAGCTGTTAATTTCATTCTTTGAGAGCTAACGAAAAGAAGAAAACTCCAAAGCAAGCCCGTATGCTCTGTTCGGATGGTGAGCTCTTTTAACGTGGTCTTCAACTTGTGAAATGCTAGAAGAATCCATCGCTCTTGCATACCAGTAACCGCCACATGTAAATTGGTGCTCGCTGTCATCCGCTCGCAGTGCGTTGCTCTGCCAGGCCTTGTAAGCCTTCCTGCAGCCTTGACTGCTAAAAGTAGATGTCCTCCTTGTAGGATGGTTATTTTTGGATTTCTTTGAAGAAAACAGCATTTAGCATGTGTCTTCTTGTATGTATGTCAGAATTAATGCTTTGGAGTATCTTATCCAAGGAGAGGGTTGTTGTTCAGTGTTGTTCTGTTTTCTGCAAAGCCTGAAATAAAGTAAAAGGTGTGTTTTGTTCTTCAGACACAGGGAAATGTGATGCCTGCCCCAGAGGTTTTGTAGTTCTCATGATTCAAGGAGTGCCTGGGCTGGGAGATAGGTTGGGTGAAAGAGTGTTAACCCATTCTTTAAAAAAATACAAATGTTCAAGCAATTTACTGCTTACGCTCTCCCTAAGGAAGAGCTGAATGACCACTGGTGTGTTTCTAGAGGTGCTGGATGCCCTATCTGCAGAACACTGGTGTTTGCAACTGTTGTTCCGACCATACTGGCTAGTCCGCTTTCAAACGTGACCTGGTCTGCTAGCCCGTGCGTGCCCACACAATGAGGAAGAGCTGGCACTGCGTGCGCGTGTGGAGGGGAGGAGCGAGGTGCCATGCCCAGCACGACTCCTGAGCCTGCTCGGGACGAGCTTCCATGGTTTTCCTTCTCACCCCCTTGTTCCTGGGCTGGCTGATGTGGCTGGTGTGACTTGTGGTCTTGCAGGTGCTGTGTCCAGAGCCCCACCAGCCTCCTGTGGGGCTGCTTCTCCTTGAGGCTGAGGTTTGAGCATCACACTTGGGGAAGATGCTGGGGCTACACGGAGTCGTGAAAACTCTCGGTTGGGTACAGCCTGGTGAAACAAAGGCCACTGAAATACCCCCAGGTAGCCCAGCGGCATATTTCGAGGGATTATCCCTTATCACCCTGGTCCTTTTCCTCTCCCATTAAATCTCCTCTGCGATACCAGGGCGGCCACACCTGACACCGGACACTCTCTGAGCCGGGGAGCGCATCACCCGTGTCGCTCCATCGCGTCCCACTCGTCGCACCCATCATTCCATCGGGTCCCACCGAAACTTTTCGGAGCCCAAGCCCCTTCACAGCAAGGGGTAGCCCTCCATACTGCTGCTGGAAGCTCCGGGCTCGTCACTTCGGTTCCATCCACAGGGGGGCTGGGGGCTCCCCCAGCAACCCCCGAGCCCCCAGCCAGGGCAGGGGGGGCTGCCCCTTGGTTGGGTTTCTCTGCTCAGGCATCTCCGGCTTGCAGAGGCTGGCTGCCAACAGAGCTCCCCTTGTTTACCCAACTCAGAGGAATCGGTTTACAAGGCTCACAAATACCCTTTTCACCTTTCCCATCAGAAAACACCTCCCGAAACAATGAGGAAATTGGACGCTGCCACCTGATAGCTCCCAAGGAACCTGCAGGGCCAGGAACTGCCGGGGCCACGGGGCTGGCCAGTGCGCGGGGCCACCTCGCTGGGATGCTCCTTGGCGGCACGGGGAGCCCAGGCAGGTCTGCAGGTGGCAGCTCCAGGTGCCCCCCCAGATCACCCTGAGGGGCTTCACGTGGTGAGCCTGCTGGTAACACAACTTACCAGCTCTGTTCAAGCGCGTGCAGCTTGCAGCACCTTATTATTATTTTTGTTTTTCAAACTGGAATGGCTGTAGTTTGTCTTTCCCACCACCTTCAGCACCAAAGTAAAAGATGCGGAGATGTTTTCTGTGAGCTGTTAACTGGCGGTGGTACAAACACTCAATGAATCAGCAGCAATGTCCTCCTCCTCCCCAGGGGGGGCACAGGGCACCGTGCGGGGGCCGTGGGGAAGGGGAGCCCTGCGGTGGGCAGGCACCGTGCTCCCCAGAGGGATGCTCGCTGGCAGGTACAGATGGAGCTGCCTTCTGCCGGTCACAGCAGTGCTGCACTTGGGGGTGAGAAAGTCCTTCAACCGTCTCCTGTGGCTGCGAGGCTCGATCTCATGAAGCACTTGAGATTTCCAGATAAAAAGGAGGCCCAGCTGAGCAGAGCACGCTTCCCGATTCGCATCGGCTTTAAGTGCCTGCCTCTGGTTTTGTAGCGACTTGGACGGCTTCAGCCTTTAGACTTGGGAGGTCCTTGGGGAAGACGCGTCTTGGCACGTGTGGCAGCCTGTGCTTCTCCAGCCTTATAAAGCTTTCGCTTCCTCTGATGTCCGCGGTGGCACGGGCAGACCTTGCTGCAGGACGGGCACCGTGTGCGCTCGCCTTGGCCCCAGCGCGAGAGCATCCCTGCGGGGCGGTGGGAGAGGAGGGGGGGCGCGGGGCTGCTCGGTGCTGCTCGCCCTAAGCTGTCGTGCCGCGGTTTGCTTGGAAGAGCTGAGGTGGTTGGAGACTTTAGGAGGCTGGAGGTGTTGGGGAAGGTGCTGCGTGCGTCTGGCCATGCTGAAAGCACGCACGGATGTGCTCACTGTCACATTTGTAGGAGCAGGAGCAAGCGATTGCCTGCTGGGCTTGCCCTTTCACAGTTTCCATGGCAGGGCTAGGGAACGCCGGCGCCAGCGCGCACGGTGCAGGATTAGCCCCCAGAGGGACACCACGCGCTCGCTGGTGGGGCAGCAGCTGGGGGTCCGTCTCCCTCCCAGCCTTGCTCTGCGTGCAGGAGATGTGCCGTGCCGTGCCGTGCTGTGCCGTGCCGTGCCGAGCTGCGGGCGGCAGGGAGGCGGCCGCAGGGCACTGGCAGGCTGCGTGCTGCCCACTCCATCCCCGCTCCTGCAGCTCCTCCGCACCGCTGGGGCGGGCGGCCGCGGGGTCCGCTCGTGTCCCTGGAGCTGGCTCGTGCTGGTGGAGCCGTCTGAGGCTGGGATGTAAGTAGGTTATTGCTGTGAGCAACAGCCATCCTCCTTCTCAGTGCTTCGCCAGTCTGCCGTATCCTAATTTAAGTTGTCTAATACACTGCGTGTCTCGAACTGCATCCCAGAGTGCTTTATTATGCAGATGTCAGTCACAGTTTCATCGTTAAGGTTGAATTGAATTTGATTCCCCCCCCAAACCTTAAAACAGGGAAATCAAACTCTGTATGTATGAAGAATACAGCAGATCCTCCCCAGAATTACAGCATGTGCTCTTAGGGCTCAGTGAGTTTCCCTTTTAATTTAAAAGTAATCTGTTCATTCTTCCCAGCTAACATGAGTTTAAAGACGTGTCCTTGTAAAGACAAGTCACCTTGTGTCAAGAGTGTAAGCCTGTTTTGCCTTCAGAGGCCCTTGTGAAGTAAAATTTCTCATACGCAAAACTTGCTCTAATAATGTGCAGAGGCGACTTCTCAGCGTGTTTGGATGCTTTTCCCTCTGCTGTTCTTGTGATGAATGTTGCTTTCCACCTTCTCTATTTTATAGGAGAGTTTCCTGGAGAACTGGCCTCTCACCTAATGGGAGCCATTTTCAGTCTTCCTTAGAATGGCTGTCATAAGCCGTTGCTTGCAAAAAAATACAAAATTCTGGGGGAAAAAAATCTTGGCGTATGGTTAAGAGTTCAAAGAACAAGGGAGGTATTTTGAAGGCGGTTTCAGGGGTTTCTTATCATTGCTAATGCTGAACAGCCTTTTAGCTTGGAAACAGCCCTACTTTTAGAGAAGAGAGGGAGTGCACTAAGGGGGAAATGGAGGAGAAAAAATCAGGGAAATTGAAGGACAAAGGGCAAAATGTGTATGTGCGCAGGAATGCTGCTGGCAGGAAGCAGCAGTTGGAGGGAGGGTGCGCATTGTCTGAGCCGCGGTGGTCCGTGATGCAAAGCAGATACCCGCCGTGTCCCCTAATCAGCCTCCGCTCCTGGAGAGGGAGCTGCGGGGAGAGCTGCTCCCGGGGCCGCGGCCGAGGCGCGTCCAGGAGCCCTGTGTGGGGCTCCGCGTTCGCGCGTGATGGAGTGCTGCAGCCCATAGCTGTTTCTTGCTTGATGCTCACGTAGGAAGTCTGGCAAATGTTCCTAGGCTAATGCCCAGGCAGAAGCTACACGCTTCTGAAGTTGAGACTGAGCGTTCAGTATGTAGGAATATTGGTTTATAATTTTGTCCTTAAAACAAATAATGCAAACATAGACCTTGTTTCTGAGTTTTGTAAGATTAGGGAATGCCACCAGGATGTCGTGCTTGGATGTTCTCAGCTGCGTTCCCTTGATTCCTTTATCGTCTCTCCCCTCCCTGCATTTTTCCAGTCCTGCTGTGCTTGAAAATCAACGTGACTCGATGCAAGGCTGCGGAGACGACTGTGCCGTGAGCGCAGGTTGATGTCACGCGGTCTGCTAGGCTTGCAATGGTTGCAGATGCCCCGTTGGCCAAGGGGTTGTGATCGGCCCTCCTGGTATTGAGATGGGAGGTGGATAGAGCCTTCTGCTCTCGCTCCGGAGTTGCAAGACATCTGCTTGACTCGTTTGTGGCTTCCTGTTTGGCATCTTTTGGGCAGGAGGGAGCTGGCAGAGGCTGAAGGAGGGAATTTGAGTCACTTGGGAGCCCTTTGCCAGAAAACGTCTGACTCAGCCCAACTGCGGAGAAATGAATGTGGGATCCAGCTGCCTCTTAGGGTGGGAACCTGTGAGTGAGCGTGCAAGTGTTTACTTGTGTTGCATGTCTGTGGCCTCGCACAGGGTGGGGATGGTGAGCAAGGGGAGGGAGGGGCAGGGGCTTCTTTGCATCTTTTACTAAACGTCTCCCGGGATTGCGTCAGGGCGCAGGTAGTGGGTGGGGGAAGCCTTTATCGCTTGTAATGCTTTGGAAGCCGTGTCCTGGCTGGGGGCCAGCTGACCTACTTGGTAGCTCACCTGCCAGCAGCGCGGGGCTGGAGCAGCGCTGGCTGCATTCGACCTTCCCGGCGGCAGCGTGGCCTTGTGGGGGTTAAGTTTCTTGCTCTATTTTGGGGCTGCTGGAGAGCCTTGTTCCAGAAGTCGTAATTGCTTGCTGCAAGCTTACACGGCTGGTGGAGCCGCCGCGGTGTCGGGGTTGGGATGGTCCCAACCTGGTGCCGTGGTGGTTCTCCTGGAGCTGCTGGTGCTGCTGGAGCTGAGGGGTTCCTGCTCTCCTGGGTCTGAGCTGGAGCTCCCGTGACGGGCAGGAGGGATGGGGCAGACAGCACACCTGAATTCAGCTCCAGGGCTGGGGGCAGCCTGGCGGGAAGGCGATGGTACCTGCTGTCCCCCTGCGCCTGGCCTCGTCGAGGAGCTGGGCGAGGGCTGGCCTGTCCCCTGTGCCCCCGTGGGCTGGCGGAGAGGTGCGTGTGATGTGTGCCTCTTCTGGCTGTCCCTCCCCGTCCTTCAGCCGAAACCCAGCTTGGGAGCCCTTGCCAAGGGCATCAGGGTGTGTGTGGGCTCGGGCTCCGCCTGCCTTCTCCGAGCCCAGTCGGCGTGTAAATCTGCCGGAGCTCGCGTGGTGAGAGGCCTGGAGCCTGGGCTGCCGGGGCTCTGGTTTCAGCTCCTTGGCTTCTTGCTACGACTTGTACCAGAGCCACGGAGCAGGTTGGTCCTGTATGTTTGATCCTGTTTCCTTGGTGCCTGGAGTCTCAGCCTGCACCGCTGACGCTGGGAGGAGGCAGCCCCACGGCTCCAGCCCCACTGCCACGGGAGTGGGACAGGGCAGGGGCTGGCAGCGTCTGAAAGAAGAAGGGGGAAGCCGTGGACCCGTCAGAGCATGTGCTCTGGTTTGCACGGTGCCCAAATTACACGAGGGAGCTGCAGCAGAGATAGCTTTGCAGGAACATCCATTCCCACGTTATCTTCCATCAAGAACGCATTATGTTGCCTGCATCAAAGTAGATGCTCTGCTGCTTCCCTCCTTGTTGCCCTAATCCTCTACTTCACGCTGAAAAAAAATCAGAGTATTGCTCTGCAATAATGAAATCTGAATGTTAATTATCAGCATATTGCCTTCCTTCCCTTCCCTTCACAATGCCCTGCCTTCCAGCCCCAAATAGCTTTCCTCCCTCCTTGCTCCTCTCCGCCCGGTCCTCCCACGCTCCTGGGCACACCGTGGAGCTGTGGCAACTGCCGGGTGGGTAGAAGTTGTCCTGCGAGATGCTTCCTTCCCTGCCATGTAAGGACAGGAATTCCTCCGTAACCGGGGCGTGGAAGGGATCCCTCCCCACGCCCCGTTGCCAGGACTTCTCCCCGTGCCTAATTATCTCCTGTCCCTGCAGGAAGCTCGTTGCCTGGCCCTGGGGCACGGCCGCATGGGCAGAGCTGTGGCGTCTCCAGCCGTCTGCGTTTTCCAGGGCAGCGGCGGGAAGGCTCCGTTGCCTTTCTGGCCACGCTGCTCGCTTGCGTGGGTCTGGAAGGGTGGTGACCCTAATGTGCAGTGGGTGGGCTCGGGAGCAGGGCTGGACCCGGCGAGCCCCTGGTTCTGGCCGTGGAGGCCTGTGCTGACTCTTTGTGTGTGCGGCGATGGCAAAGGAAGAGGAGAACTTTATGTTGGTGTCAAAAAAAAAAAGGCATTTTGTGGAGGGAGAACAGCAGAGTTTATGTCTGAAATAAATTGTGGGAAAGCAGGGCTGTGCGCGGGGTGAAACGCCTGGGCACGAGTGTCACTAACGTCTTGCCCTCTCCTCTCCTTCCAGATTCATGACTGGGAAAGGGCTGGTCATCTACCCGGAGATTGGGGATAAACTGGACATTATCTGCCCCAAGGCGGAGCCGTCCAAGCCTTACGAGTACTACAAGCTGTACCTGGTGAAGAAGGACCAGGCAGATGCCTGCAGCACCGTCATGGACCCCAACGTGCTGGTGACGTGCAACCGGCCCGAGCAGGAGATCCGCTTCACTATCAAGTTTCAGGAGTTCAGTCCCAATTACATGGGCCTGGAGTTCAAGCGGCAGCAGGATTACTTCATCACATGTGAGTCGCCCTGCTCTTCCTCGCCGCCGGCCAGCAGCCCCATGCCACAGGCTGGGAGCTGCAGGGGTCTGGAGAGTGTCGCCAGGCGCTGGTTTGGGACTTGGCCGCTGCTCAGAGCTGACATGCACGGAAAATATTTCCGGCTGGATGGGAGAAGGGGAGGAATGTGCCGCTGGCTAAGGGGTCCCCAGCCCTTATCTGGCCGCCGTGCAGCGCCAGGAGCGGGAATAGTCCCTCCGGCTGGGGTGAGACCTGCCCGCAGCGGGAATGAGTTTCTATGTCTGGAGCGGTTTTACAGCTGGAGCTTGTTTCTGATGCCGTGCTGCGAGGCTGGAGGTGCTGCGGGGCCGTTCTTGCGGGGCTGCCCTGGAGCTGGGCCACTCCTGGTGTAAAATCAGGAACTGGGAGTGATAGTGACAAACGGGCTGCTCAGCTGTCCTCGCTGACCGCCACGGGAGGCAGCCTGGAGAGATGCTCCCGCAGCTTGTTGTGGTCTAAATGGCTATGAAATTCTGCACGCTGGCCTGTTGCTGTTGTTTCTCTGAATAGCATGGCCTTGTAGAGGGAAGGAGGCTGAATTTTCTGAGCCCATGGTTCGTGCATGCAGATGATGCACACAGGGTGCATCTGCGGGTGCCAGCCGGGACATCTCCATCCTCCCTCGCGGCCGTGTTGTTGGTGCTGGGGCTGGGCGATGCCTGCCAGCTCCCCGCTTGCTTTGCCCTCGCTGTTTCCGCTCGGCTTGGCGCATCACGTGCGAGCCCACGGCGCAGCAGCCAGGAAGGGGCACGGCGCTGCTCCGCTGTCCCCTGCTTGCTCGCTGTCACGTGCCGCGGGCTCGCCAGCGAGTGGCCCGGTGCAGAGGTCAGCCGGCTGCGTGGGAGGCCAACGCCGAGACGTGCAGGCTGATGCATTCGAGTCGGTAAACAGGGTATTTTTAGCCTGAGATCTTTGCCGTTGGAGGGGGTGGCGAGGATCCTACGGGCAGCCTCTAGCTTGGGGCCGAGGGGCAGGAGGTGCTTGGCTGTGGGGCAGCGTGATGCTGCCAGCTTGGGTGCTCCCTCCTGAGCCCTATCTGGCGTTGGAGACAGCTTTCTTTTTGCTGCAGCACAATTTGAGTAGGCCTGGTACTGAGAATACAGCCAAGTGGGCTCCTGCAGGTCAGGTTTCAGCCCACCCTTGGATCCTTAGCATGAATTTTGCTCTTCTCTCTCTAACATTTGGCTTGAGCATGGTGGAAAAGGGACTGCAGCAGTTTCTAATCAAAATGTCCCTTCTGGTCATCTGCTTCCAGCACCGTGTTGCTGTAGCTGGGCCGAAGGCTGGAGGACCTGGTGCAACAACCAGCTCCGCCTGGGCTGGGGACGGCTGAGTCACCGTTCGGTGGGACCGGCTCACCTCGTCTCTCCCAAGAGCAGCCATCACCAGTCCACCCTTGCTGGCTGCTTCTGCCAGGGGACAGGCAGCAAGCTGCCTGCCCTCACCTGTGGGTGCGGGGGGTCCCCATCTCTGCTGCTGTTGGGGTGCAGGCGGGTGTGTGGGGATGCCAAAAGCCACCCTGCCATCCCCGTGGGGCATCCCGTGCCCACCTCACGCGGTGCTGGGTCTCAGCTGCCCGCTTGCCTCCCAGCCGGCTCCCTCTGCCTCTCGCAGGTCCCTGCGGGTCCCGTCTCGCTCACTGCGAGTAACCGGGGCTGTCTGCAGCCCGGTGGCTCTGGGCTTGGAAAGGTCAGCCCTTCCTGCAGTTCCTCAGCTGAAGCAAGGCTTAGTTCAGCTGCAAGCTTTCCCTGCAAGCAAGCAAAGGAAAAGAGCGGGGAGAGGGGCTCAACGCACTACCACGAATCTGCCCTTTGTATTTGGGGCAAACTTCTTGAAGTGCTCGGGTGGCAGCTGCTCGGTGCAAAGGGTCGGCGTGGGTCAGGATCCAGCAGGAGCACTCCCCGAGCTGCCGGGGGCCAAGAGCGGGTCCTGCGTCATGCACTAAGCTGTGCCCCTCTCACAGCAGGGAGCCCACTGGGATCTGAGGCTGGAAATAGCCCTCTGGGACAAATGCACGCGCCAGAACAAACTCAGGAGCCTAAGAAAGCCCCAGAGAGGAGAAGAGCAGGGGTTTCCTCTTTGCAGTCCTGTAGGAAAAGCCCTGGTGCCGGTGGAGGGCAGGGCAGGGTGGGCAGAGGGTTTGCCAGGCTCTGCCGTTCCCAAGTGATGGAGCTGCTTTGCGTGTCGTACGAAAGCTGTTGCTCAAGTTCATCAGCCGCCCGTAGCTCTCGGTGGTGTTTCCACGAGCAGCCGACAGCGCTGCGGCGTGCGAGCGCGGCTCCCGAAGGGCCGGTGGCTTTGAGCTGGCGCCAGCCGCGGGCGGCAGCTCCCCGGCACCGCTGCCAGCGCACCTGGGTCACGAGCGCGCCGGCTCCGCGGCTCTCGCATCCCCGCCGTGCATGCCATCGGGGGCCTGGCTGAGCCTCGTAAACTCCTTGTATTTGTTTCATCTAACTGTTGTTTCTGCCTTGTGAAAGCACAGTCTTTTTCTTTTTTTTCTTTTTCACTTTGCAAGCTCATCTCCTGCCCTGCTTTTCCTCTCTCCTTGCAGAGGGCGAAGACTGGAACTGCTTTTTTCTTTTTTGATTCTTTTACCAGAAGTTTGAATCTTGTCCCATATGTACAAGTTTTCTCTGTATTCGTAATGAAATCCAGTTTCCATTCGGAGGCTGGGGAATCTCCCTGGAGGCCTTCCCCAAGCCCTGTGCAACCTCCCCAGCCTCCCGGTGCTGGGCTGGAGCAGAGCAGCGGTGAGCGCAGTGCCCAGGTGCCGTCCCCGTCCCCGTGCCCCCGCAGCAGTCTGTCCCCGCAGGCTCCCCCCGGCCCCGCTGCCCCCAGCGGTGCCCCCTGCCCGCTGCTGCTCTGCCCCCGTCTCGGACCGTTTCTGACTTTAATTTCTCTTGACTGCTCCATGCTTTGAAGCGAGCCTCGGCGGCGCTGGGAGCAGGCAGCCGCTGTGCGCTGAACTTTGGCCCCTGGGTGGGCTGGGGATGCTCCTGTGATCTGGCCATAGCCTCTGCCCAGCAGCCCCAGGAACTCTTTCTGCCAAGAAATAAAATAGCCAAAAAAACAAAGTCAAAAGTCTCCCAAGCAGACCACCCAAGTGTTGTCTTTTTTTTTTTCTCTCTCTTTTTTTTTTTGGTTTTTCCCCTCTCCCCAAGCTTGCCTGGACACACAAAAGGTTTTTTCTTCCTTTTCTTTCGCCGGCAGCCCTAAGCCGGGGGAAGCGGCGCTGCAGCGGCCGGGAGCGGGCGGCTGCGGGACAGCACCGTCCCCAGCCCCGCTGCGAGAGCCCGCAGCCGCGGCGCGTCCCCGTCCCCACTCATTCAGGGCCGCCCCCCCGCTCCCCCGCCATCACGTTGGATATGCCAAGCCTCGTTTAGGACCACTTTTATCACCGAGGGACACCCAGCCCTCGGCTTAGGCTGCTTTAGCAATGAAAAAGGCTTTTGAAAGCAAATGTAACCTCTCCCCATCCTCTCTGAATCCTTGTGCCGAGCCCCTCAATGCCAGCTGGACGCTTTCATTAAAAGCATCTTTTCTGCTGCGGCTGGACAGGGGAAGGTGATTCCTCTTCCTAAGCCTTTTCATAAATAAAAAGATTCGGGAGCTCCTGGCTGCGCGTCCATGCCGCAGACAAAGGCTCGGTGGGGCTGCGCTGCTGGTGGGGCTCCAGTGGGACGTGGGGCACCGTCCCCAGGCTGGGGCTCTGAGAGGAGGAGAAGCTGGGAGTTTGGCAACTGGGTGTTTTGCTCCTGTGTTCGCTCCACGGCAGATGTGGGTTCAGGGCAATCCTTGGTTTCGTGTGTCTTCGGTCCCTGCACGCTCCCTCCCTGCCGTGGGTGTCTGGTCGGCGCTGGGTGGGATGGGGCAGGGGAGAGGGGGGGTGTTCTGCTGTGCAGTTCTTGCGGGAAGGTGAATCCAGCAGGAAGGAATTCTTGCTTTTTACCCAGTAAAAGAGTCTTTTTGGGGCTTCCTCTGCAAAGCACAAAGCCAAGTCAGCCAAGGGCAGGCTGCTGGGAGGCTAAAGGAGGAATTCAGGGTGGGTTTTCCCGTGTGTCGGTGTGGGTCCTGCTTCTTGCCTGCAGAGCCTGCTCCGAGGTCTCCCAGCCTGACCATAACCTCATTTCTCTTCGGCCTTAACTTTTACCAATTTCCGGTGATTTGCTCTGCTTCCGGCACGTCCTTGTCCCACTCGAATAACCTTCCTCCCCCTCCCTGGTGTCTGCCCTCTTGGGATGCTTGTGGGCAGCTCCGGCTTCCCCATCCCCGAGCCAGCCATACAGGTTTAGCTCTCCTCACCTCCCTTCATAATTCACTCCAGCTCTTAGTTGTGTTTGCTGCTATTCTTTGAACCTGCTCCAGTTTTGCTATCTCTGGTAATGAGGTGCCTAGGTAGAGATATGTGAATCCAGATGTCCTGGCAGCTCCGAGGCAGGAGCCCCGGCCACAGCCCAGCAGTGGCCCAGCTGCTCCAGGTGCCGCGGTGCCTTGGCAGGGAGGTGCCGCGTGTGGCGTGTTCCTTCAGCCCAGCACTTGTTTTATTCTTGGACACGTTGAGCCAATTTGTTCTCTATCATCGTCGCAGCCATGCTTTGGTGATGGCGGTGGTCCCCACGGCCCGTTCTGTTTTCGGGTGCAGAAGAGTGAAGTCCCTCAAGTTCAGCCTTCAGTCCTCCCCGGGCAGATGTGGTGGGCAGCGCGTTGTCCAAAAGGCATCGTTCTGGTTTTGCAGGTGGCACTTCTCGGGTATCCCTCTGCGGGGACCCTGGGCATGCTTGTGGTGTCCAACCTGTCCCCTCCCAAGCGAGCAGTGGTGAAAGCAACTAATAAATGAACTCTTTGAGTTCATTTGCTGAAAATGCTGAAGTAAAAGTGAGCCCACAGTAGATATTTGCCTCATCAAACACATTTACTGTTGATTGTTAGTCTTTAAGCCCTTCAATCCATTTTTGATGTAATAATGTTAGTAATCCAATCCAACATTTTTTGGCAGCAGGATTCAGTGAGACCAGATATATTACACTGGCTGTTCCTTTAAACCCCTTGTCTTGCATTTCTGTTTTTAGATGCAATTAGCCCTAACCTGGCAAGAGCTATTGTTGTAAGCCGTTGCTGCCTCTGTGATGTGGGTTTCATCCCTGGGCCTTTCTTCCTCAGCATTTTTCTATTTCTATTCTAGTCTGAATTTATTGTGGAGAAGGGGGTCACCAGCGTACTGCCAAGTGCCAGAATCCTCCTTTCTCTCTCCCTCTCTCTCTCTTTAGAGACATGTTGCCATACTTGCTTTTCTGGCTGTACCTCTGACTCTTCAGAAACAGTTGCCACGGGTTTAAGAAGCCTGTAGTCAGTGCCGGCTGTGAGTGGCAGTGCGCGTGAGGGTGTCCGTGGAGCTGCTGGAGGAACCTCGTCCTTTCTGCAGCCCTGGCACTCCGTCCTTTCCTCCCTCGCCCCTCCTGTCCCCGCGCACGCCGTGCCCTCCTCCCTCAGCATCGGCCGCGGTGCTGCCGGCACGGGTGCGCGGTGGGTGCCGTGCCGGCTGCGGGGTGCCCGCCAGCCAAGCGCTCTGCCGGGTTCTTTGCTGATTGCATTTGAATGTGGCCACTTTCATGTGCTCCTCATCTCCCATCCCACAACTTGTTTGGTGAAGACGAGTTGAAAGCAAAAGTGCTGTTTGATGCCACGATGAGAGCTATGAACTTCTGCTGATAAAAACCCAATTAACCAGCTTCCTCATTCTTCACCCAAATGGGCTGGCGCGCTGCAGATGCGCAACCTCCTCGTCCTTGCGACATAGCTGCGGGGACGCGCGAGCAGAGCAGAGCTCTGGGGACATCACCGCCTGCTTGCTGGGATGGGTTTCTCCTCTGGCCGGTGGGGCTGAGGGCACCGGGAGCCATCCCCTGGGTCTGGGGGTGCAGGGGTGACAGAGGTGCTTCTGCTGGGGAGGAGATGCCCCGGCTCGGGTCCCCACGGGAGGTGCTCGGCGGTGTGGGAGCCGGCGGGCTGGTGCTGGGGACAAATGGGCTCTAGCAGTGCCCGCCTCAGAACTTCAAAGCCCCGGCGCTGGACATGTCAAACCCAAATAATGGCCCTTAGACAACACGCGGTTACTTGTCTCGGAGGCTTGTCTGAAGACCGTGACCACAGTAAATGCGATTTTGTTGAGCCCTGTCCCTTAAGCCTCTGCCTCTTTTCTCTTCTCCTCCTCCCTCCTGACCTTTTCGGCTCAGCGTTGTCCCCGCGCAGCCCCTGGCAGCTGATCTCATGGCTCAGCCTTTCACGGCGCTAATAGGGATGAAAAGCCCTATCAGAAGGGGCCTGTGTCCCTGCGCCCGGCCAGGAGGTAAATACCCAGCACTTTGATCTGCTGCTGGCCGGGGGCCCCGCCAGGGCCGTGCCCGGTGCGCTGCCAGCCCGGCCCCTGCCTGCACCTCCTGCGTGGCCACGGGGAGCTGGGGCCGGCCCGGGTCTGCCCGCGGCACGGGGACCCTGGGAAGTCCTGCAGAGCAGCGGTGCTGCCGCACCAGGCTTTGGGGTGAGCCCCGTGGTCTTCTGCCAGCAGCACAGGGAAGGTCCTCAGTGCAGAAATTCAGCGGTGCCTTCTCTGTCGCAGGCGATGTCAGGAGGGACCCTGCTCTTCAGTGGTGTTCTGCGCTGAGGGCTTCCTCTGTAGCACTGGAAAAGATTAAAACGTGACCACTATTTGAGTAAATTTTTACTAAGACACTTGAAAGGCTAAAGAAGCCTTCAGCTTGAAGATGACTTGAAAAAAAAATCCCAGCATGTAGGCACGTCTGGGAAGGGTGTGCAGTCGATAAGCGCAGGCAACTACTTGCTTGGAGTTTTTTTTAAAATACCTGCTTCTTCCTCGAGACCCTCTCACTGCTTTTCTCTTTGCTGCCTGTGCACCCACGCTTTCTTGTCTCTGGGAGCCGGGGCGAAGCCATCAGAGGAGCTCACCTCCACGCGTGGGAGTGGGGCTCTTCTCTGCACGAGCTTTCTCCAGTCTTTGCATTTTCATGGGCTTGCAAACATCTCCTCAATTCTGACCTGGCCAGTCCTCCCGTGGGAATACTGTGATTTGTATCTTATGCTGCACGGTGGGACACTGGGGACTCACAGTGGAGCTGTGGGCTTTTGCATGTGCGGTGGTGGTGAGCTGGGCAACCTGCTGTAGGTGTCTGGTACCCCTGCTGGAGCAGGGGGGTCAGCCCAGATGGCCTCCACAGGTCCCTTCCCACCTCAGCCATTCTGGGATTCTGCGATTCTGTGAACCGAGAGCATGCTGGGGGCCCTGGCAAGCATTGCAATGCTTGCTCTGTGAGACGTGCAGCCTGCAAGCAAGCTTGGCTTTGGCATTAATGAATTGCGATATGTAGCTCTTTTCCATCTTTTTTTAATTTCTAATGATCTGTGTTTTGAAATCCTCTTGGCCGGCTTGTCTGTGCTGGCGGAGGGCTTCCCGGGTTGCGTGCTGCACCTTTAAAAGCTTGCCTTTCCGGGGAGAATGAGTTTGAGTTGCTATTTGAAGTTTCTTTGCCCTAGGAGTGATGATTTTGCTGCTGCTGCTGTGTAATGACGCCGCTCTTTGATCCCGCCTCGCCGCGCGGCGCGGGTGTTAGCACAGGTAACTGCAGCCGGCGCGGGGGGACGGGGAGCAGGGTGCCTGCTCGCCCCGCTGCGACGGGGCCGGCCCTGATGTGGGGGGCAGAGGGGCCCCTTTCTCCTTCCTTCCTGTAGCTCTGCGGCCGCACGACCAGCGAGCGGGCAAGTCCTCTGCTGGGTAGCCGGGGGTGTATTTAGCATCTCCTGGAAATGAGCAAATCCCGTGGCTCGGGGAGAGCATCAGGTCCGCGTGTCGGAGCCCTGGAGCAGAGCTGAGACCAGCAGAAGGGCGGTCGGCGCCGCGTCCCATCCCAGCTGCGGGGTTATTTGCCTCTGTGCACCAATGTAAACTTCCCCGCTGCCAGCAGATTCCCGATGTTTATGCAAAGTTTACCTTTAATTGCAGGCGGGTTTCCTCCCGGCTGTCCCGCAGCGCACCCTAAGCTCCTCTCCCTCCCTGCTGCCTTACACCTTCCACGTCTCCAAGCGCTCTCCCTTGCTTGTGGCTTAGCCAAGCCAGGCAGATTCAACTTCCAGAATATTTGCACATAAATCAGCCTCTCCGGTCCCTGATAACTTTGATTTTTCTCTGAACCGCCTCCAGTTCGGCATCCAGGTAGCAATGACGCAGCCCTGGCTAAACCCGCTGCTGCAGCTGCAGCCGGGAGGGGAGCGCTGGTCTGCGCGTCTCCGTCCCTCCGTCCTTCCGTGCTGCCTTCCCGCGCGCGAGGAGCTCGCGGGGGGCCAGCGCTGTCCCCCGCCAGCCGCTCCCCGTCCCCGCGACAGCAGATTGCTCAGAGTCGCAGATGTTTTGCTACCTAACCGAAGAGATTTACACCCTGTTAAAACTCAATAAGTGCTTTCCTCCTCTCCGGGTCCCAGCGGGGCCCACAAATGACTCTGGCAGAGCATCAGGTGGAGAATTACATGGCACTTTTTTTTTTCTGACATATAACTAGCTGCTTGGGGCTGCCACAGAGACTTTGCAAATAACCTTCCTCTCCTAATGGCACTGTCTTTTTGGAAGGGGGTGGATAGACCTTAAGACAAAGACTTCATTTTGCGACCTGATCCACGTGGACGTCTCAACAGTGTTTGATGCAAAAGGGCTTGTGGCTGAGTAAGCAAGCAGTGGTCTTGCAACCGAGAAGTGCTTTCTGGCCTTGATGAGGTTACCTGCCACGTGGCTGTGACTCTTAATTACAGTGCTAATTAGGGCTGATTATAACTTTTCAGTCAAAAAGCTGTTTTTATGGGAAATTGGGTTCTCGATATCATTACTTGCGTTAAAGCGTCTCCCTTTGTGCAGTACCTCAGCATTTGCCTGTTGTTCCCCTGTCCTCCCAAGCAAGCACTCGAGGCAGCCTCGGACCAGTGCATAGCACTGGGGCGGTGCTGGGCACGAGGGGAGCGCAGGTGCGTGCCGCCCTCCCGTCTCACCCCGCGAGCCCGGGGGACAGCGCGGGTCACAGCCCCCGCCCTGGGGGTCGGAAGGCACCGGAGGTGCTGCTCCCGGGCGGCAGACAGAGCGCTAGTGCGGCGTTACGGTTGAGGAGGTAAATGTGCAAGCCAGAACATTAAAGAACTAATATTTTGTTGTAAAATTACCTCTGCCACATCGAGCACATCGCCTGGCTTGTGGTTTGCATACAGAATTGGAACAAGTGTGGAGTGACAGTGGGAGCCCAGCGGAGCTGCGGCAGCATGTGCCTGGTTTGCAGACTGATGGCTTCCCTGGTTTTTACCCTCCCCGGTTTGTGCCCGTTCTCAGCCTAGCCCTGCCGGACCTGCGCTGCGTGAATATAGCTGCCGCTCTTCGTAAGGGATAGGTTAACGTCATGTTTTTATTGATCTTTGTGGTGGTTGACCCTGGTCAGCAGAAAGTAGGCTCGCTCCCAGCCAGACCCAGTGCAACCGTTTTCATTAATATTTTTCAACATGTATTTGAGCCTTGTGATTTTCACCACGTGTTGTGCTGGCAGTTCACTGGAGCAAAAAAGGCAGGCTGGGAAGTCCGAATTCCCGCAGGCGTCCAGCGTAGGCTCCATCTAGCAGGGTGGCTCCGGCTGCCTGCCCTTGCCGTGTGAGAGGCAGGGCCAGCCCCCGGTGCCCTCTGCCCCACGGGGGACGCGTGTCCTGGCCCTGCTCAAGGGGTGCATCCGAGCAGCGCTCCTGCCAGCCGTGAAATTCTGTGCAAAACCGCAAAATGCTTACTGCAGCCGATCCAGGCTTGAATCAGCACCATTAGGTCATTTCCTCGCGCCTTGCTTGGGGGCCAAGCGGAGGCTGGCCGTGGTGGCCCTCTGCCCCGCGGTGCAAGGGCTCGGTCCCACGCTGCGGCGGGGAGGCGGAGGTCCGGGCTTGCATTTCCCTCCCCGCTGCTATATAGGGCTTTGTTGATTCAAAGTTTATTTATTTATAGATAAGCTTGTTTATTTGTTTATATGTTTAATTTTTAAATATAAGACTATGTATTTATTTATATAACACGTATTTATTTAGCCAGGTACATCCAGGGCTGGGCGCGTGCTGCTGGTGGGCGTCAGCATCTCCCCTCCCTGCCGGCCCCTGCTCAGGCGCCCCAGGAGGACGTGGCACTCCTGCGAGCCGAAATCCCCTGCGAGCACCGCTGCAATAAATGGTGCCTTTGTGTCGGCTAGCAACTGGCTTCGCCTCGTGCCCTCCCCGCCTGCGCCCCAGCGGCCTCTCTGCTTGCCCCTGCTCCCCGGGACAGCTGGAGCCGCGGGGCCACCGCCGGCACCGGCTCTGTCCCCGCAGCGCGGAGCTGGCTGGGGCGCCGGGGCGGGGGTACCCCGGCAGACGCGGCTGTGCCAGCGGGAGCTGCGTTTGCAGCGTGCTCCTCTGCTTGGGGCTCTCGCCGCGCCAGGTGAAGCCGTAAAAGCCGCCTTTCCTCGCGGCTCCCAGCTGTCGCTCGAGGTTGATGCTGTCAGCAAAAGCCGAGCGCTTCTGCGAGGGAGCTGCAGGGGCACAGGGTGCCCACAGCTGCGGTCCGCACATGCGCTGGGGGCGGTGGGAGGCTCCTTCCTCACTCACTCGCCTGCCCTGCGGATTTCGCCCTCAGCTCTGCGCCTCCGCCTTGTCTGCACTCCCCTTCATAGCGCTGGGTTTGGAGCCTGCCCTGTTTGAGGAGAGCCCTGGCGTGCCGATGTGCCCGGTGCATGCTAACGTGGGCATGCGTGGGGTTCCCACCGCTGCCCGGCCACTTCGCAAGCATCTCAACGTGGTCCATGCTCAGTTTGGTTTTCTGTAACCTGCTGGGACCCTTGTTCCTTCTTGCTGGGGACAGAGGCTTGAGTATGGGAGCTTGGAGTTGCTCTGCTTGATTTTCCCTGATGCGTGTCCCCATGGGGAAGGTGAAGCAGGAGAGCCGCGGGCACCTCCCAGCCGTCACCACTCGCTGCTCGTCCTGCGCAGCACACCGGGGCTGTCCTGCACCCACTGCGCTGGCCCGTGAAGGACAGAGACCCCGGGCAGAGGGAACATTAAAAAAACTGCTGGGAACTGGGAAGGATTTGCGATTCATGGCTGCTAAAATCCCAGCTTCTGCATTCCTGGGATGGTGTGTTTTCTAGCAAACACCCACATTTTTCTGAATTGTTTGTGTTTGTGGGACCCCAGGGAGCAAAGAGGAGGAGGCAGAGAGCGAACGGGGAGTGTTGCTTGTGAAACTCCAGTTTGGGGGTTAGGACGGTGCCAGGGGTCGTGGCGGGTCCCCCGAGGATGCCCTGGGGGAGCAGCGGTGCCGGGAGCAAGGAGAGGCAGACCCTGGCACTGCCGGCGCTGTCTGGGGCTAGCGGCGCAGGGGAACGCGGGCTGCTCTGCTCTTTCTCTCCCTAGCAGAAAGCAGGGCTGGAGCGGCTCGCTGGCTGCCAGGAGGGTGTGTGAAATCCTAGCCCCGCACCTCCTGCAGGAGCCTGGGGACGGGACGGGGCTGGCCTGGCTTGCACGCGCGTTTCTGGGATTGCGGGGCCCCTTCCCAGCGCAGCTGCCGCTGGGATCGGAGGCTGCTCCCGGCCCCGCTGGCAGCGTGACAGCGCGGGGCTCTGCCCCCGCCCCTGCTCCGGCAGCCGACCCGCTGATGTGCCGCAGCCGATGGGAAGGGCGCTGGGGTGATGTGTGTGGGGAGGGGGCTTCGGGCTCGCCTCCCTCCAGCACGGCCCGGGACGGAAATACAAATATTAAGAGTGATAATGGGAGCGTGGGCTGGTGCCGTGGGACCGTGTGCCGCCGCTTCAGTTGGAGGGGAGGAGAGGGGGCTGCGACCCGCCGGGGACTCACAGAGCCCTCACGTGTGGCCGAGCACGCGGTGCTGTTGCCTGGGGACCTGGAGGTGTCCCTGCAGGTCCTGCTGGGGTACGAGGAGGGATGCGCTGGCCCCCGCTGGGAGGAAGAAGCCAGGCAGTCCGTGATGGGGCTGAGCACTGATGCAACACCTACACGGACACAGCACCTACCTGCAGCGATGCAACACCTGCACCGTGGTCTTTCAGGGTGCAAAAACAACTTGAAAGAGTGGGAGGACAGGGAAGGTGACACGAGCTAGGTTTTTATTTTAAACCCTCCTAGAGTTTGTTTGCAGATCTGCATGGTGTCCGAGCACATTGGGGGTGTACGAAGCATGTGCTCGGGGCCACAGGTGACCCGAGTGGGCAGGGGCTTTCCTCCTGGTTTGCGTGTTCTGGCTGAGCTGCGGTGCATTTGAGCCTTGTGCCGAGGCTGCTTTACGCCAGCTCCCCTTAGCAAGGTTGAAGGCGAAATGCATGGAGAGCCACTGGTCTCTGCCTCCCCACCGCCCCTTCTCTTCATTTTGCCGTCCGTCACCCGCAGGCTGCGAGGCCACTTGTCACCGCAGGGCACGATGCTCCTGCGCCAGGGGCTCCTGCAGCCTTCCGGAGGTGGGAGCTCGCTGGCCTGACGCAGAGCCCCGTCATGGGAAAAGGAAGGGAAATCCTCTGCGAGCACGGGCCCTGCCGCGGGCTGTGAGATAAAATATGGAAACGTGAATCTTTGACACTTCTGGGGGCGAGGGAAGGGTTGCAGGGCCAGCGTCCATGCTGTATCCATGCAGCGCTTGGCTGAGTCTGGAGCAGGGCTGTTGTACACAGATGGAAGAGTAATTAAGAACAATAAAAGGAAAGAGACTTGGATTCGCTACAGTCTCAGCACATTAATTGTGCTTTGGGGCCCAAATCATAACGGAGTCCTGCTAGAGGGAATCCAGAAGAGAAACCAAACGTCTCGCTCTGTCCAAGGCTGACCGTTTAAGAGACCCTTGCCTTTATCTGCTGCCAGGTATTACTTCCAGAGTTTCCAATCTGCCAAAACCAAGTTCTTGTTTGAAATATTTTTACTGGAGGAAGAAAAACGGTGGTGGTGCTCTAAGTCGTAGCGGTGGGAAGGCAGAGCATGATGAATTGGGAGCGCAGCTGCGGGCGTTCGGGTGGGTGCCTGCAGAAAGCCCGTGGCCCTGCTTGCTGCTGGAGAGGAGAGCAGCAGCGCTGCCGGGGCTCGCCTCCCTTCCCCGCGGAGGGGCCGTACCAGCCGGCTGGTGCCTGGCGTCTCGTTGGTCTCGTGCCCGAGGATCAGGGCGAGCGGTGCCAGCAAGCTGAGGTCCTGCCTGTGCTTCCATGCAGGCTGAGCATCTCTTCTAAATTGACAAGCAATTACATGGTTAATAGTATCAATGTTAAATCCTCATCACTCAGCAGCCTGAGGCTTAATGCTTCATTAAGGCAAAGGCATCTAATAGCTCTCCAGGCTGGGAGCTGCGCTGTCTTTAAGCCCCTGTAGAAGTCATTTGTCCAGAGGCTGCTTTTGTTCTCCTGGTCCTACAGAGAAACTGCGAGTCCCTCCAAAATTGGAGGGGATGTGGGAAAAAGGCTCCGCACTCAGCGCTGCTGTGGCTGGCCCCATCAACCACCTGCGCTGAATCCCCGCGGACGGACCGAGCCCGGCGGGCTTGTCCCCATCACCGCCCCCGTCACCATGGAGCGATGAGCCCCACGCTGCAGATGTGGGTGTGAAAAGCACTGCCTGTGCTTGAAATCTGCCTTTTCCCATTCCCGTGGATATCCCCACTTCCCTACTCATCTTCGCTCATCGTTTCGTGGGTCTGCCCTGTGATATCACCCTGCGGGCAGCTCTCCCCGAGCTCGAGGCTGCCTCCAGCCTCCCGCATATGGAAGCCGTTCGGCCCCGCGCTTCGCAGCGTCCCCCCGCGCGGGGATGCGGTGCGCGGCGGGGGCTCTGAGCCCGCCTGCTGCCACGCGTGGCTTCTGCATCGCTTCTGGCTGCGTTTGCCTTTACTGACACTGAGGTGTCATTTCGGAAACGATCCTTGCTGTCTCCGGCACCTTGCTCGAGCAATAATTTTCTCATTTGGGCCTCCTATTGAGTATGTACATTTAGCCCTTTTCTCCCATGTGTTGCCTTGCACCTGGTGACACAGAATTTCATCTGCCATTTAAAATCAGTAGCTCTGTGCTACGCAGTGCCGCCCCAGCTCTTCACTTGGCTTAACATTTATTGTCACAAATACTTTGGGATCACTCGTGAGCTTTCGTTTCACTGCTTGCAGTGCGCTTCCCAGGTTGTGCACAGGTCGTGAGCCAGCTCCTGTGGCTGCTGCTAAATCTTCTTCCACTGTGACAACAAGAAACAAAGTGTGCAGATCAGCTGTCCGTCTTGAGCTGGTTATGCATCTCCGAGATGCCCTTTCCTCTTCATTCCAGCTGCATTTTGAAGTGCATTGGACGAGAGGACGTTTTCAATGGGAACATCTTTATTCTGTGCTTGCGTCCCTCCGGGAGCTGTGCTGACCTGAGCAGGGACTGCTGGGGGCGGCACGACCGCCCTGCGGGCAGGAAGAGCTCTCCCCGCTGTGGCCGGCACCCGCCGCTGCCTGCAGAGGCACCTCAGGCTTTCTTAGGTGTTTACAGAAAACCTGTCAGAAGTTGTACTCTTCTTGTCGTTTGGATGTGGCTTTAGCTTTCTGAAGCACGGCCGTCTGCGCAGAATATCTCGCTTTGCTTTGGTTGTAGCCTATTTCGGGTATATACAGAGCTTAGCCGTGCATGTCCTCGTTTCAAGCCTCTGTTTCAAGAGGCTGCACTGGAGACGATCGCCATGGTTTTTGCAAGCATTTTACCCTTTTAACTATCCCTTTTATATAGCCTCAAGTAGCTTCTTCATTTTTTTTTTTGTGGCTCCCCTTTCAAAGCTACTTTTTCTCCTCGTAATTATTATGATCAGAATAAGGAGAGGCTTCTTGAACAAAGTCTTGTGTGCTGCTTGGGAGAAAGGATGCTCAGCTGTGTCCTCTTTAGTCCGTTCATGTGATTCTCCATCTGGCATTCTTTTATATTGTTTGAACATTTAATATTTTTGTCGTATCTGAATGCAGTGTCTATGGAGTTATCTTGGAGAAAGAGATGTCTCCCGTTACTGCCACGTGCTCTACCTTTGCGAGATCTCCAGCAGTCCCTTGCACTGGAGCCATACTTTCTCTGTAGATCGTTTTGGTGTTACTTGGCTATTACCTTGGCAATACGGCTTTGTAAGGTCGGTTGGAGCCGGTTGTTGCAGACTGCTGTTTGCTGTTTTCCCTGGCACTGCTGGGCTGGCTCCTGGCTGTAGAGAAGCAGCTGCCGCATGGAGCTGGGTGCTGCGATGCTCCGGGCAGCGAGACGTGTGGGTGGGCTGCAGTTTGGGGTGAAAGCAGGCGTAAATGGGTCTGTCCCCAAGAGGTGCTGCCCGCCTCCTGTTGCTGCCCTGGCCGTGGGCACCGTGGGATGGTGCTGCCCCTTTCTGAGCTGCAGCGGGAAGGGGTGAAGTCTTATCAGAGATGGATCAGCCCCCAGACGCGTGTGTGCTGCCCGTGTCCCGTTTCCGTGGGGCATGATGCTGGACTGGGAGGCTGTTCATGGAACTGCTTATTTTGACTTATTTCATCCCGAAACCAGTGCCTCTGGCCTGGGAGAACAGAGCTGCCGTTTGCCGCAGGAATTAGCTTCCTAAGATGTTTTTATGGGGTGTTTGAGCTTGGGCCCTAACTCCTGCTCAAGTTGGGAAGAGCTTGTGCAGGCGTTAAGGGGATGTTTCTCCGGTTTCCCCATGCATTTGCGTCGGGATTTGTGCTGACAGTGCTCCTGTCAAAACTGAGGCCGGCGAATCCCAAACGTGTGGATAAATGACTTTGTCCGGTGAGCTGCTGGCAAACGAAACTGCTACCACTGGAGAGGCGATAACTCAGCAACCGCCTGAGCAGCTTTCTGATTAGTAAAACATTTGCTGGTGTTTCACGCGTGAGGCTTGATTGCAGAGGGGCTTTTGGACAGAGCTGATGTGCTCAGAGCCCCGACCCTGGCGTGGTCCAGGCTTGCCGTTGCACGCAGGCAAGCCAGGCGGTGCTACCGGGAGAGCACGGGCTGCGCCGGAGCTCAGCCCAGCTCCCGATGGCTCCAGCCCCGCCAAGGGGCAGCGCCAGACCTCCCTGCACAGCCTTACAGACCTGGGCCTTGCTGCGGAGCATAAATTACCGATTCCTCGTCGTGGCACCAACTGAACGCCCTGAGGTCCCCGTTGCTGGAAAGGGAGCCCAGAAGGAAAGAAAAGACCTTGCTCTGTTGCCCGGCCTCTTCCCATAACCTGCGAGCTGACAGCGAGCGAGGTCTGGCTGATGGATTTGTCCCAGCCGACCATCCGTCATCGCCCGCCTCCCCAACACGAGCGCTTGTGCCGCCGGCCGAGGCCGGAGCTGGGCTCTCTGGTAACCCGAAACTCCGGGGCCGGGTTTTGGCACTGAGGCGTGGGGTAGGTGTTGGCTGCGCCGTGCTGGCCAGATCCTGCTTTGCCTCGCTGCGTCGTCTCCGTTAAATTATCCACGCGGCTTTGTGGTTCTGCATTGCGTATCCTCTCTAAGCCCCGCTCGCCTTGCGATCGAGCCGTCGCTGTGCTCCTCCCAGGTTTTGTTGCTCCCCTGGGTGAATAAATCCTCGCGTCTGGTTCTGGTGGGCGATGCACATGCGCTGGGCTGGGCGGAGGTGCCAGCGTAGTCACCTTGGAGGGGCCACGAGCCAGAGCCCTCCTGCACCCAGCGGCACCCAGTGGCACCCAGCGGCACCCAGCACACCAGCCCTCTTCCCTGCACGGCATCCACTGGGCACTCACTGCCACCGGGCACCAGGGCCCTTTTGGGGCCAGAAGCCGTTTTTTCAAGTATGCTTAGAAGACTCTGCCATGTGGATGCTTGATCCTGTAGTCCCCTGTTTTGTTTTGTGTTTTCTCGTCTCCTGCCCACACGTGCCCCCTGCCCCGACCGTGGCCGAGCCGTCCTGGGGTCGGAGTGGGCGCCCGGGCGCGTGGCTGTGGGTCGCTGCCTGCGCGGCAGCGGCTGGAGACGCGGCTTGCTGCGCTCCCGCGGGAGAGAGAGCCTTAAAAAGTCTGTGCCGGCTAAAGAAAAAAGTTAATGTGAATTTAACTGACTTCTGCCCTGCAATTAAAGCCATTCAAGCCCATTGGGGCTCTGAGTTTACATTCTTTACTGAGGCACAGTGTGTAATTATATATGTATAATTTAAACTGTGCATATGCATGCGTTCCTATTATACACCAAGGAGCAAAGGAAATTATCCAGGAATTAAAGGGGGAGGAGGGTGCAGGCACTGAGAATGGCTCACTTGTGTGGATGTGGCAGCGAGGGGAAGCTGGAGGTATCACATCTTCACCATTGCAAACATCTTTTGAAGAGGCGTGCCTGTATTGCTGGGGACTGTTGGCAGCACGCTTGTCTCGCATGCACAAGTGAGAAATAACCCTTGCGTGTTCTTGTGCCCGTACCTGCGAGGAACTGCTTTGTAATCAAAAAAAACTGGAGCCTTATTAGTAAAAACTCTCCAAGTGCTCGTTTGCTGTTAGCTCAGCAGTGCTCTGTGCAGCTCGTGCTGGATAAATACGTGCACGATCTTCGCGCCACTTTAGACGGAAACCTCCCCGAGATGAAAGGAGGGAGGAGATGGTTGGGCAGGGTGGGAGATGTGCGAAGTGGCGTACCCAGGCTCGCATGGGAAGAGCCAGCCTGGGAACCGTGCAAGCAGCTCTCCTGCATCCCCGGTGCTGCCTCAGCTCGGCTGCTGCCGCCCTGACGCAGGGAAGCAAAACCGCCCCGTATAAATACAGCATTGCTTGTGCCCTTGGGGGTGAGGGTTTTCGGGCCGGGGCAGTGCTCGTGCTGGAGCCCCCCGGCCGAGCCGTGGGTGCCTCCTGATACCTGCTGCAGCCTCCGGGCAGCTTTCTGTTGCTCACTCCCTGCTTCCTTTTAAATTTTGTCTTGTTATTACTCAGTGGTGCTTACGAACAGGATGGGAATGTGAGGAAGCACACATTTTTTTTCCTCTATTCCTTGGGATTTTTGTAAGCCGGCCCAAAGGGAGTAGCCACAGACAGGAGAGCTAAAAAAAAGCAGTCTTGTCAGTGCTCTTGCATTTCTTACAGACTCCATAACCGCCTGTCTCTTTCCCTTACAGCCACCTCTAACGGGACGCTGGATGGCCTGGAGAACCGAGAAGGAGGGGTCTGCCAGACGCGCTCCATGAAGATCGTCATGAAAGTGGGGCAGGGTGAGTGTCTGTGCCCCGGCACCGAAACGCCTGGGAGGGCTGAGCCGGCAGGGAGAAGGGCTTCCTTTGGCTCGGTGTTATCCTAGGGTGATGAGCAGTGGGCAGCAGAGGAGTGAGGAGCTGGTTTTATCTCTTCATAACGTTATCAATTTGAGTTGATTTTTTTCCCCCACTAATAAGGGCTGAAAGCCCCCAGCTCGCAGCAGGCTGCGGGATGCCGTTCCCAGGGTGCCTCATACCTCATTCCTCCATACCTACCGGAGGAACAGAGAAACCCTCCCACGTCCTTGTCTGCCCAGACACCATCACAGACCTGCTTTTTTCTCATCTTTTCTCATCTCCCCAGACTCCTCCACCCAAAAAATGCTTAGTGTCAGTTAGATATTGAGAAGTGCTTGGACACTGCAGTTTGACAACCGGGCAAGACTCTGGATCCTGACGCAGGCCGAGCATCTCGTTGCTCTGATTGCCCAACAAAACGTTCTCATCAGCTTGACTTTGCTGCAGGGGAGCGAGGAGGAAAAGCAGCTAGTGCAAGGCAGAGCTGAGCGGGGCTGCAAGTCGTCCTCAAATTGCTTCACGGCTGTGATGCAGCTTCCAACAGCTGTACGTTACGGCAGCCCGTCTTTTTGGTTGGGAATCTGACCCAGGGCCCGAATCCTGGCATGTGGTTGTTTCTGGATTCTGGGGAAAATGAGGCCAGGCCAAGTGCTGTTGGGAGCCAGGGCGGCCTCCTGAGTTGGTTCAGCAGAGTTTCATTTTTAGGATCTTTCTTTCTTTCTTTCTTTGGCCAACACTTGCACGTGCTTAGTGCATTAGGATTAAGATGGCATAATTGTCAGTTCCACGGTGCCTTGTGGTTTTTGCCCGGGCTGGAAGCTAGCTGAGTGCGAGTCCCACGAGTGGTGCAAATGCATTGAAGCTGGAGCAGCTCCATGGTCCACGCAGGGCACGGGCTTGTGCACAGCACCCGGCACCGGGGTCTTGGTGCCGGATGCTGCACGTGAGCCCGTGCCCCTGCCGCTGTGCTCGGTGGGCTGGGCTCTGCTGCTGGAGAGTGCTCCCCAAAACCTCCTTCCTGGGCTGCCGAGTGCCTCCCGGCCCCAGCCATGCCACAGGCTTGTTTCGGCCCCTGCCTCGGATGCGGAGCTCCTGGTGCCTGCTTTTCATTATTTTGTTTTCACTCTGGGGCCAGTATTTATAATAAACAAAAGAAGCAGCACTGCAGCCTTGGCAGCCTCCCTTCCCTTCGTGTTCCTCCTGCTGCCCTGCAAGAAACTCGTTCCAGCCCACGCACAGGAGTTCAGAAAACATGAAAAGGCGTCGGGGTGCAGGATTAGGGTGGGGAAGCCGCTTCCCTCAAGCCCTCCATCCCCGTGCCCCTTCCAGAAGGGAGGAGGCAGCCCAGGCAGCCCAGCCTGGCGTGATGCTCCCCTGCAGCATCTTTTTTCCTAGTTTTTCTTGCCATTGGGCTTGCCCCAGGTCTCACACATTTATGCCATGACAGAGTGCAGAGTCCCTCTTGCTTCCCAAAAAGCCACCGTGCTTTTTTGGATGTGGTGGAGGGCACAGAGTGCCTGGGAGCAGGAGCAGGGCTGTCCCATGGCTTGAAAAGCAAATCAGTGCTCTGAACACAGGGTTTGCCATGGAGGTCAGAGGTTTTAGGATGGAGGCTTCTGTTGTGGTGTGATTGGATCCGTCGCTTGCTACCAGCATTGTAGGTATTTATGGAGCTTTGGTATTTATGGAGCTATGCAACTCGGTCATCATCTAAAGCTTGTCGTTGGCCATGGTCTGGCGTCTTCTTGCTCAGTCCCTGCTTGCCTGCAGACAGTCTTGAGTCATGCTCAGGACTGTCATTGCTGTCCCTGCGCACCTTCCTCTGTCCCCCTGGTGCCTTCCCAGCTCTGTGCAGACGGGCCCGGTGCCTTCTGCTTGGCCGTCGACCTCCGTGCACCACACGTTTCTGGCATTGTCCCCCAGAGCTGTGAAGGAGGATCACCTGGTGGCTGCAATCCGTCTGAAATTCCTGGTTCCTGGCACCGCACCGCAAGGGTGCTGGTGCTGTCTTCTGCATGTGCCTCCTCTCCTCCATCCCTCCGCATGTGGCTCCACAGAGCTTTGCTCCTCTTGGCACCTCCATTTGGCAGCCTTTGGAAATAGCATAATCGTCTGGGCTGGTTTTACACCAGGGACGGACCTGACCTGCACAGGGCAGGATTATCCTTCCATCGGTGTGCTACAGCTGCTCCTCCTGGGGCACCAGGGTGGACAGACAGGGTGAGAGCCGAGCCTTTTGCAGATGCAAGGTGGCCGGTAGGGATGGAGGAAATTGTTATTTAGATGGGTGAAAGCTGCTGTTGTCGAGGTTGAGTCGAGGTTTCTCATCCATCGCCTCTCTGTCCTCCCAGATCCAAACGCGGTCATCCCAGAGCAGCTGACGACGAGTCGGCCCAGCAAGGAGTCTGACAACACCGTGAAAATCGTCACACAGAGTCCACGCCACAAGGTCCCTGCGGTGGAGGAACCTGGCAAGCCAGGTAGCTTCTGCGGAGGCCGTCCTGGAGAGGGGCTGGGAGCTGTGCTGCTCCCGCAGCCGGGAGGCTGCCAGCACCTGCTGGCGGCGAAGCAGCTCCGCTGGTTTGGTGGGGATGCCAGGGGATGCCGGCGCTGCCCCCTGAGTCAGCTGCGTCCCTGTATCCTCCAGCATCTCCTCGCCCCAGCTCTGCGCTTTGTGCCCGAGGGGCTGCTGGGCTGTGCCGGGGCACGGTGCCGGCAGCGAGGTGCTGCTGAGCAGAGCCGCTCGGGCTCCTGGGCTTGGTTTCCCAGCACCGGGCTGTGCTGGCAGCAGCCTTGCAGAGAAGTGCTGTTTCAGCACGCTGCTCCTCCTCCTCCTCCCTCTGCTGCCCATCTGTTCCCCCATGTACATCTGAGAGGGCTTGGAGGAGTTGAGGTCCTTGGGTTTTTGAGCTGAGCCAGTGTGAAAGCCCTTTGAAGGTGGTTTCCTGAGTTCCTGACCCTGCTGAGAGAAAAGTGAAATCAGATGAAGTCGGGAAAAGTTGCTCTTTTCTTCTGCCGCGGTGCAGCCAGCCAAGCGGCCTCCCCTCGGGGGCCCGGAGCTGCCCGGGCCGGGGTCAGGAGGAGGTGGGGGTCAGTAATCGGATATTGCAGGGCTCCAGGTACCAGACCCCACTTTCATTACCGCATTCAGGTCAGCTGCGGAGAGCAAAGGCTGCCGGAGTGTGTGCTGGCCGCAGCCCGGATCTGAGCAGCGCTCCGGGTCTGCCCAGCCGGGGCAGGACGGGCTGGCACCTCCTCCGTGGGGGCCCAGGGCCCCTCCGGGTCGTGCCCAGCCGTGGCGGCTGGGGTGGGGGCGTGCGTGGGGCTAAGCGGGGTGGGAAGGCGGGGGAGCCCACCCGCGCACGCTGATGCCCGTCTCCCCTCGCCTCGCAGGCTCCGTCAACCAAAATGGCCAGGAAACCCAAGGTCCCAGCGACGGGTTCTTGAGCTCCAAGGTCGCCGTTTTTGCTGCAATCGGCGCTGGCTGCGTCATCTTCATCCTCATCATCATCTTCCTCGTCGTCCTCCTGATCAAGATCCGCAAGCGGCACCGGAAGCACACGCAGCAGCGGGCTGCAGCCTTGTCACTCAGCACCTTGGCCAGCCCGAAATGCAGTGGGAACGCAGGCTCGGAGCCCAGCGACATCATCATCCCCTTACGGACTACAGAGAACAACTACTGCCCGCACTACGAGAAGGTGAGCGGGGACTACGGGCACCCCGTCTACATCGTCCAGGAGATGCCCCCGCAGAGCCCAGCCAACATTTACTACAAGGTGTGAGGAGCAGCCTGGGCATGCCGCGATGCAGGGGAGCGCCGAGCGGCCGCCGGGTCTGGCTCCGGGGGAGGCAGCGACCCCGGCCCCGCGGCACGGCGCG